>JBBPDE010000006.1:12044190-12072653 GCA_037974605.1 Nannopetersius ansorgii
GAGAGAGACAGAGAGAGAGAGAGACAGAGAGAGAGAGACAGAGAGAGAGAGACAGAGAGAGAGACAGAGAGAGAGAGAGAGAGAGGCTGCATCAATGTGATGCAGATGCTCTGCTGTATCTAGACTTAATCCAAAGTTCCTTCAGAAAACACTGTTAACAAAGAGTTGATGTATAATGTTTATACACATTAAACCCACTTCATTGCCGTGGCTACCTAATCATTCTTATCACACTCATCATAATCCTGCACCCAGGATTCAGTAATGGTGCAGGCTTTAGCAATTACCATAGGAGATAAAAAGGACAGGCGAAAGGTCTTTTTCTAGTTCTATTCTGGAACAGCTTAATCTTTCTTAGTCAATATCTCAGTCTTTAAGTATGTAGACTAAAATATAGATTCTTTGTCAAAAATGGAACGGCAATTTATCTATCGCTAAACCAATGTACATTAAATCTATGGGTATACAGTACACATATATAACCCTTGATTTAATATAAATATACCAGCATGATACTTAAAAAAAGTTTGCCTATACACAATATGCAACCATGTTTTCTTTATCTATTTTTTTTTTTCTTTTATTATCATGCTGCGCTGGGTTGTGTATTGGTGCTAGTCATTTGCAAAGTTTGCATAAAATGCCATAATTAAAACAATGCCGCTTCTTCATGATGCATATTTTTGCATTGTTAATATTCTTAATGAATACAATGTTTGTATCTGTGCATCGTCACATCAAATTTAACAGAACCAGTAAAGGTCTTTTGGACTCCTATCATTGTCAGGACCCAAGTTCACAATCTCCTGGCAGCTAAATCATTTGTCCTTGATTTTTTTTTTTCTTGGAATGAAGTATGAGGTTGATCGCTGTTGCTGATATTTACAATATGAACAGGAGAGCTTTTCATGACATAATTTATTATGATAACTATATCATAATGTCCTGTCATCCACCCTTAATTAAAGCAGTGAGGTGAGTGATGTTCAGGTGAACTGATATATCAGCGCTGTTGCCTTTACCATTCACATGCACTGACTCAAGGTTGTTGACAACATGCAGAGGTGCTAATGTCTTGGGGAGCCGGCAAACCCATGTTGCCCTCTAGATCTCCCTTTTAATTATGCCATCATCATTATGCTTATCCCTTTTAATTATGCTATCAGACTGCTGGAGAGGCTAAACATAAGGTGTGTACGGTGGCCTAAGTGCTCCCAACAGATGTAGCAAGCTATTTTTCCTCTTTCTTGCGTCTTCTCCCTCTATCAGCCTTGTGATGATAGAGGGAGTTAGCGCTCCCTTACCAACAACTCCAGCACACTCTGCTGGTATAGCCATTTGCCCATGTATCCTTAGTCCTGGCCCACTTTTTGTGCCCCACCACTGTGAGCTTCATTCATGTCAGTTAATCTCAGTATAATTTCTCGCCTTGGTGAATTCATGACTAATGCACTTCTCATCTCTGATTTTTAATACATGCCCCAGGGTCACACCCATAAGGTTTAGATATGCAACAGTGACAAGGCTTGCTCTGATATCTTAATTTCTCCTAACCTACCTTGCACCAAAATGGCACAATAAAAAACTTTTAAAAGTAATCCCCAGTACACATCTAACGTTTGTATCCTCCAGACATCAGTATTATCAATTTAAGCTTCACTGACTGAATGATATAAATCAGGCTTCCAGCCATGAATCTGCTAATGTCACAATATCTAGGTCTGCTGTTCTGTGTAGTCATAGCCAGAGGAGAATGGATTCCAAATTCTGTGCACTGCCTCCACTCAAGGTTTCTCTGACAGGAAGACAGATATTTTGCAGTCGCTGTTTCTGGTAAGATTTTATGCCCAGTCATCTGTAAAAGTGCTTTGTTGCAGAATTAAAATAAACTGAGTTGAACTCATTAGTGTGAAAATGATAGTGGGGGAAAAACATAGAAACAAAAAGAAACAGAGAGAGACACTAAAGAGAGTGGAGGAGAGCAGCCATGAGAAAAAAAAAAAGAAAAAGAAAACCGTGTTAAACTAAGTCAGAAGACAAAATGAGACCAAGAACAATAAATCAAGAGAATAGGGAATTAACTGACCAGCTCATACTCATCAAACAGTTGGATGAGCGAGGGAGGAATAAAGGTATGGAAGCCCTGCAGAAAAGCATTTATCTGAGGCTGAATTGCTCGGGTCATCCTCAACTCTGTTACCAGCTGCACATACTCCGCCTGTGTGAGGGAGAGAGAAACAAGGGCTGAGACAATGCCTGACAGAGTCGTCACTTTTCCTCAGGGTGAGGGGTTGTGCTCCTGAATAAAACGTAGAGAATGGCATGCACTGCATTGTCATCTGGATAATACTGCCCTCTGTTGATCCCTTCACTCAATTACAGCTTTATACAACAGCTACACACTGACATTTTCCCTGGGCTGGAGCTCTAAGGCAACCTTAAATGTATCTGCTACTGTGCAAGCTCTAATGTCATTTATAAATGCTGTGCATGCAAATACAGTCACATAACCGAATAAAAGTCAGATATGGCCAAGCAGTGGAACATCAATATATCAACTGAAGGTGCTTTTCTTTTTCCTTGCTTTAAAGCAGAGGTTCCTAACCACTGGACAGCGGACCGGTATCGGTTCGTAATTCGTTTGGTACTGGGCCAGTCTGAAAGAAAACTGAAAAAAAAAAAAAAACATTTGTCTTGGTCACGTGATATGGTACACCAAAAATGTACCCAAATGTAGGAAAAATGAGGAAGAAACAAGTGCACTTCGTTGTATTTATACTGGTAGTTGGAAATATTGTTTTATATGAAACTGGTCCGTGGTGCAAAATGTTAGGGACTGCTGCTTTAAAGGAGCTGGCAAATTGACTGAAGTGTCTCTGTTTGTAGCCTCACCTTGTTTTCCTGAGTGACCTGAATGCCAGTTCCCCCTGGCTTGAGAGGGACCTCTTCCATAGCTCCAAACACGTCCGTCTCCACAGAAAAGGTAAGCTCCAGGCCCAGGTCACTGATGTCATTGTCCAGTATCCACTGCAGGTTCTTGGCATACTCTGGATCGATGGAGGACACATCCTGGTAATTCACCGGTATACCTGCAGACATGTGAACAGAAGCCCATGCTTGTATGTCTATGTGTAACTTGTGCTTGGTCTTTTAACTTGTATATTTTCAAAATAATCTTGTAATGTCTGCTTGGTTGTGCATACCCAATATATGCTTATAGAAAGAGCGGGTAAAATAGATGTTGACCAGCTGGCGGTGATACAGAGCCAGCCCAAGGATTTGACCAGCAAATCGGAAATAGTTCAGATGGTCTGGGTTGACAGAGGAGTTACTGTTGGGTTGAAATGTAGTGCCTGCAAAATACACACACGCATATATCCAAGTGCATACACACAAATACACACACTCCAAATAAATAAGAACAAAGGAGTGTAATCATACAGTGGTGTATTTCTGAACAATCATAGAGTAAGGCTTTGATCTGTAGCACTCCTGTCCCATCAAATATCATTATCCATTATCTCTACAGAGAGACAAAGACACAGAGGCTCAAAGTCATCGACACATAACCATCTGTGACCCTATAAGTACACGTCTAAGTCACAGCAACACAACTCTTGGATAAGAACAGAAATATATCAAAGACACAAAGGGAAAAAGAGCACATAAAAAGGATGCGTGGGCTGATCATTTATATATGTGTTATATTTTTTTTGTTATGTTTTATGTTAGGTCCATTTTTGTTCACTTCCAGGCAGAAGTAAGGTAAAAATTCCACAGAGACCCTGTCAAATCACATTTGTGTTCTAAACTATATTTAAAACACATCTACTGAAATTTAAATGCTCCTGCTCCACAATAAGAATGAGCAAAGTCTATTCCTTTCTGGTGGCAACAGTGTTAAAAAACATGATTGTGATTTTGTAATAAGCAAGCCTGTGGTTTGTGCAAGCCAAGTTTTGAACTTATTGTAAAATTGTTTAATTAAGCGCCTCCATGGGAATCCAGCCTTTATTGTAACTTTTGCACTAAGCATTTGAAAGTTATTTCTTTCTCTCTCTCTCTTCCTCACACACACACACACACACACACACACACACAGTGTTCTAGAAGTATTATTAATACCAATGAAATAATTATTATAAAGTATTATATTGTTCTGATGACACAATGTTTCCCAGCAATGGATTTGGAGGTACACATACTTGATCCAGTTAATCAGCTCATTAACAACTCCTTCCTGAGATGAAGTGTTAAAGCAAGAAACAGACTAAACTTTGAAGGGCTATGTACCTCCAGGACTAGGGCTGGTAAACAATGTCTCTGATGAATCATTTTAGTCATGTTTATAAATGAGATGTACAAGTCTGAAAAACCTTTTAAATGTATTTTCAAAACGTAATGTTCTTTACCAAATTTTCCAGGACATTTTACAACATGTGGAGGTTTTATAAACTTTAAATGGTTCTTCACACTATCATTTAGTTTTTCTATGGCTTCTTGTAGAGAACATATTCTGATAATTATATCTGTAGGGTTGTGCATGTACACACACATATAAAAGGAATAAGCAAGGGAGATAATACATTAAACTTACACACAATTCTACAAAGGTTCATTTTAAAAGTTAGCACATTATATAGATATGGTTAGAATGCTTACCATCTGCTGATTGTGTGAACAGAGCATAGTCTGGATTGATGATCTCATTAGAGAGAATGTCAAACCATTCTCTAACCACCCCCTGACCCTGAGACATAGAGGACAGTATGAGCACCATCTGCCAACGTCACCAGAAGAAGATCTGTTTTTGAATGCTGCATCACAGCATGAACAGCAGGCTGCGATTATTCTGATGGTGCAAGCTTTTTGATGCACAACAACAGCACAGCACAGTCAAAAATAGCTGAGGAACTTAAAAGAGATCTTCGTTAATGGCATGCAAGCAATATATGGACTGACCATTCCCTCTTCACCATGGAAGCGCACAGCGATGCCTTGCTTAAGCTTCTCGTTGGTGGACTTCGACACAACCTCACAGCTGCTGCGGAATATAGACTCTAAGGGAGGGGAAAAAACAGAGACGGATTAAAGCACTTGAGCTCTAAGAAATAAGCCTATAAACAGTCAGGGTATAAATTCTGGTACCTCTGTGAATCAGTAGGATGTCGTTCTCATTGACCGGCCGATGGACCATATCCGAGTCAGGCTGTCCGGCCAAGAGATGCTCATAGAACCACTCGCACCTGTCCTTAAAGGGCTGTGGAGGAGGTGAGCAGAAAGGCAATTAAAACTTAGTGATATTGATTAGGCCCTGAAGTCCTATACCTGGGTCTTAGAGGACTTGTCTATTAATCACCCACTCATTACGCTATAAACCACAGAACCTGCCTAAGTAAAGGGAAGATGACGGGGAAAAGAAATGCTTCAGCTATACGGAGGAGGGGAAACTGCAATTCATTTGCATAATATTTGAATGGCTTTGTTCTTGATCCAAAGAAGGAGAAGTCTGCGAGAAGTAGAAATTAATCCGACTGAAAGGCACACTTTCCCCCAGGGGCACCAGGAGCGCGCAAAGAGGAAAATCAGGAGATGAAATCGTATTCGGCAGGTTAAAATCTGTAATTAAAATGGCACCGTATTCCCCAGCGGACTATAATCTGAAGGTAACGAGGCTCAGAGTGCCAGCGCTTAAATATGAATACTGAAATACTCAGTGAACACTACACAGTGAAGCAGCTCTTAAAACTTACAAAGCGATATAACGGGACTTAAGACAAGTGTTATCTGCACCATAATAACATAGTAAAATGATCCTGGCAGGGAGAGACAGGTGTTTGAAAGTCACTCGAATACGAGCCCCAAGAGTGCTGCCGCACAGAAAGCAACTTCAGGGAAATGAGATGAAGCGTTACATCAGAAGCCAATCAGAGCGCTGCTTTAACTTCTGTGTCACCTAGCGTACCTGGCCTTTGATAATGTGCATGAAGCGAGACATGAGCTCAGGACACTCCAGCAGAAAATGGAAGTGGTTAAAGATGATCTTGGGGTTCCTGTGGAAAGGGAACACCACATAAGCAAACTTGAAACATTAACAATTTGGCTTAGAAAGCCTAACGAAGCAGACAGTCAGACTCCAAAATTACAGAAAAGGATTCTTCACCTACCTGGTAACAAAACACTTGAGCACTTCGTCATGTTTACAAACAAACTCGATGAACCGAGGGGACGTCATGCTAGACAAGGAAGGGCAGAGGCAAACCAAAATAAGATTTCAGCATAGAGAAAGGCAGAAGGAGCATGAAGAGCTAGAAAAAGTAACTCATTTGAAGCCCGTATCAATGCAGTGGGCCTCTAATTACACAGACACCCTGTGCGGTCTCACATCTCACTGCAGCCATTGATTCCTAAGCAAACAATAATCTAAATTATTTAAAGTGTGTTTTCCAAAGGGAGAACAATCACTCCAATCTCTCAGTGAAGGGCCTTCTCCAAAAAGGGGAGACATCTTAATAGAACTTGCCAAAGAAAAAAACAGCAGCAATTCAGTGTTAATTAAAGATCCATTTAATGTACTAATTGCATGCAGTTAGAAAGCTTCAGGGGTAACTTGTGCAGACAGAAGTGAGCGGAAACATTATTTGCTCATTTATTTCAGTGATTTTTACACAGAGTGGAGCTCTAATGAAAATATTCAAAGCACCAGCTGAGACAAAAGCTAATTTGTATTCACACTTCTTTTTTCCCTAAATATGCTCCCAAAACATTTTAATTTCATTTTAAACTCAGTTTAATACATTACCCTTAACGGAAATATTAAGATAAGCCCATACAGACTGTACTGTAATTCAAACACATTTTCTTTGGTATAAACAGGCAAATAAATACAGTAATAAATTTGTGTTATTATTTAGTAATAAAAATACAGTAAAATGTAGGGGTAATCACCAATAACTTTTACAGTTCAATCATTTACTGTTCATCACCTGTGCGTCTTACTGTAGAGAGCTGATTAATGGAGACATTTTACGTTAATTTACAGGACAGTAATAAAACTAACGGGGTTTTAAAAAACAAAAATCATGAGTAACACTCAAGATGTGCTTCTGGAAAAGAACGGCTGTCCAATGTATGGCGACTGTCAGCCTGTCTTTCTCAGCTGAGAAATGAACATTATAAACAATAAGCACCTTTAAATGAAAAATATGGAATTCTCTGAAACATACTGCTGTAGAAATGCATATATCTAAGAAAGACACGCGGAAAGTCATTTGGAAAGCACACAATGAAGAAATTTCTAGAGGGGGTGCATCCACAAAGACTTTCTCAACATCAGGATTAATTTATCATATAAAATCAAAACATCCCGATCGCCATGCAGAGTATGAAGCAGAGAAGAGGCTGGGCTGTGCCAGTCTTTAATGCACTATTTTGTTATAGGCCTACAGAGAATGTTGTGAATTCAAATGCACGTGAATTCACTGGTTTTATGAGAGATGATATTTAGTTGTATAATATTTCAGCTATCTGGCTTTTAGGTTATTCATGAGTCAGTAAAATATTTTATTTAAAAATTTAATTTATACTGTGTATTGATTGAATGCGAAATAAATATTTCCATAGTTTTGTGACAGATTTATTATTTTAATAATAATAGATTATTTTGGTGTTTCAGCTTTCAGCCAATCATTTTTGGTTTCGGCCAAAAAAAAAAATAAATAAATAAAAGCACTTCCGTGCATCCTGGAAAAATGCAAAAAACATGTTTTTGAGAAATTGGCAGGTTCTGTGTTGTTGTGGAGATTTCCGCACAAAACGATGAGTTAGGTTCTCATAAAAAATCTGCGTGTGACTGGATCCGCGAGTCCTCATATATATGGATCATTTTGGATCATTTTGTTTAAAATGGGTGAAAATAAACAACCTTTTGGCACATATCACCAAACACAAAACTGGTAGTACAACATTTCATACTTTGGATTGTGGTACTTTCTTACAGATGTATCTAATATATTCTTTATGTAACTGAATTCAAAGAATTAACACTAATGTCTAAAGGTACAAGACAAGTCACTCTTACCCTTGTGGCATCTGACATGAGCAGCACATATAGAAGGCTTGGATTACAGCACTTAGACGATTGGCTGTCATGGAGATGACATCCTGGCCATCCACATAAGCCTCTGGCGTCTTCATGACAACCTCAGGATCCAGTGAAGGGGGCAGGAGGGCAGGGGTTTCCGTGGAAACAGAGGGGTCGGCCTCCCGTTGCTTCAGGAGGAGTGAGGCAATGTCACTCACTGGAGAAGAGGAGGCCGTGTCTCCACACTTCCTGTCTAGCTCTGTGGATATGAGCACCAGCCACTCATCCAGAGAGTGCCACAGCAGTTCCAGAGGCTGAGGAATAACACTGACATATCAGAGGCATGGCAGATCCATGGTTTTGAAACAATCTCGACAGATTGCTAGAAAAAACAAGAGCCAGTTTATATTCGACAAGATTTTTGAAACATGTCTGACAATATTAACAGCAATTAAAGTATAATGCAGACAATTCAGTCAACCTTTAAAAGAATTAGATTCCTAGAATAGCCTAGTAAACAGTGTCCACAATCAGCAAAACTTCTGACAACTCTGCGGTCAGTCTTTTTGCCTGCCTCCCATTTTGTCTCTTTTTTTCAGGCCAGTGGTGTTATATCTTCATCATTTTCTCTCATTAATTAGCACCATCCAAAACTAAATCTTTCGGAATACTGAGTGGAACAGAAAGAATATTAGGAGCATAACCAATAAGATGTTAAGACAAAGGGCACTCAAACATTTCCTCAGCAGTTGGAAGAAGAAGAAAACAAAAGGAGGGCTATTTCTATCACCAGTGTACGATTATGGCTCAAATTAGCTGAAAGTTTAAAGGGAAGTTTCATCCATATTTCAAAATTTCTGCATAGTTCAGTCAAGGAATAAAAGTCACAGAGAAAAAGATGTCAGATGGTGCATTGTAGAAGAACTTACTGACTCTGAATTCTTTACAATGGTGATGGTACGATCTATGGGTTGTGATGTCTGCAACACAAATGTAGCCATTTTATTTACTATTCAAAACAGCCAATGACCCTTAACATACCTTAATACATAATGCTGATAACTATTCAGTGATTTCAGTGATTACAATAGTGATTTTCAATGCTCAGCATGTGCCCTCAGTCTTTAAAGTGCATTTTAAGCCAAAACTTTATTTCAAAGCTATCAATGACCACCATTGTGAATAAACATTCTCTGGAAGGATGTGTACCCCATCAAATCTCTCTGCATGAGCATGTTTATATCTTGAAAATTGAATTATGCAGCAAATTTTGAAAACCTGATGGAATATCTCTTTAAATAGTGTATATTAGACTTTACAGTGGATAAAGAAATGGTGCTGGAACTTCTTAGAACAAATAAGTCCACAAAAAAAAAAACAATCTCAAGCAGTCAGCACCATCTTCAGGTAAAATCACTCCATTGCATCCCTGATACTCGAGGAGGGAATTACAGTTAATACATTCTGCTGTAGCAAAGATGACAAAGCAGTACACACTGACCTTAAAGACCTGACTGCGCGGGGTTTTGTTTCCATTGTATCCCATGTCATTCCCATTGTTAGGAGAAGACGGACCGAGGCGGAACACGTGGCAGAAGATCCGTACAATTCTCAGCAGGCTCTTCATTTGGGCCTCATAACTACTAGACAAACTAAGAAAAGAGAAAGTAAATATGCAAGGAAAAACTAAAAAATGTTTGGTTTTTTTTGGGGTAAAGGACCTTCAGCCAGAATGGTGAAGCCCACCTGAGCAGTTTATGTCCATTAGTGGTAGCCACCTCAGCCAGGCTGGTGAGGATCCTCTGATAACTGGAGTCACTCTGCTGAGATACATGCTCAAGAACCTGCCTCAGCTAAAAGACACATGCATGCACACACATCATATGATGATATGAATATAAAAAAGAAAAAAAAGAAAGAAAAAAGCTAAGAATACATCTTACCATGTTCTCCTTTATGTCATCATTTTGTGTCATCTGTATGAGGGTCTGAAACAGCCTCCCATGATGCTGGATCAGAATCTCACATGTTTCCCCATAGCCACCCTTAAAGGAAGCAAAAGGAAAATGAAAATGTATGTATGGACTGTATCTGGGGAATAGAACCTCACTCTATCTTTAAGAACTTCCTCAGGACTCATCTATTCAAAAAGCACCTCCTCTCCTGATGCACTTATCTATCGTAATTCACACTCACTCTTCTGATTAATATTACATCCTCTTGCTCTAATCCCTACATGAGGATTCTAGCGCTTAGAACTCTCCTCTGGTTCTCCCAATGTCATGATTGTTTCTTCAGACTGCAAGTCTCTTTGGATAGAAGTGTCCACAGAGTGAATGTAATGCAATGTATCTGCATCTGTGTCTACATATTACTAACCTGCACACAAAGGTCAAGCGGTGTGACCCCATTCTTGTCTGGCAAGTATTTGGCACCCCTGAGGAGCAGGATTTGGGCTGTGTCCCTTTGGCCATGGCTATGAGACAGAGAGGTAAATAACATTGTTTTAATACATTAAGAATTAAAATGCA
This sequence comes from Nannopetersius ansorgii, assembly GCA_037974605.1. Taxonomy (NCBI): domain Eukaryota; kingdom Metazoa; phylum Chordata; class Actinopteri; order Characiformes; family Alestidae; genus Nannopetersius; species Nannopetersius ansorgii. Next base: position 12,054,805 of record JBBPDE010000006.1, read on the forward strand.
TGTGACGCACCAACAGGGTGTAGATTCTCCATTCAAGTTTACAGAAAGCATTGTTGTTTTAACTTCCTTTAATCCTGCCCATAATACACGACTACAGTATCCATGTCATGTCCTAATCCACATAGAGGTCTACTTTTGCATAATTACATTACTCAGGTGTTTAATTCCTGTATAATTTAGCATACAGGCCTGAATATGCTTGAAGGCGAGTGCTGATACAAGTGTGCTGTTCTGTGGATGTCAAATCAATATTTCATTCTATATCAATAGACAATGTGCCAAATTAGAATTTCATTTCATGAAAATACATGGATGAACTGTAAAAAAAAAAAAAAAAAAAAACAAGACAAAAAACAATTATCCAAATGAGCTAGTAATTGCAGTATCATGAATGACACTAATAAATATGAAAGACAATGTGGGCGTTAAACCTTTCAGAACCCCAATAATGAACACTGCCTTAATTATGTGTTTGAATTATCCATTAGAAAAGCTGCCTTTCTTTAATGTTTGTACAAGCAACTCTAACAGGCAGATATCTACTGCTATTTGTAACTGAAACAAGAGAATGGAGGATCGCTGTTGCTCAGCAACGCAGCTCAACCAAGTGTGTCAGGCATGATACACAAGGAAAAACAAAAGCAGATTGGACATCTCGTCAGTTGCTGCATTCTCTTCAAATGGCAGCCTCATTAGTCTACCCCTGTGGCAGAGATTGATAGGTTTCTCCCTGTTACATTTACCTCACTACTATAAACACAGTTTGAAAAGACAGCAGTTGGGATTCCAGCTGAATAGCAAAGGTGAGTTCTTCAGAGTCTGAATCATATCCACTAACTTGAGGTGTATCATTTCAAAGCGTGCACTGCAGCAACAGCTTAATGGTTACTAACAATGAGGATTATCCAACTGACCTGCAAGCAAAGTAGAGAGGAGTTGCTCCAGAGACATTGGGCCTGTTGATGTCTGCTCCACTGTCCAAAAGGCACAACACTGTCTGTGTAAAGCACAAAACCACACTAGATATTGCTGTACTTAACAGAGAACATTTCTGCTTCGAGTAATGTTTTGTGTAGGTGTGGCTCAAATAATAATAAACGAGTGTTTGTTAGTCAAGTTGGCATTCATTTCTTTATTTAGTACTTAGGAGTTTCATCATTCATTAAGCCTTAAAATGCTGGGATACCCTTGTGAATTCCAGAGCTAGAGTCTATCACTGGTTTAAACAAAACAAAACACTGCATTATTAAACCTAGAGAAAACAGCAACAAAATAATGATGAATGTGATGGTATGTCAGTTCGCTTAAGGCAGCACAGTGTCCAAAACTGTTTAGATGATTCCTACATAACAAGGCAAATCTACACAAATTTAGTAGAAAAGACTGAAATGATTCATCAGATTCATGATCAAGTTATTTCACTCATGACAAAATTTAAATGGCACTTGAAATTTGCTATCCATTGCTATCCAACCAGCTATTATAAATTATGTTTAATTTTTGTAGAATAATGTGGCTGCCTGAACAAAACATTTCTCTAAAATGTTGTTTCCAGAGGAGGATAACAGTCTTAACTGTTGGATATTAACAAAAAAAATGTCTTTTCATTTTTTTATCTTTTCATCATTTAAATGAATAATGAACTTTTAGAAAAGGTAAAACGCAGCTGATGTTTACAAATTACATAAAAAACATAAGGTTTTATTCTGACAATACTTATGAGTACATTGCTATGATAAATCGCATTCCCCACAGTATTACAGTTCTCAACCTGTAACAGTTTAAACACGATAATACTATCAAAGGTACAAAAGTCCTTCAGGGTCCTTTGTTCTATTAAATCTGTGAGGTCATACGAATCAAATATTCCTTACAGTTTTATGTCCATTCTGACAGGCCACATGCAAAGCTGTCTGACCCATGGCATCTTCCACATCCACATTGGACACGTGCTGCACCAAATCATGAAGCAGTTCTGTCCTCCCATTTACTGCGAGCCAGTGAATCTACAGCCACAGAAATACATGAAGGTATATTAAATACAAGAGAAAAGGAAGAGATTGTGTAGACAATACCAAAGCAACAACGATAGCGATCAATGTTAACGGTCATTAAGACACCAGAAACCTATGCTGTTCTCTCGGATCTAAAAAGTGGTTTTGCGTTTCTGTCATAGTACGGAAAACATCCTGTAACCTGCATAAGGAAATTCCAGCATCTCATGGTTTGTGAACCTTAAATGATTATTACTGCTTTTTTTAGATGTAAACTGTTGACAATAACAACAATCATCATCATCATCATCATCATCATCATCATCTATATACTTACAGCAGTTAGGCCTTCGTTGTTGCAGATATTGACATCCGCATTATACTCCAATAGTCTGCCCATACACTTCTTCTGTCTGTAAGATGTTCATGTGGTTCATATTATAACCAGAGATAATAACATGGAAATAAAAGGTTTGGTTAAACCAGGCGATTATTTTTTTTATTATTAGTAGTAGTAGTAAAAGTTACACCACTAGTAATGTACAATTTACACAATTACAGATTCTTTACGTTTGATCAGGAGAAATCTGTGACCAATAGATGGCAGCAGTGTTTCACTGTCAGAAAAAAATACAAATAAAAACGCTCTACCCATTTCTTGCTGCCAGATGGAGTGGGGTACAGCCAGAAATATCCTGGTAGTTTGGGTTCGCTCCTCGCTTCAACAGTAGGACCAGACACTCCACTGACCCACAGCTAGGAGAAGAGGAAACAGACAGCAGTGGTAAAATCAGAAAAACAGTCAAAACTGATATTCTTAACCGATTTACTATTTGACCAGAACACAGACCTCCGTCCTTTTTGGCTAAATCAACTTATATTGCCAGTGTCTGGCATAACACAATAAACTAAAGAGAACATTTAGTCAAGCCCCATATTTTACATTAAGTAACAACCACATAGGAAATGAGACCCTCAAATAACTCCTCACTTGGCAGCAATATGAAGAAGGCTTCTTTTTACACGTCCAAATGCATAGTTGACATCAAACTTGGAGTTCACAAGCAATTCTGAGACTGATCTATAGGAGAAAACACAGACATTTTACAGGTAAATGTCAACATGTTAATCTCATTAATCGTTTAAATACAGTGCAGGGCTATATTTTCACAGTCCATGGTCGTGATTCATTTCCAGAGCTCCCTACCTGTGCTGGTCAGCCATCACCATGGGCATGAGTGTGTAGACAGCGGTCTCATTGTCTGTGCGAAAGTAAGAGGACAATGAGTGCAGGTTAGCCGGAGTATGTCAAAAAATATTCCATTCGTGGTTAAAGCTGCATTCGATGTTGCCTAACATATGGGGCTTCAACCTAAGGACATAGCAGCAAAGTGCACAGAACAAAAGAAGAAAGTAGAAGCATATATATTAAACACACACTCACACTGCTACTACTTTCTTCTTTTGTTCTGTCCACTTTGCTGTAACAATGCTGTAACAAATATTATAACAACAAGGTAGCCTAGCCAACCATCAATATGAGGCTAAGGAGCTACCCTATGAATCCTATCATAAAGGGTTAGGGTTATCTAATCTTATAACATTAATGTAGCCTAACAAACATTAATGTAATAAACACTTCGGTAAAGCCACTAAATTGACAGGTCTGTCTGACAAACAGTCAGGTTAGAGTTAAAATGATGAGAAGAATGCCATAAGGAGCTGTAGGTGTGGGTGACTGTGTTTATCTTGCCTTCAATTGTGGGACTAATAAAGGCTTATCCTATCTTATAACAGCCTAGTCAACACCAATGTGAGCTTAGAGAGCTATCATATAAATCATATAACACGTTGTTATCCTATAGTATCTCATCTTGTCAAGTCAACGTAGTCTATCCAACATTAATATGATAAACACTTCAGTAAAGCCTTAGGTGACTGTTGTTAAGAGTGTGAGGGCCTACCTGACAGTCTGAAGCACTCAGGAGAAAGTTAAAATGATGACATAAATGCTATGAGGAGCTGTATATATGGTGATTGTGTTGATCTCACCCTCAGGAAGCTCCACGGTCCTGGCGCGGCGCAGGGAACGGGTCAGCCGGTTCAGCTGGACGTTGAGCTGCTCCATCGCCCTTTCCATCATATGACAAGGAAATTCCTTGACGAAACGGGTATAATTCAGCTTCTGGCACGCGCACGCTGCCTACATTTGATTCACGGCACCCGTTATGTTATCCATCTGGCCAAAAGGTTAGGTATCGGTCTACTGGAGCCACGGGCACAACCCATATCTGTACTCTGATTCATTTGACAATTATTTCCTCCTGAACGCCTTCTTCCTGTTTTCATTACTCCTTGGTTGCGGTGCACGCTGGGAAATGTAGTTTTATTGTTTTACTGCGTTTTTTTATCGAACAATCTGGTAAATACGTTCATCATATGATTCTAACATCTTTTATTGTCTGATATTCTCTGTTGCAACAACTTACTCAAGACAAAATATATGTATTTTGCCATACTACACAATCTGTATGTGCAATTAACTGTGTTTTATAATCGATCCGGTTAATAAAAGCATGGAATGTTTTATTAGAGTTATTACTATTATTTGTTAACATGCTGTTACTATTAAGTAACAGTATAGATAAAATACGGATGTTAAATTTAAGAAAACGCAGGGACAAGCCAATCTGCCAGATTTTGTGCTGCTGATCACAAACATCCCATCATATATTGATCAGCAAGTCAACTGCACAGTAACAGCTCATCTCATACACTGATCCTGTAAAACTCCAGGGTTTGACATGAAAGTTCTTGCACCAGTTGGTGCTGTCTTGAAATCTCCCATCACACGGAGTGTGATGATCTGGGGTGGGAGTCCAGAAGGAGACAGCATCTCTGAGAAATGCACTAACTAGTCATCACTGAACTGTGAGTAAGGTAACAATCTGGCGCAGTGCTTTTTTGGATTTTTTTTTCGCTTGTTCCCCGTGCACATTCACTGTTGTATGGATTAGGAGCAACCTAAGTAGATGTATCCTTTAAGTGCACATCGCAAGGCCCATATTTTGGTAACTGAAGAATCCAGCAGAAGGAGAGGCAGCATCTCTGACAATTGCACTAGCTGGTCATTACTGCATTAATGTAACATGCTGGCACAGTCCTTTTCCTGGACGTAGCCATTCACTGTTGAGTGGATTTCGATTGCACTGCGTAGATGTTTCCTTTACGTGCACATCGCAGGGCCCATATTTTGGAAACTGAAGAAGCCTCAGGATGCCGATTTCTAATTTACCGCTACGAGAAAGCGCCTCCAATCCTCCCTTCCTCACTGGCCAGGTGATCTTCCACTGCTGCTGGAGGACTGAGCAGCGAGGACTATGAGTGATCGCAGCTCACAGACCAAAGCAGTAGCCAGGGAAGCCCACCACGCCACTCTGAGCTTGCCTCCTTGTGAAGCCCACCTCTCTTAGAAATCCATTTATTTACACCGGAGATGGCGAACTGGTAAGCAGCATTTTACGCCTTTCCCTTATTCTTTAAACACTGTCGCTTGCTCCACGCACCTCAGCTCGCTGCAAAGACGGTAAAAACAGACCCGAGCCCTCACTGCCCACAATAATATTCAGAGTGTGAACTTTAGTCACACATTTCCACTGTTTATGAAAACATTCAAAGGGATGTGTGCGACTCTACCTTCCGGGTTGCTACGTAACAGAGAGCGTGCGCGCTCATTGGCCCCCGTCCAGCCTTTGTTTTTATTTATTTGTTTATTTATTTATTTATCAACCGGGTAAAAAAAAAAATAACACAAAAGACCACATACACTGATTTATTATTTTTAAGTAAACTGGACTCAACAGAAAAGTGTCCAGAAAATCTGATATTACCTTTACAGAATGAACTCCTGCCTGTCTTACCCGGTCTTTCATTATTCAATAGCTTGAAACCAAACGTGGGCACCAGGGGGCGTTTATTAGTATCATGAGTAAATGCAATTAATAGGAGTAGAGTTAATACGTGAAACACTATTGGTTCTAGTTGCAGAGACAAATTTAGGAGATAGCAGTTCAGTGGTGATTGTCACTGCAGAACGGTTTACTGAGAAAGAAAAGAAAGTGTTTGGGGCACTCAGTCATGTGTTTTGTATTTCAAATCTCATTTAAAACCACATACAGCTTTTGTAAAACACACTGATAAGCTAAACCTGAGATCTTCAGTGTGTATGTAGAAAGGAGATGTTTAACAAATGTGGAGCTTTGGGTCAGTGTTCATTTGTTATTTACTGGTACTAGTTTCTTCTATGGTCAGTGTTTGTCTTTTATTTACTGGTGCTGGTTTATTCTGTGGGTCAGTGATTAGATTTTATTTACTGGTATTGCTTTCTTCTATGGGCCAAGGTTTGTGTTATATTTACTGGTACTGCTTTCTTCTATGGATCAGTGTTTGTATTTTATTTACTGGTACTTCTTTCTTCTATGGGTCAGCGATCATATTTTCTTTACTGGTACTAGTTTATTCTATGGGTCAGCGTTGATGTTTTATTTATGGGTACTATTTTTTCCATTGTTCAGTATCTGTGTTTTATTTACTGCTACTGATTTCTTCTATGGGTCAGTAATCTTGTTTAATTTACTGGTACTGAGCTTCTTCTATGGGTCATTGTTCATATTTTATTAACTGGTACTGGTTTCCTCTTTGGATTAGTGTACTTTTATGTACAAATGTTGTATACAAATACTAGTCTTCAGTGTTCATTTTTTGTTTACTGGTACTGGTTTCTTCTATCTATTTCATTTAGTGGAACTTGAAGTTTTAGCTCAAGAGTCCCTTCTTCTTGCTTTAAATAGAGTTATTTTCTGGAGGTTAAACTTTAAAGAGCTTGGTTTATTTTATAACACATCACACATATGTATAGTTTATTTGTTTTTTGTTGTTTACTGTTTTTGTGCCTTATCATGTCTAAAACATTTACACCATTCTAACATTTTATTTAAAATGCTACTGTTCTGAAGTGGTAAAATCCCATGTCCAATGTCAAAAAAGTTACTGTATTAGGTGGCAAAAAGGGTTCTTCAATTGATGACACAGAAGGATTACTTTTAGTACCTCCTCAAAAAGACACTCCACAAGTTTTATAACAATTTAACAATTTTTACTCTTTACTCTAACACTCTTTACTCTCTAAACAACCTCTGAAACAACCATTGAAAAGTTTTTTACCAGGAAACCAAAAGTTGTTCCTCTGTGGGATTGTGCAAAGAGCTTTATTTTGTAAGAGTGTATGTCCAGACAGTTCAATGTCTTAAAAACTGTATTTAGAAAAAATATATACAAGTTGTTTTAAGTGATCTATTTTCTTTTTTTATCATCCCTTAAATCCCGCAAAAAAGAAACATAAAGGTAAACCAGAAAGAAACCTGTTTCCCCAAAAAGAAACTTATTTTTTATTACTAGTTTGTTAATTGCCAAATCTAGAAAAATCAGATTCTGAAACTCATAGAAAAAACACATTGCAATAGAATACATTTGTATTATCTAACAATACTTCTAACACTATGTGTAAACTATTTATACACACCTTATTGTTGTGTGATACCAGTGCCAGTGTATTAGTTTGGGCTATATATCATTCAGTACAATATTAGGTTTTTTAAGTTGTACTCAGAGGCATGGAGTTCCATTCAAAGGAATTAAAATGGACAAAGTACAAATCTAAAAACTCTAGTACAGACCTGAAAAGCAGATCTAGTCAAAAATGGTGTGAACTAATTATTTATGAAAAAATATTTTATTATTCTGTTGTATTTAACATATGAAATCAGATAAAGTTTTTGAAAGCTGTCTGTATGTAAAAAGAGTAAAAATGTATATATATTTTCTTTTTCTTTTTCCCAGCAGGTCTTTGAAAAGAATATGAGCTCTCCTGGATCTGCCTCCACTCCTTCAGGTGCTTGATTAAACTTTGACTATACTAAAGTGTTCTATCTTATTCTGAGTGGGTTGACTTTGTTTAGCCCATTCATGTCCAACTACTAAATATAGTTTAATAAGGAAAAATGTACAGAGCTTGTTCTGACAGAACAAAAGTCATTGTGAGCACCTGAGAGTACCAATACTATTATCTGTCAATTGTATACTCTGCAAATGTATATACTATTCACAAGTCAGTAGTCCCATGTAACCAGAAGTCTAGATTTAATATGATTTTTTTTAAAAGCTCAATTGTTGCCATATAATCTGACCACTGTTTTTTTGTAGGGGGAAGAATCCTCAACTCAGAGAACATGTGGACCAAAATAATTAAATAAAGATTTGGACATTAATGGGTTAAATGCTGTCTGTCAGATATTGTAACCCATTTTCTGGGTTTCTGGGTTTGCAAAAGATAATACTGAAATTCCTTTTTTTTCTGGTTGCATTACCTACTATGGTTTGTGTATTTAGTGCAGTGTATAGTATTTCATCTTGTGTCCAGTCCTCCCCATGTTCCCATCTCCCAACCCCCCATTTACGCATTGTCCTATCGGCGCCTGAAGCACTTTAACGCAGTCTCCAGTTTGCACAATATTTTTCAGGCAATGTAGATAATTAATGTGTTCGAAAGGTACCGCGCTGGAGTCTATGTCATCGCAAACGTTTTATATTGCATTTAAATTAGTTTATTGGTGCTTATTAGATGTGTTTCTGCTCCGGGGTCTTATATGCAACCCCTCCAACCCCCCAGCACCTTTAGAAAGCCCCCGGCTCTAGGAAAGGGGGGTGACTAGTAGCATTTTTTTCACACAAGAGAAGGGAACAACTCTGAAACAAAACGCTGGTGTTTATTCACTGAGTTTTATCTAACCTGGGGGGAAGGGGGGTCCTCAGAGACTTTCCCACACTTTGGCAACCCCCACATGCAGCTGACTGTCAGTGCGTGACACGTTTCCCCCGCACACACCAAGAGTGTGCAGATAACAAAGCAAGCCGCGTTAGGTAAGAAATGACTGAAGCTAAATTAGGCTACATCTCTCTTTTATTATAGGCTTTATTCTCTGTACGGTATGTCAATGTTGACCCTGCAAATAGATACTTTTCCTCTTAAAGTAACGTCTTTGGACTGTGTAAATCGTTTTGTGTAAATCGTTTTATTTGTGCTAATCGATTTTTTAGCGCGAGAGGGATATTCCGATTATTCGTGGCAAATAACTGGTTGGTGACGTGATAGAGCACTTTAACTGTGTTCTGATGGAAAGTACTCCAAAACAAACAAAATAAATAAAATATATATATATATTTTTTCAGCTGCTTTTATATAACCTTTAGGGTAAAGGCAAAACCAGCAGAGCTGTTAAACACTCTTGTTTTTAAAAACCTGGTCAAAACATGCAGTCTTGTTTACATGCATAGTGATAATAAAAAAAATAACGTCAAAGCAAACAAGTAGTTAGGGATTATTATTATTATTATTGTTAAAATGCCTAAACTGATCGTCGTATCCATTCTTTTCACAGAAGAGAAGAAACTTGTCTGTGTTGTGTCTTTTCTGGTTGATCCCGTGATTGATGTTCCGTGTTGAGCTGAAGTCAGTGCGATAAAGACAGAAGCAAAAAAACGCCTTTTCTCCAGAAAAGCTTCATTTCCAAACCAAAAAGAGCTCGTGTTTGTTAAGTAATCTTTAGGAAATTCACTGCGAATGAATCTTCATCTGCAGGTGAGGCGTTTAGACGCGTTTCACTCTTTTCAGTCTCTAAACGCTTTCACTTCATACACTTCTTGTTTCTAAACGCTCTTTCACTGCGTAGAGAGTTCTCTGCTTGTCTTACCGTCGTAACGATTTGTTGCAGCTTTAAGGCACTTATAACGCAATAATCAGTTCGCAAACTTGTATTTAAATAGTCCATGAGTCAAATTGTCAGAATCGTCAAATAATACTGAGTAATATTCGACAAAACGAATTCAGAGTAGACTGCAGCATGTTCTCGGTGACAGCTATTTAGTCAGTCCAAACTCGGACTAATAAATACCCACCGAAGCATAACAGCTTATACTTCTGCCCATCTATCTATCTAGCTATCTACCTATCTGTCTGCCTGTCAATCTATCTGTATACCATCTCTCTCTCTTCTTTTATATATATGTATAGCTAACCATCTAGTATATACCTCTCTCTTTCTGTCTTTGTTCTCTCTCTCTCTCTCCCTCTCTACTAGTACACAAAACACACACTGTAAAAAGCTATTTGTATCATCCCTCAGTCTGTTCAGAAGTTAACGTGTGGAGTGTGAAAACGCCCTGTGAATGCCCCTCAACGACGATTGGCTGTCCCGGGCCCATGCTGGCCAACCCCCTCCTCCAAAAACGCACAGTCGAAAAGAAATGAGATGCAAGTCATTGGCATAGGCACATGAGAAAGTGGACTGTGGGCGGAGAGACTGAGAAGGAGCGAAAGGGGGAGTGAACTAGAGTAAAAAAACGGAAAGAAAGAAAGAAAAAAAGAGCGTCTGTTGTCCTGCGCACGCTAGATCATGCCCGCTACATTATGGTTTGTTTAAAGCGCTGTGTTACGTTTTTGAAGAGGATCAAACGCTTTGAAAGGAGGATTTACACTCGGAGAAGTTTGGAAGAAAGGAGCCAGGGGAAAACATGGCCGAAGGTATCCTATATGGTCGTAGCGACCGTCCCTGCCACTCTGTTCTGCTCTGGCTGGGGTTGTGTAGCTCGGTCCTCTGGTGTGGCGCCTTGTGTTTGAAACGCAAGGCTTTAGGTCTGTTTCCTGCTGGAGCAGACCAGATCGCCAGAAGGGCTGCGATCTCTCGGCCGGCTCCTAGGGCAGGCTTTTAAAGACGCAAGGACAGCACCTGTTTTGTTTCACCACAAAACCCCCAATTGCGTTAGGCTACATATTCTTCTTAAATGTGACTGATAAGTAGCTTAGCAGCCCCCTAACTAAACGCAGTGCATTGAAGTTGATAGGGAAGCACGCACGCCTTAGCCTCGAAACCCTATTCCTGCAGAGCTGGAGGAGCCGGGTTTATTAATAATGCAGCCCGAGCTAAGTGTGTCTCTTCTTTGCACCCCCAGGAGGTGTGGGGAGCGGTGGAGGGAGCCTTCGGACGCCTGCCGAGTCTGAGGAGGGAACTGACCCCCTGCCCATGTACGGCACAGGCCACTGTAAGTGGTTTAATGTACGAATGGGCTTTGGATTCATATCGATGACTAATCGAGGAGGAAATCCTATTGATCCTCCATTGGATGTGTTTGTTCACCAAGTAAGTTCACCTCAAGTCTAACTTTTGGGGGCTGGCTCCGCTACTTCTAGGCCTGTTCTTAACTCTAGGCCTGAGTTTGACCGAGTCACACTCAAGCACATGTTGTCTCGGTACAGTTTTTCGTTTCTTTCACTCTTCCCCATCTTGCTACGTTCTAATAGGTTAGATAGTATAACAATATGTACCCTGTCCACGTTTTGTGCTCGGTTTCACCACGTCCCTTTCTACACCAACTCCAAAACCACATCTTTCGTCTTGATGAACACAAATAAATGAAGACGAAGTTTGGCCTTGATGTTTTTGCACGTTTGACGAATGGACGCCATTTGCAAGAAGACTGGCCATTTGGAGGGGGTTTAACCACCACCCACCACCGCAGACTCATTTCACTCACCTGTTGTCTTGCCCGGCTAATAACAAGTTGTGTTTGTCCTGTCACTAGTGGATGGATGCAACTTTAGACTCTCAGATATAGTTGCATTTGCCTTGTGTCACTGTGAGTGTGCCCATTGCTACACCACTGGCTTCCTATATGATGTGTGTATTAAAAGCTCTCTAGCATGGATGCTCATTATGCACCATCAGGATCCCCAGTGTCTGCAGATATTCATCTCACCAGGCAGTGCATCCTCAGATTCTTCTTAGTTTGCATTCTTTGAGGAGAGCTTGTTCGTAGAATCGGATGATCCTGGAAAAAGCTGAAACAGATACCTCCCTGCACTGTGAGTCTGTGTACCTCAATACCTAGAACACAACTCTCTTTATGGAAAACAAGCACCTTTTCTTTTGAGCTCTGGTGTTTGGTTGCATTTCAGTGGATTAATGAGGGAGAAAGATTAAGGAAAATGAATGTTGCATAATGACAGTGCACAGTTACTAGTCATTACTATGTGTTTACACACACACACACACACACACACATATACACACACACACACACACAGCTGATTGTTTGTTTATAGAATTCCCCATCCTTTTAAGACAAATAATAAGGGCTGAATGATTTGGGAAAATATAATTGTAATTTTTTCCTAAACTGTATACAATCTCTTTAGAAACTTTTGAAAGTAAAAAAATATGTTGCAGTTTTTTTGTTTATTTGAACATGTATTTTAAGCAATTAAGATAAATGCGCCAGGTGTTTTATGCAAATGAATGCAGGTCTTTCTTATCCCGTGTTTTTTTCTAACCAAGTTTGAACACTGAATACAGTGTGCCAGAATGCCATTCCCCAAGTTCTACATTATTTGATTCAATTTTCCTATTTAAAACCAGTTGATACTTCTTCAAATTGCAAATTTGAGATAAAGCTGTTAATCATGCAATCCTCCCAGTAATGTTGCCAAACCGTAATATGAACACGAGGTGAAATTTCAAAAACGGGCATCTTTCAGCAGAATATGTAGCTGACTATGTGAAGTTTGATAATGAGACTGTTTTTGGAAGAAGAGTGATTTTCTGGTTCCCAGCTTCTGTGCTTTTAATAGTATTTTGCCGTGATTGATTATTTTTTATTTATTTTTTTAGTCAAACTGATCTTAGTCTTTTTCGAATTTGGCACATTCAAAATATTCTGCTGGTCATAGGAAAATTACATTATTTCTAAGGATCAGGGAAAGGTAACTGGTTTGATAAGAGATAGAAACAGTTTTAAATGGAAAACAATTTCTTAGGGCCTCTGGAAAGTGTCTGGTTATTGTGCTCAGCCCTGGTATATGAGTGTGGGGGAAGGGTTTCTTTTGATCCATTCTATCTGAGGTGAAGGCATGAGAAAAAAAGCACGAAAGAAACATTGGTTATGATTTTCAGTTCCACAAGACTGCACACTTTTTAGATGGTATCTGCAAATGCAGAGTTCTTGCATATTTATGTTGTCCTTTCAGAAGTTTAGATTTTGTTAGTGCACTGGAAGCACTGTGTGGGCCCCTGGTAAGATTAACTAGCAGCCCATTTCACCGTTTGGCATGCAGGCCCCACCCTTCCCAGCTAATACCAGGCTTTGTTTCTCTTGCTCATGGGCTTTTTTCTCTCTTTTCCTTCAAAAAAAGAAGAAAGGATGAAAAAAGCCACCTTCTGTTCACGTGACTTCCTCTTGTGAGTCATCCATAGATGCTTGATCTCTACTGGGAGGAGCAGAAATGCCTCTGAGTGAGTGGCCTCTCATGGTTGCCAGAAACAGTTTGTAATCTCTTGTTGTCATTATTCTTCTCCGTCCTGAAAACACTGACACAGAATGTAATTTGCAGTCAGTTTCCAAACATGCCGATCAAAATCTGCGCTTGCGTTTGCTCTGTTTTTTTTTCTTGCCTACATTTGAAATTCAAATTTGTCTGTTCATCTTTATGCCTGAGAGGTATATGATCTTTCTCCTGTGGCACATAGAGACTGATTATACTTTAGGATTATATGTTTAGGAAAAGTCAGGGCTGTACAAAGGTCTTAGACAGCCATATTAAAAACGTGAACGTGTATTTTCATTTATTAAAGTGTTATAAAAATTAAAACAATTATTCCAAACCGTATTGCTTTCCAAATGAACACGAATACTAAGGCACATGAATTTGGTTCCTTACCTGTTGACGCGTCCTTTCTGTCAAATGGTCTGATTTTGATGACAGAATTTAATAAAATGTAATAATAATAAAAAAATAGCCAAACCAGGTGTTGGCTGGTAAATACTAGACTTTTCATGATTTAAATTAAGTGTTATTATTAAATAATGAATAATAAGTGTGTGTTTAAAATACTTTAAAAATAAAACACACAAAAACATGATAAAAATTGTTGTGATATGATGGAAGAGTATATTTGTAAATCTGCTTAAATCATCTTTTTTTTTTTTTGGGTTGTTAGTGAATTCGTATGTCAGCGATGGCCACTGGCTCTTTTAAGCCACTTTGCTTTCATAAAAGACCTCCCATCTCCCGTCCTTACACCACAAACAACCAAGATGGCTGCCAGTTAAACTGCTGTGAGTCTGAGATTAAAGACTGTTATAAAGAGACAAACCAACACTAAAATGTTTCTGTGTTAAATGCACAGATTCTCAATTAGTACACAATACTGTAGAGTAGATTGATTCTCCATTGATTGTAAAATTCTGTAGAAATGTTCTGCTATTCTGTAGTAATCTTTTTTTTTCTGAAAGAGAATACAGTTCTGAATGGAGTCATTACAAATTAATTTCTCCCTTTTCTTCTTTTTCTTCTTCTCCCTTACCTTTTATTATCATTATTAATATTCTATTTATATGGACTTGAATTCATGGATATTTATTATTTTAATTGTAAATTCTTAAATACATTAAGATAGCACATCTTAAAAGTGGAAAGAAAGACTTCCTAATTTTGTATGCATACAGCTTCTACCAATTTGTATTATTTAGGTATAAAAAAGTTTGCACATTTTTCTATGTCTTTTACCGTATATTTGGATTTATTTAAATCAGACTTTTTTTCCAAATTTGATTTTTTCAGATTATTTCTTGAATATAAAAAAGAAACTGCTTGAAAAAGGAAATAATTGAAATGTACGTATGAAATTTGCATATGTTTAGAATTAAAGCACAGTCTGTCATTTAAATTATAATGAGATTGTGTGCCTCTAAAATATTATTTAGAATTTTTCAGTATTTATTATAAATGTATAAAAACAAATTATATTCATGTTTTTGTTTATTTCATGTATACGTAATTAATAAATGTATATTAAATATATTACACATTTTTAAAACAAATATATCAGTAACTTTTCAGTATTCTTTACTTGGAATTCAAGTTGTAGTTCATTCAGTAATTGAAGTTTCATTCTGTGTTTGTATTTAATTTTTTGAGCATTTTCTTGACTT
This sequence comes from Nannopetersius ansorgii, assembly GCA_037974605.1. Lineage (NCBI taxonomy): Eukaryota > Metazoa > Chordata > Actinopteri > Characiformes > Alestidae > Nannopetersius > Nannopetersius ansorgii. The sequence goes on from JBBPDE010000006.1 coordinate 12,069,900, forward strand.
CTTGGTGAAGGACAGTTTTGTTTAGAATTTTTCATTTTATTTTTATGATTGAAATTATGACAATATCCAGATCATTTTGTGTAATGTTTGTTGCCATCAACAACTCGTTGCTTCTAAGCAACTGTGAAATCTAATAAAGCAAAAATTGTAAGATTAGCTGTGAGATTATAACATTTTGGGAACTTTTTCTTCATTCTTGTACCATGTGGAATGTCTATTCCAAAATGAGTTGTACCAGTCCAAAACTCAGAATCATGTGTGGTTAAAGAGGTGGAGTTGTTTGTGGTTAAATTCTTAATTAATTAACCTCATCATGGTTTTCTCATTCACTGGTGGGTCCTTTATAGTCTCCTTTATTCTTACATACTAGAAAGTGTTTCCACTAGTCTTTCTCTGATTATACTCAATCATTAAGCATGTGTTTGTGCTGATGAATGTTAAAGGGAAATAAGTGTGTGTGTGTAAATGATTTGATCACAGATGGCCTCATCCTGAAGTATTAAAGAAAAAAAAATTAACTGCATTTAATTTTTTATTTATTAATACTTTAATTTTTAGATCAAATACCAGTTTTACAGAAAAAAAATACAAAAATAAAATGAATTGCCTTTGAGAAATTTTAAAACACGCAAGTATTTCTATTGTTTTGAAGTTTTATTTTGTTTCTCTATTTATTTATATCTTTCTCTCCCTGTTTATTTTTATTCACATTATTCATACATGCTTTAATTGAATACTGTCTGATACAATGTTTGATACGACCTTTCAAAGCATATAAAATGGAGCTATATTCGATTCATCATCTCACCAATTTTGTAAACGATAACATTAACGTGTGCATTGTAATACCCCAGGAGTGATGTTACAGTGATCACCTAGCAATCTGACAGTAATACATTACAAATATACATTTTTGAACAGATGGTGTGAAAATGCCGGGTTGTCTTTCCTCTCTTCGTTCTTGTGATACAGTTGTGTTTTTGCTTTATGGCAGAGTAAGCTGCACATGGAGGGTTTTCGGAGTCTGAAGGAAGGCGAGGCCGTCGAGTTCACCTTCAAGAAGTCCTCCAAGGGCCTGGAGTGTGTGCGGGTAGCAGGGCCTGGAGGAGCCCACTGTGTGGGCAGTGAGAAGAGACCCAAAGGGAAAAGCATACAGCAGAAACGAAAGCCAAAGGGAGACCGGTGAGTGGGCAACAGTGCCTCAGAGCTCTTTCTGCAGGTGCTGTAGTCAGGATTTTCTTGTGGAGGCCGTGGTGTTGTGGATTTTTCAGTAGGCTGGGGCTGGTTGGTGCTGAGTGAAAAGGAGGACGTGGTTCAGCCGGTGGTCACTAAAATGGTACTTTTATGTGTTCAGCTTTCAAATAAAATGAAAGATTTCAGATAAATAAGTAGGCTGTAGTATATGTTCAATATATTTCATGTTATTTTCAGCAATGATGGGTGGTCCCTTAGAATCCTTTTGATAGAGGCTGTTGGTCTGTGGTTCTATGCCTGTTGCCATGGTTTTATCGCAATAGTGTGCAAGAGCTTTTCCCTGCTAAATTGCTGCTATTTTTGCTGGGGTTTGGGTGAAGACATGAGTTGTTATAGCATCATGGTTTTGTTTGTCAAATGTGCATTACAGAAAAGCCCAAATTTACTTTATGATGTCTAGCTAGAACAACATTTTGATAAAGGCTAACAGCTGTGCTTTATCAGTAGAATAAATGAGGTATTAAATAAGCATTTAAAGACATACGGCATAGGCATGGTCAGTTTTCAGCTTGTGCCAGTCGTAGATTATTGCAAAACATGATTCTGCACATGAATTAAGACAATGCTTTCTTTGACTGTGCTAGGCCTAATATGACAATTTGTAACAACTTGTAAATTTATTAGGGTTTGAATACTAGACTTGAATAGTACAGTGTTTATTTATGTATTTATTTATTTAGTATTTAGAAGATTTTTCTTTTATTAACCTTTTATTCCCTACCTGCATTCTCCTAACCCACTGACAGCAAAGTGTTGGAAGCTTATTTAGAAAACATTTTTGTTGAGAGCATTTCCTTACCTAGTAGTTACCTAAAATGTATGCGATAATAGTCTATCACAAAAATCATACCATACTCAGATTTCAGCTAGAAGCTGAACATGGTCACCTCTTTTCTGTGAAAGACAGAAGTTGAATAAGAAGTGAATGAAATTAAAAAGGCACATGATGTTTAAACAAAGAGAAGTACTCAAATACACTTTCATTTGTTTGGCTTTAGTTTTGGCTGTTGGTTAAGAGGAATGTTGAACTCATCCTCACTCACTTGTTTGGCCACCACGGAGCTGACAAATAAATAACACGATAGTAATCAGTTTCACCGATCCCTGTGTGGTTTGGATTGATATAATTCTAGATGAGTTTAGTATAAAACATTGAAATATCTCACTAAGTTGTTTAGTTGCCTGTCCAATTAACAACTAAATTTGAACGTGTCCATTCAGTAAAGCAGCCAAATTCGCTGTGAAAACATTGATAATCAAAAAATGTAAAGTGATTTATGTTTTAAAGCTACTTTTGTATCAACACTACTTGATAAAGAAAAGTCCCACTAGTCTCCTCATCATGCATAACTTTGGAGCACATCTGTCTGTGTATATTAGACATCAAATTAAACATTATTCATACTATATATATATATATATATATATATATATATATATATAATAGTTTTATTATTTCTTTATTTTTTCAAGCTAATGTTACATTACATTTAATACTGA
>JBBPDE010000006.1:12083037-12102746 GCA_037974605.1 Nannopetersius ansorgii
ATACAGATACATATATAATAAGTATAATAATGTAAACTTTGCCACACTGAGCATTTCTCAGTTATCAACTGTAATATACCACAATTGCAATATGTAGCTATGCAATTGCAATATGATATATTTTCTATGTAATATTTAAAATGTTAGCAAAAATCAGTGAAAACTAGGGCTGGGTATTAAACCTCTACATGTATGAGTATGACTGAATTACTTCAGTAATACTGATGGTGCAATTGATGAATTCTGCCATGTTTAAAACTTTTTAAAACAATATAAAAAATGTAATACCTAAGTATTTACTGTGACCAAAACAGATGTATTTTCTGATGTATTTAAATGAGACATCATTCATTTATTTATTTACACCAATTGGCAAAAACATTCAAACTGGTGACAGGTGATATTTTTTCTTACAGTGGCATCTGCCAAGAAGTGAAATGTATTAGATCTCAAGTGGACTGCAAGTTCTTGAAATCGATGTGTTGGAATATGGAAAATTCGGAATATGGAATGTGGAAAAGTGTAATCATCCTAGCAACTTTTATCAGGGTCATAGGCACCCCAGTGTTACCGATGCATGTGGGGAGCGAAGGCTAGCCCCTCTGCTCGGATCCCACAGAAGAGCTACTGTAGCACAAACTGCTGAGAAAAGTTAATGCTGGCTGTGATAGAAAGTGTTGATGCTGCGTAGTCACAGACCGGTCATAGACAGATGCTGACCCCTGTTCACCACTGATAGTGCCCAAAATGTGAGCCAGAGAACTTGATCATTCTTTAACCATGTGATTAGGCATAAAAAATTATTTAGCTTAGCACTAATGAAAGTTACAGTTCAGTTCTTTTCTTATAAAGGTGTATAAATCCACAAAATACTGTTCAGTAATGAGTGTCCATTCCTGAAAACAAAATGACATGATACCCAGCCTTAGTGAAGTGGGTGAAAAATATTTAGACACCTCAATTTGAAATGTTACTTTATAGATGCAGTACTATAAACCAAGCCATTTGGATGTTAATGGTGAATTCTATAACAGGTGAGGTTATAAGAGGAGAACACTGGAATAGTGTTAGCAATTTATATGAACAGTCAATCACTGATTTAGTTTTGTATGAGGTGATTGTTGAGATGACTTTGGGGTTGAGGAAGAAAATGACGGTGAGAGAAAATAAAACAGCTTACACCCCCATCAGGCGCGATCTGAGGTCACAGCTAGAGGAGGGACAGGAGGAAATAATATCAGAGAAACACTGACAAAATACTATGAGCTCAAATGGAATGAGTAGAACAGCAGACATTTAGTTTATGGTAATGGACCAAACTGGAAGCGATGAATAGTAGAGTGGATATGAGGACATGATGTGAATGCAGGCAGTATTTCTCTGTGAATAGTAGAGAGGGAGGCTCGGAAAGACTAACGTAAAAATAATGAGCTGGGCCAATTATAAAGCCACATCATGCACTGTAAGTAAGCTGCAGTGTTAACATTGGGGCCAAGTGCTCATTAACAGCCAACCTTATCAGGGTGCTAGAGTGACTTACGCAGTGATGCACCAGCTGATCCCCCTCTCAGAATCTGATTGAGCACGTCATCTGTGTCACTGGTACTGGCCATGCTGTTCCTCATCTGCATCATGGACAGCTGGGAGCAAAGACTCGGCTGCCTCTCCATCTTCTTTACTGCCTAAGGTCATCATCATCATCATCATCATCATCATCACCATCATCATCATCATCGTCATCATCATCATCATCATCATCATCATCATCATTATCATGGTTATTATCACAGACATCATCTACATTCATGTCATATCCATCAACAATATCACAATTATAATAGCCTGTGTCCATTAAACATTTCCCTCATATAATACTGGAATATACTCTATGGGAGGGGAGGTAAAAACTAATATGTGTGGGTACATTGGTCCAAGTAAACCTCGACAGAAATGTGTTCTGTCTTAAGGATGAGGAATGTATAATTTGTAACTTGACTTTGTTTATATCAGTGTATGAGCTACAAGTAATAAATAATAAGTTAGAAATACAATCTACAATAAATACATTATAAACATTGCATTGCATTGTTTTTACAGTTTACAAAAACACTTGACGGGAATACAATGAGATAATTATCTTGTAAGTTTTAAAAAGAGAATGCAGAGTCAGCAGGACAGCTTGTATTTCACTGTCCAGTTATGTGGCAGTGTTCTGTAAATAAGAGCACTTTACTTAAGTTCTATGCATGTATATATATTTACCCCCTACAAAATAATCAGTTTACCCCACACATGGAACAAGTTTAAAATGATCCATAGTTTAGCAAGATTTAGATCTAGCTCTTCCACATCAGTAGATGAATAACTGACAGGTAAGTACTATATATATTAAATAACAAACATTTGGCTTTAATGGATAAAGGAGGGAATGTGGTTAAACTGGTTCATATAATCACCTCTCTTATACAACATAAAATACAATATGAAATATTTCAATATTTTGTAATATATTGACATTTTCTATATTGGTCTTACCTTGTCACTCAGCGTGGGGTCGTTGAGGGAGTACAGCTTGTTGGTGATGTCTTTGCCAATCAGATATCTGAACACCTCGTTCAGAAACGAGTCCGACTCCAGAAAGTAAGTCAGCCTCTCTCTAGACCAGCACAGGAACTTGCAGTTTTCCTCAGCTGTGATTGTTACCTGTAGACAAAGTGTCCCAAATCTAAATCTATTTATATATCAGGATTTATGTTTCTATATCAGTATTTGTTTCTTTAACACTTTACCTGGAATTTTTCTCCTTTATTCATCTGAGTTGATCTGAACTCAGGGGAGTCGATGAAGGCATTGGTGTAAATATTGTGAAGAAAATGGCCACGATATGACACTCTCATTCTACAACAAACCCCACAGACATGTTTAACAAATTGTAAAAAATACTATAGAAAAGTGAATGTCTTTGTGTAAAATATATAGGTTGCCTATGTGTCAAATAGTCCTATTGCCACTTTTTTAAAACTAATATTTTACTAAATTGAAATGATATTACCCTAATCAACAAAGAACTGTGTATTATCTGTCAGCAGGGTTGGATGATGCTCTTACATTTTTAACAGCAAACAAGCATTGTAGTATCACATGACATTGCAATACCATCTAGAGTATTTCCTCACTGCTTTTTAGACATTTGTCAAAACCAGAAACAAACAGCACAATACACTACATCAGTATGGTGTAGACAACTTTTTTTATCAGTGGTAGAAATTAGCTAGCTATTAGGATTGTAAGCAAAATAGGGATCTAAATATCGAAGGGTTCTTTAACAATAGTTACAAAGAGTTCCTTTCAATGGGTGATTCTTTAGATGATTCTTCTGTGAATGAGCTGTATGAGTGTGAAGAAGGAGGTTCTTTACTTTAGAGACATAATGTTCACAGAACTGAGTATTTCACATTATTTGAAAGTTATTCTAAAAAAAAAATCTCATTTACAAAAAATTATCTTTAGGGAACTATGTCTACTATGGCATTGTTCAAAGAACTCTTTGTGGCACCATTTTCGTAATGTAAGAATGTAAGAAAGAAAACATATCTTACATCATTTGAACCTGCTGTGCTTGGTCGAGTCACTTACCTTCCCTTTAGGAGAATGCTGAGGCGCTCATCTACTGAGGTCTTATCCTCAGCAGCGTACACTTGGCCTTTCTTTAGGGTCTCGATGGTGCAAAACTGACCAGTCAGCCTCTGGAATTGAGCTTCACGCACATGCAGAGGCTCAAACATCCGCTTATACACTGAACTCAGCTCTCTGTCTATCTTGATCTAAATTAAATGAAAGCACAATATCAACAACATATCAGTTTGAAGTCAAATCCATTCAAATGGATCACAATAATATTCAACAAAAATACATCATTTATTTAAAAAGTGTCTCCACAAAGCTTCAGAGCAAGGAGCAATAGAGTGTGAAGGACACAGAGAACCATGCTTAAAGTAACATCCCAGTGGTCTATCCTGCCCTGGTTTTGCAAAGTGCTGAAGCACAAATATTAACCTCAGTTTTCAGGTTTAACTCCTTTCTCTTGATGCACCATATCTGAATCCTGTCTTATAGAAGTCTGTCACAGAAATATCTGGGACTTGTCCTTTTTTTGTTTTAATATTTTATGCTTCGAAGATGTTAAACTCATCAAATGTGCGTACTAAAATGAATAAAACCTTTCAATAAGCAAGCGGATTTTAGATTACAAATATTGATTTTGAGTACTGACAACAATATATCCAACTCTAATTCTGAACACTATCACTCAGATTTCATTTGGCACAGTTACACACTAGCATTTGTGCAGCTCTGAACATCCTGGCAGGATTTAAGACAGCTGGAATTAGAAGGTCATTGGGCTGTGTGGAGAAACAGTAACTATACTAGGTGGCCCCAAAGCTTCAGATATGAGGCTCTCTAGGCCTAATAGGGAGGCAGTGATCTAATTCTGTCAGCCTGTAATCCTGAAGCTTGGCTTAAACAATAACATTTGTCTCCCTATGGAACGAGAGAATGTCTTTCTGCACATCTGCTTTAAATACATTTTCTATTAATAACACAATTGTACATTTTCATTTAAATTCTATTTTAAAAAAATCAAGCCAACAATTCAGGAGTTGCTTTCAGAAAATCTCACAGCACAGCATAAGCAAACACTTAAAGTGCATAAAGCCATTAGAGCTGTAAAACATCTTTGCCAGTAGCAACGTTTTCATTTAAAGCTCAGTCTGTGAATACAGGGTTGAAAATATGCCTCCAAACCATTTCTTTCTATAAAACAGAGCCAAGACTCTTTATCTATCTTAAAATCACTGTACTAAGTTTTCTTTAATAGTCAGCACTCACAGGTCTTCGCTTGTATAGTAAGAAGAAGAAGTGCATGAAGTTAACAAGGAGGAAGACTGCATTCCACACCAAAACATCCAAGGTACATCTGTACAAAGTGGTCCAGGTTATAAACAGACAGCACCCTGTAAAAACAATCATTTAGATTTGTTATTGTTGGTACATTTTTTAAGAAATGCTACACTTTTGCAAAACATATGCCACTGCTAAACACTTCTGATTAACACAATGAACCCTAGTCTTTTTATGAATTTATCAGTGTTAAAATGATTGGCCAAAAGTATGTGGACACCATACCCATATGCCACCACACTTATTTGAGCTTGTTAGACATCCAGTTCTATAATTTCGGGCAGCTATCGTAGCTTCTATTTCTGAGCAGGTGTCTGTAGGAATTTCTGCCCATTCAGTAGAAAGAGCATTTGTGAGGTCAGGCACTGATATAGGATTGTGATTGAGGTCAGTGCTCCTCCACACTGAGGCACAGTCACACAGGAACAGGAAAGTGGCGACCACAAACAGTTGCCACAAAATTCTAGGTATATAATTTTCTGAAAAGCCTTTGTATGCTGTATTAAACTGAGCCTAGCCCAAACCCTGAAATCAGCCCTAGACCATTATTCCAGCATGTTTCTATTTCCCCAGTTTAGTGACAGCATGCTTTTCATCACCTAAGGTGATTTTACAGCATACACTCAATGTGTTATTAATCAAACTGACATTAAAATTTTTAAATATATAAAATATACAAAAGAAAGAAACCTTTTTGGGAAACACTCAAACATTGACTGCAAAAACTACAAGGACTGGTTTAAAGAAATAGTACCTGTTGATTCAAAACATCAAATTATACTAGCACACTGCTGAATTACAGATACATGAGTGTTGTTAATATTTCAAATATCAATTCCTTATTACTGCTGGGTCATCTGGTGGTCAGGACATATCCCCTGCGATCAGAAGGTTGTGGGTTCGAATCCCAAGACTGCTTGGTGAATGGGTTAAATACAAAGAAAGAATTCCACATTGTTCACACTGTTTACTGTGCTGTGATGAGTTCACGTGTGAACCACTTTACTTTAATACAATTATGTCTTTGGGCATATAGGACTAATGCTGTCATCTACCAATACCATACAAAAAATAAATATGTCACAACAATACTGGTGTACCAATATAGATTATGTATCATTCAGCACTACACTGATTAAATCCCAGAGATCGGTCCAAGGACATATCAACAAGTCATCACTGGGATAAAGTCTTTGTTTGCGGTGTCCAGCAGGGGGCGTTCAATCTGACCTGTCATCAGCAGGAGTCTGAGGAGGATCATGTGCAGACCCACAGTGGTAGGAATGAGCAGGCCCACCAGTAAACTCAAGTTGCCTAGGTGGAAGAGCAGGTGGTGGGCTTTCTCCCACTCCTGGCAAGTTGTAGCATTTAACTCCATTTCATGTCCAGCGACCGATGGCACACTTGAGTCCAGCGGAGACATAGTTGTGTAGAGAAGTCTGGTTAGTTCTGGAGAGACTGACATTTTGAGAGGCAGCAAACTGGACAGAAGTGGAAACAACAGACATAAAAAACGATGAGAGAACAGCACTGGTATTAGAACTAAATCTGAAACAGGTGCCATTTAATCTAGTGTGTGGAACAGTATCTTCCTCTGTTAATGCTCTTACATCACACAGGCTCTTGGTGGCACTAACACACAAAACAAATCCATGCTGCATATAAATGATACAATTTATTTATTACAACCCACATCAGTTAAGTTCCTTTTGTCATTACAGTTTGCTATCGTTTTAGATTGCTTATTCTTTATTATAAGCAGAACTGTCGGTGCAGCTGGAGCCCCCAGCAGTTGGACAAAGCAGAGTCTAATGTAAAATTCATTCTGAGGAATAATCTCCAAATGGGATATTAAGCAGAAAAAAATGCATGCAATTTGCATTGGGGGATCATCACCAGCATCGAATTACAATAATACACGGGTATATTAGAGATATGAAACATATTTATAACCATTTGAAGACTTGATGTTAACGCAATAATAATGAACTAACGAGTGCAGGGAAAGCACAGCCCACTTCCTCAAGTCCATTTCTCCTCTGGACAGGGGTGAACTTCCCCGTGTTACAACTTTTAGCCTTATCCTCGACATCGAAAGGCTGAAAAATAACCAAAAGAAAGACGCAGCAAAAAGAAAAAACACTTACCAGACTTATAGCACGGTCTTTATCTCTCGCTGGCTGAAGTTAAAAAGAGAAAGGAGACGCGCTGGGGCTGTATGAGTGGGATCTAACGGGGGGCTGCACAGTGTGAGTAGCACATTCCTGCGAGCTGACAGGCATCGACTAAAATGGGCAAGAAGCGCAGCGACACTCGTCAACATCGCCTCCCCTCTTTCCCCAGCAGTTCCTCTTCAGACAAGCAGGGGACGCCGCCGTCAGGCAAAGCATTGGGTCTGATTTGTATGATAGGAGTCAGTTCAGGTGCTTAGTCTTCAATAAGGTTCGGTATAGAATTCTTTCTCTTTATCTCCAGCTATCATGAAATAAAGATTGTGCTTCAAGTCTGTTTAGTGTTTTTGTAATTGTGGTTTGGGAGTTGCAATCAAAAGGTCTAAATTGTAAGGACTGCTAGTGGCACTACTGAGGTACCCTTGAGCAAGGTACTGTCCTCACACACTGCTCGGCGGGTGCTGTGTTCCTGGCTCTTAAATGTTATATGCAGAGAGGAATTTTGTGCTGTTCACACTGTGTGCTGTACATTACCTTCTTTCAACTTACCTTCTTACTGTCGAGGATGAGGCTAAAATCTGCTGTCCCCAAAAGGAATGGACATAAGAAAGTGGGCTGTGCTTTCCCTGTTCATTTTAATTGCTTTAAGGTTGCTTTTACTATTGTAAAGGTAAAGTGGCAGACCAGAATATCTTACAATCATTAGTTACAGGGACAGTCTTACCTGGAGCAACTGAGGGCTACGTGTCTTGCTCAAGGACACAGTATTAGAAAGCAGGGGTTTGAACCTGCAACTTTGTGGGCATCGAGCTCACAGGCAAGTGTTTTACCTCCTAGGCTACTATCACCCTCGATGAGTATGTGTCCTAACGATCAGTGTATCCTGGCTTGCACAGCAAATTAATTTTAAGATGATAACAGCATCTTCAGCCACATGCAACCTAACAGTGGTATGCATTTTACTGCATAACATTCCTATCCCGTTTGGACAGTTGTGTCATGCATTACTCATTGTGTACAAGTCACTCAGTGGTTTGGGCCTTAAACCATCTCGGATATGTTTGAAGTGTATATTCCTGGTAGATTACTTAGATCTGCAGAAGCTGCTCAGCTAATGGGGAAAAAAGCAGAAACTAAACACGGTAAAATGTTTTTTGTCCACTATGCTGTCCAACCAACTGGCCATATATCCACATCAACTGTAGCTTTTAAAAGCTGAGAAACACTGCACTATTCTCCTCCACTTTCTTGTAAAATTTGCACTTCTATTGCACTTTCAATTTTCTCTTGATAGAAGGCCCAGCAACGTCTCTACTTCCTGCAGAGAATGAGGAGAGCGCACCTCAATCCTCACCTTGTTCTACAGCCTGGTAAGGGAATTGTAACATTTCAGACCGCAATACCATGCAGAGGATTGTGAGGACAGATGAGAAGATCATCAGGGTCTCTCTTCCCTCTGTCACAGACATTTACACCACATACTGCTTCTGCAAAGCCACCAGCACACTCTGTTTTCCCTCCCATCTGGAAAAAGGTTCTGTAGCATACACACACACCACCCTTCCCTCACCCTGTAAAATTTGAACAACTCAGACTTTAACTATCTGTTAAAATGCAGTGTTATTTTTAATATGGCACATTACCTGTTGTGATACTGCTACAACTGTACAATTGCACAATTATATTAGTTGCTGTTCTGTATTTCTGCTACAATTTTGTATTACTGTTCTGCATCTTTGCACACAACTCTCTGCTAGAATAGTTTTTACCTGTAAAAATACTGTATTATCCTAACTGTAGATGTTGTCAATTGCACAATTGTTGTCAATAGTTATATTGTTGCTCTTGTTCTTTGTCCCGCACCTGTGGTCTTTTGTTCTGTTCTGTTCTGCTATTGCATTGCACCATAGTCCAGGAGGCACATTGTTTTGTTTTTACTGTGTACTGTGTGTAAATGGTAGTAATGACAATAAATCCAACTTGACTTTATTTGACTTCTATTCTTATATTTCTACCATTATTTTATACTACTTTATTCTACTTTATTTATTTTGTATTCTATTTCTGTAAAGCATGTTTAATTTTTTATATGATAAAGTACTATATAAATAAACTTGAACTTGAACATGAAGGTTATTTTATTGTTATCAGCACCTGTATACATGTACATAGTGTGATGAGAGATTGTTTCTCCATGGACCACGGCACAACATATGACAACATTCAACATTCAGCAGAATACAAGTTACGACAGAAACAACAGACAATATTGAGCACAATAAATAGACAATAATAGACAATATAGACACTATATAAAGTTTCCAGAATTATTAACATTGCACCATTAGAATGATTAAGATTATACGCGTACATTTTGGCTCTAGCATCTTTTACTCAATACTCATTTATCCTGATTTGTTTTTACCATTATGACTCCTTAAACATTGGTTTTCAAATGCTGGTTGTGTCTCCAATCTGTATGCATTCGCACAAATAGTTTCTGTAAGGGCACCCAAGTCTTCTTTTAAGTGACACAGACGTGTGGGCACAGCATGACTTACTTTGAGCTATAAAAATGCATAAAACCTCTCTGCAGCCACATGCTGTGGACAACCTTTTTTAACAGCAGGGTCTGTTTCTCCAGCCACCTCAAACAGTAGGTATGCTGACCTTCATTTCAGATTCAGTGCTGTAGAGTGTCATACATTCATAGAAATCTAATCAAAGAAAAGCCCTCTCCAGGTTTAGCACTGTGTTAAATGGCTGTTATAATGAGGTTTTCATCCTAAATCTTTAATGGAGAGCTGAAGGTACTACTAATTTGTTTGTGAGAAGGGTTTTGTGTGTATTTGTATTGGGTAACTATTGACATTCAGTGTTGCAGCACCATTTCAAAAATGAAGAAGCAGAATTTGGACACCAATAACGTCTGGGGTAAGTTAGATTCTTTCTTGGATTATTCCTTTAATGTCTATAATAGAAGAAGTGTTCAGCTGGAGACGAAAAGGCTCAAACACTAATAATCAGGAGTTAATCAACCATGTGCTGTTGTGTAAAGTGCCACTTCATTTGAGTTGGCAGTGAAATGTTTGAGAATCAGGACCATGGCCAGCGACATTAAAACTGCAAAAAGTACATCAAATGCCACATTTTTCTAAAACTAACCCTCCCATTGTGCAAAGTGTCAATTTGTCATACATGAAGACACCACAGCACACAGTGTGACTGTGAACAGCACAACATTCTGGCTCTGCATTTAACCCACTCAGCCAAGTGAAGCATTGGGCAGCCAGGAACACAGTGCCCAGGGAGCAGTGTGTGGAGACGGTATTTTGCTCAAGGGAACATCTATGGTGCCACTAGCAACCCTGGGACTGAAACCCACAACCTTCTGATCACCAGGCCACCATCTGTGCATATCAATGTGCACAAGGAAAACAGGAGCAGTACAAGAGACTACAAAAGCCAAAGTTTATTTGGAATAAAATATCTTGAACAATACAAATATAAGCCTTCATTTTAAGACGATTAATGACAACCTCAGACAATATTTTCATTCTACTTCCACAGGAAAGTTGTAAGAAAGATAAAGACACCACAACAAGGCAAAGAGGTGTGAATGAACTGAACACTCGCTCTGAAAACACCATGTACAGAAAAGAAAGGAACCATCAGGAAAAATTACATTAAATTGTATTTAAGACTTGCTCTCCACTTTCTTTATGGCTACGTTCCTGTTCCTGCTCGGGCGTGGAGGGCGAACAACACCTGTCCTTTCAGACTGGGGCCTGTGACAGAAGCTGGGTAAGCGGAGGTCGTATCTGAAGCCCCTCTCATCCAGAGCCGCCGTGTTGAGAGAAAAGAGCTTGTCTGTGATGTCGCTGCGCACCAGCAGTGCGAAGATCCGCGCAATGTAGCGATGCTGCGCAAAGAGCAGGTACAACTTCTTGCGCCTCCACGTCACGTACCTACACTGATTATCGGCTCGCATTGTCACCTGGAACAGAGAACACAAAACTGACCAACAGTGTCCATCATGCAGGGGTGTCATTGAATGTGTATGGAAGACAGCAGACCTGAAACACCCCCTCCTCCGAGGGCTTGAGGGAGTCCCACTCTGGAGAATCCAGGAACTGGAAAGGGTAGATGTGGTGAAGAAACTCTCCATTCACAGAGACCCGCACTCTGAAGAGAGTACCGGAGGGGGTCAGAACCAGCAGCATTTCCTCATTTAAAGGCACAGTATGGATCACTGTCCCCTTTGTGTTTTCCATGCACTTAAGTAACATATCCATGAAGGTTCACTTCTCTCTTTTATCACAAGTGTTCCATTTTTGATCTGTTCTACTTGAGCTACTTCTTGTTCTTTAGTGTGGGACCAAATGCACAGCAAAAATGAGAATAGAACCGAACAAGCTTCAGTACTTATGATGATGCTGAATGTGCTAAAATGTTCCACTGAAGTTCTATAGGGAACTCAGTAAGTTACACGCATAAAAGTGGACTATTAAGGTTAAAGTGATAGTAAGAAACAACCACTTATGGACCACCAAATAACTTTTCTGAAGATCGATTTTTGGACATCACCTTTGTGAATTTTAGACTTGAAACACACAGCAAAAAATAGATGATCTTTGTGATCATCTATGTCCACTTTTCCACCTTAGTACAGTAGTTTGGATGTTACTGTTACTTCCACCTGAGTATTCCATTGAATAAACAAGAACAGTAAGACTTGTCCATGGATGAACAGAGAAAAGGGGGGTTTGGACTACTCTATAAAGTGCAATATCCAGAGTTAAGTGAACCAACAGTGCTACATTCACAGTATTAAAAGAACACTTTCAATTGTCTGATTATTTATGGACGATCTCTGCACAGCGTTGGAGATTTCGCCTCACCTCTGCTCGGAACTCACCTGCCGGACAAGAGCACGGACAGCTTGTCGATGGGGGTTTTGCCCTCGATGGCGAAGAAGTGCTCCTTCTCCATGGTGTGGATCTGACCCTCGCAGCACGCAACTATCTCTGCGTAGTGCGTAACGGAGACCCCCAGCTTCCTGAACATGCGCGCGTACAGCTCCTGCAGCTCGCCCCCGAACGCCACGCTGCGCGCACGGTGCGCCACATGCAGAGCCTGCGCCACGCAGACCACGCAGAGCGCGCAGGGCCACGCGGAGTAGTCCGGAGCGCACGGCTCCGACCAGGCGTGAAGACAGCAGCACAGGAAACCCAGCGCCAGGAAAGTGAACATGTAGAGCAGCCCATAAAAGCCACTGCCGCCCATGAATCCCAGCACTAACAGAATGTGCGCCAGGTGGAACAGGGCGCCCTGAGGGGCTTCCTGCCACTCCGAGCACAGGGGGTGGTCATTCACGGAGGACACAGAGTAGTTCGTGCGTTCCGAGGGAGACGGAAGATCCATAGTCAGAAAAAACTCCTTACCACACGTGAAAAATCACATCACGTTCGTAAAAAGTCAGTTCAGTCCAGAGAAACAGCAAAGAACTGTACTGAAGTTACGGCTCGTCTTGTGTCCGAAAATATCACAGTCTGATGCTGACCCTAAAATATGATCCGCGTGGTGGCAGCGTCGTCTGCCAGGTCCTGCTGTCCGACAAGTACGCAGCGAGGCTTTAAAGCCTGTTATATAGAGTAAAGTACACCTCCAGCCTTGGGGTGTGGATCTGAGATCACAGTAACGCAGCAGGATAGCTGCATGGAACAGGATCCCACACTATTAAACATAATGGCTCCTAAAATACCACTGAAGAGCCACTCTTGAATCCTTAAAGCACGTTTAACTGATTTGTATAAAAGTGCCATTGGGAAGTTCTCTTGGTAACTAAAAGTGGCTCTTCAAAGGATGCCTGGAAGAATATCTCACTATTAAAACTGCTGGCTCCTAATATACAACTAAAGAGGCTATTCAGACTTCCTAAAGCATCTTTCAGTTGATCTGTAGTAAAAGTTCTCTTAGGAATAAAAAGTGGTTCTTCAAATGCATCACTCCCAAAATCTCACACGTAAATGAGACGTGTGAGCATAAAGAACCTTTTGTGTTATTTTTTTAAATAAAAATGTATTTTATTCGTTGAAAAACACTACAGTTAGAATAAATAGGCCTAAAACGAACAAACAAACAAATTAGCTTCAGCTAAACATGTTTTATAAATAATTTTCTTAGGTGTGAAAGACTTTTGCATGGTACTGTTTGTTCCTGAACTCTTGTTAATTTAACTACACCAATAAGCTGTAATATTTAAGCCACCTGGTTAACACTGTGTAGGTGCTACTCGTGCCACCAGCTCTGACCCCTTTAAGGCATGGACTCCACACGACCTCTGAAGGTGTGCTGTAGAATCTGGCACCAGGACATTAGCAGGTCTTCGAGTTGACAGGTGGTGCCTCCACGGACTGGACTAGTTCATCCAACAGATCCCACATACGCTTGGATTGAGATCTGGGAAATTTAGATGCCAAGTTGACACCTTGAACTCTTTGTTTCCTCAAACCATTCCAGAATAATTTTTGCAGTGTGGCAGGACACAGCATACTGAAAGCGGTCACTACCATTATGTTACCATGAAGGGGTGTGTTTGTCTGTAACAATGTTTAGGTTGGTAATATGTGTCAAAGTAACATCTACACGAATGCAAGGACACAACATTTCCCAGCAGAACATTGTCCAGAGAATCATACTGCCTCCACTGGCTTGCTTTCATGGTGCCATTTTTCTCCAGATAAGTGATGCACACACACACACACACACACACACCTAACAGTCCACTTGATTTCAAAGAAATGGGATTAACTTCTTCCATTCCATCCTTCCATGGTTCAGTTACTGCTCATGTGTTGTTGGTGCTTTCAGTGGTAGACATGGGTTAGCATGGGTGCTCTGACAGTTCTGCATCTACACAACCCCATACACAGCAATCTGTGATGCACTGCATGTTCTGACAACTTTCTACTATAGCCAGCATTACCTTTTTGTAGAAATGTGCTACGGCAGCCCTTCTCTGGGTTCCAACCTGAAGTCTTCTATATTATATGTGCATGAATGAGCCTTGGCCCATTTGACCTTCCTTGTACTATTTTTGGTAGGTAATAACCACTGCATATAAGCAATACCCCACAAGACCTCCTGTTTTTGGGTGTTTTGACACAGTTATGCAGCCATCACTATTTGTCACTTATGCTTGCCCATTTTTGCTGCTTCAAATACATCAACTTCAACATCAAAAACAGGTTGGTTAGTTACTGTCTAATATTTCACATGTTTTGACAGATGCCATTTGACAGATATGTGTAGATATGTGGTAATTTTATAAGCGAAGAAAAAATAATTCTCAGCTTTTAATGGAAGCTAATGAAAATATGTATTCCAAGCATTCCAAGCAGTATTTATATTGGTTCATTCATCTTGAAAATGTGATGCAGAAACTGCTTAAGCTTTTGGTTATGATAGAAATCAATTCATCCTCTTTACTCTAGATGACTCTCAGGACATGTATGTGTGTGTGTATGTGTGTGTGTGTGTGCAGGGACACTGGTTCAGTTGTCTCTGAGAGGTAATGGCAGTGTCTTTGCCCTCTAGTACACAGCTGTGCTCTTTCTGGTCTAAAATAGCTGAGGTTCCTCATGGGCTACCTGGCAGTGCAAGGTGACTTTGTGGTGCTCTGGGTTGGAAGGAAAAGCTTACCTGAGTGAGAGATTGAGGACAAGTGTTTGCTCCAGGCCCAGCAGTGTGAAAATATAACCTACATTTAACAGAAAATACATCTCACCTCCCGCAGTCTGTATCCTCAGTGGAGCAATGCCAGCGTTACGATGGTCTTAAAATTATATGGTCCTAAAATTCAGTTTGACCTTGCAAAACGATACAGGCCTCCTCTTTTCAGCAATATATCATTGCTGTCATGATAAAATCCCATATTTTAGAAATGGTACATTTTTGGAGCAGTAAAAGACTATTTCTAGTAGCCCAGTAGACATAAGTTTACAGACATGTAAAAGCCAGCTGGTGTTTTAACACAACATATGCTCTTGTCTGATTCATAGACTGGCCATACAATTCCAAAGAAAAACAGCTGGTATATTCATTGGAGTATAACTTTTGCATTATGAGAAGGTTCTTATTCTGATTCTTCTTTGATTTTACTCTGTAAAACCATTTTGGCGCCTTTATTTTAAAGGAAGCAGTGTAAAAAAGTATCATAGTAATTAAAGATTTTATTTTGACAATGAAAAAAACACTATGTAATACATGCATCCAGTATAACTCTCTGCTCCACTGATCTAAACAAATATGAGCTGGCTGCTGGATATCAGACTCCTAACACATCTATATATAGAACCAGAATGCAGCTGTCTAGTTGAGTGTATGTGTGTGTGCATGTGTGTGTGTGTGTGTGTGTGTGTGTGTGTGTGTGTGTGTGTGTGTGTGTGTTTGTGGCCTAGAGAGAGAGAAAGAAGTCAAAAGTTTTGTCAGCAACCCCTTTTATTGAGTAATTATATGATGAAGCAAATGTTATAATGGTTTTAATCTTAATTGTTTGTAGGCGGGTCCGCACTTCAATTCCTTTGGTTGTACTTTCTGAATAATAGTAATTCTAGTCTGGATTATTAACTGAATAACCAAGGGTTCAAGAGGTTACATAAGACATTGGTATATTCTTTATTGCTCTTACTTAGAAGAATATCAGACATAATTTTAAAAGTTCATCATGGTTTATAGCAGGGGTGTAGCCATGGGGTGGCCAGCAGTGGTCAGTGCCAAGTATGACAGTCATGAAGCATGGGAACTAGGCCTCTGCCTTTCATAACTTGGGAATTATGCTTTATGACAGTGCCGCTTTAGTATAAGGGCCTTTATGCCAGAGTGTCAGAGACTCTATCATCTTTAAAATGCTGATATAAGCTGTACTGCCAACACTTGAATGTTGCTTTTAAAATATACCAGTGCTTTTTGCATGTGTCTTGAGTTTTCTGTGTTTACTGGTATAGAGTTGGCAGTGTTTCCTACTCTATATCCATCACTTCCTAAAGGTCTTCATACTTTCATCTCCCCTATGCTGCAACAAATTCGTAAAGAAACAGTTTGAATGTTGTTATAAAGTCAAGCCAGGATTTGCATTCAGAACTCAGTAATTTTTCACCAGAGTCACAACGCTGACATTGCTAATGTGATGTGAAAGTCAAAAGCCCCTAAATAACATGATGTAATTAGCAACTCATCATGCTGGGCCTTCAAATCTCATCTCATCATCCAATAAGTGGATCTAACTCAGATTGTCCTTGTTAAAACCCTGCACAAGTGCACTGGCAGTCTTTTTTAAAACAGTATCTGATAGAAATTCCTTCTTGCGCTTGGCTTAATCTTTAAATGACATTCCCCAAATTAACACAGCATTTCGAAGCCAATGCATTATGATGTCTTGATGATGTTGTTTTGCTTTATACAATCCAGTCCAATACAAACATGTAGAGTAATGAGGGAGATGATTCAAACCAAAGAAAAGCAAAAAAATGTATAGAATAGAAAAATAAAATAATTTTCTTCCCAAAGCCATGGCCACATGATTTCTAAATGACTTAATGTCATTTAATATTTAGTCAACTCAGTGGCTGAGTGTCTCTTTCAATGCCTTTTTATTTAGCAGTCTATAATGCCCTATTTTCACCACATCATCAGTGTGGCACATTTATTTTAAGAGTGTTTGAGTCAGCTGGTTTAAAATTCCTTCCCGGGAAAGGCACTGAAATTTTTGTTGTACTCTATGCTATCAATGTGGCACATTAAGATTATGTCGAAAAGCTGCTCAAAAGTGGTCTTTCTGTGGATTTACTGCATAAAAGTGGTCTTTCTGTGGTCCAAAAGAAAATCTATGACTGCACATTGTAGCATTTTTCTTTCGCTACCTGCATAAGCCTCACATAACTCAGTTAATGATGAGATCCTTTCTATGTTTAAATGTGTGTACAGAAGAAATGCTATAATATTACAAACAGGAGTACTCCAGAAGCAGGACGGGGAAAGACACCACAGCTGCATCCAAAATAAGTCCCCATCACAGAAATAGTGCACGATATAGTGTGTCAGCTAGGATGTGGCCGAATTCTCAACTATAAATCTCTCAGATGACCCATCACCATTCTCCACTATAATGAATGGTGCCTGAGTAAATGAGGGAAACATTCCAAATACAGAACATGCATCATAACATGAAGGACTCATTAACTGTACTTTGACAACGAACAGTGGCCTCCTCCATACATTCCACTGAGATCACCTCAGGACACTTGGTGGGTTAAAAGCTATCATGCTAATTATTCCAAAGTCAATAATAAGATATGTTATCATGCAAATTAATCTAGAAGGGCAATCAGCTTTGTTCATGGTCATGCTTGAGATATTTAAGAAGTCTGTGCACATGGCAGGCTCTTTCTTATTTAATCATAAAGCATGCTCAGGCATACAATCCCCAATACGTGACCAACATATTGACATTAGCCTTATCTTTACAATGGTTTATGTATTGGCCAAAATGGTTGATGATTTCTTGCATGGTGATTTAACAGACCCCTGTACCCAACAGGAGGGTTTTCTTTTGTCAGATGTGACAAGCCCAGGGTTGCCAGATCTGAGCAACACTTTCCAGCCCAAACTCAACGTAAAACCCGCCCACTTCAGTAAAAACCAGCCCAAATCTCCACCTAGCAAAAACCCATGTTGAACGTTAAAGTATAGACGTAGCCTGATAAAGAGCATGACGTTATAAACAGTTTTATAAAATAAACACATACAAATGCACTAACAAGCTTCGTTGTCAGCAAAAAAGTAGAACTATTTAGTCAGTCATGTGCAGTTTTTATAGAACGGATCTTACCTCGAAGTTAATTACTCTTTTCTTGAACTGAAGAACACTAATAACTATGTACAGTCCATTAAAGCCAAACATGAGGCTAATACATGGAGGAATCCCCCCAACACTTGCTGGGGAGGTTTAAAACTGGCTGATGTCCACCAGTTCCTGCAGCAGACCCCACTGGTACAGCAAAGGACTTGGAATACAACGAGACTTGTGTTTTTTTGTGGTGCCATGTTCCTTCAAATCATTAAGTTGTGCTCGAATTTCTGTGTGACTTGCAACGAGCTTTGCAGTCATCCTCTGGCACAGGGGCAAGTTAGTTCTGGGTAAGTCTCCCATTCCTTTCTGTAAAGTTTTTTGTATTTTTCCCACTTCGGCATGATGCTATCTCTAGGTAAATCACATTTATGTGACTTGGTTGGACCAAAAAGGTGCTTATAACAAGTGGCCAGTACAATTTCACTGTGATGTTTGGTTAACCAATGTCAAACCAAGTCACATTTACATTTACATTATTTATCAGACGCTTTTATCCAAAGCGACTTCCATTCCCTACCTTCAGGGCACAGTCTCCCTGGAGCAACTTGGGGTTAAGGGTCTTGCTCAGGGACCCAGTGGTGGTTTTGCAGAAGGCAGGATTCGAACCCATGACCTCTTGGTCTGGAGGCAAGTATTCTACCCACTGAATACTGACTGGACAGCTAAGTGACACATACTTTTTTATGTTTCTCCATATAATCACCATGATTTTTAAAATATATTCCTAGTATATTTTTAATACATATTTAGAAAATGACAATAACAATACGGACAGTAAAACCCGCTAAATATTTAAAAAGCAGCCCAAATTTTATAGACCCGCCCAATGCCAATTTCCCCAGCCCAGCATAACCAAAAGAAGCCCAATTGGGCGGAAAACCGCCCAATCTGGCAACACTAGACAAGCCTGACAGCTGAACTGTTCAGAAAACTGTTCAGAAAACAGTTGTGGTCTAAAGACAAACACATAGTACCTCATTGGTATGAAAATAGTACACGAGATAAAACCAACACTACTGCAAGTTATATAAAAGCAATAAACTGCTTGATCTCAGAGAGGAGAGCACCATTTGACTAAAATCTTTACTGCAAAGTACTTCTTTTTCAGCACAGCCCCTGCTGCTAAGCCTAGTAGTTAACACTTTCATTCATTTATTTATATATGGAATTAAAATGTTATATATTAAATCCATGTCTATGTCTAGATAAAAAAGTCAGTTTAGTTTCCTTCTTAAACACAAAAACAAAGGAAGCACAAGGGCCCAAGCTTTAAAAAAAAACCCTAGAATCTGGACAAACACAAACCTAAGTGTAGTGTGAGGGAGAACCAACATCAGAGTAAACACAAAGCAGTCCATTTATACAAAAGTGCAAACCCCAAACACCTAAACATAATTATTACCTTATCCCCGGCCGGCTGTGAATCCCTGTTCTTTAAAGTCGACCAGAGGAACTACACCCACGTGCCATAATTACAGTCCAATGATTGGGGGTGTTACAGTTTCACTTAATAAAAAATAGCTTGATTAATTTCCAGTGCTAAATGATTTTAAAATATTTACATTTATGGCATTTATCAGACGCCTATATCCAAAGCGACTTCCATTCCCTAACTACAGGGGACAGTCTCCCTGGAGCAACTTAGGGTTAAGGGTCTTGCTCAG
>JBBPDE010000006.1:12166231-12182950 GCA_037974605.1 Nannopetersius ansorgii
CACACACACACACACACACACACACACCACACACACACACACACACACACACACACACACACACACACACACACACATATATATATATACACACAGAGATTCTCTCACTTTTCTCATACACATATACACAAACACACTCTGTCTCCCTTGGTCTATGAAGCTCATCTTCCTCAACCCACCTCCTTTCACCTTTCCCTTTCATCTCTCATCTATTGTCAGTGCCATAGCATAGTCTGGTCCAATCTCACAGAAGAGCTACTATGGCACACATTACTGGAAAAGTTAATGAAAGCTATGACAGAAAGTTGTCAGAACACACAGTGCATTGCAGCTTGTTGAATTTGTGGTTGAATAGCTGTAGACTGCTCAGAGTGCCCATGCTGACCTCTGTCCACCAGCCTTATATCCAACCTTCAGGCTGGGTATGTGCATCAGAAATGGACCATCGGGCAATGGAAGAAAATGGCCTTGACTGATGATTTTTTGTATCTGTTGCACATACCTGGGCAGAGACAGAATGATGATGCACTTTGGGAAGAAGAGGCAGTGTGATGCTCTGGGCAATGTTGTGGTGGGAAAATTTGAGTCCTGACTTCCATGTACATGTTTTTTTTTTTTTACCTTGTTCAGCTTTCTGGCATCAAGAATTGCCTCCAAAGCCCTGCACTCAATGACATTTGCCACAACCCCACGCACACACAGTGGTGTACTGTCATTTTTTATAAAGTGCTGTCATTCTCCATAAAGACTGTATAAAAAGTGCAGGAGCTGAGGTCAAGTCAGTTTGAGACAAGGCTGATCATAGGCTTGTCTATTTTATAGGGTTTTCTTGGAAATAGGATTAAAGGTTAAGCAAAAGATGGTTGGGCGCAGATGTGTCAACCATCCTGACAATTTTTTGTTGCATTAATGGTGAATACACTCTGTGTGATCATGACCAAGAAAGTGATTGCTTGCTAACAAGTACTGTTTCGGAAGTAAAATTGGAGGGCAGGATAAAACCTTGGCCTCATATCTGCTGTACTGTTTGTTACTCTCGCCTCACTCAGTGGTTCAATGGCAAAAGGAAAGCCGTGCCCTTTACCGTGCTGAAAGATCATCACTCAGACTGTTGTTTCCGTATAGGCTAACTAAAATTTCTGACTGTGAGTCTGCTCTTAAACCATTATTGCATGGTGCAGAGAATCCTGGGTCAATTCCTCCTGATTCTGTTCAGCTGATGGTGAGAGTTTGGATCGAAATCTGATGCAGGTACAGATGTAATAGATAAAGTGTGTTGAGATTTGAATTCAGCACCTTGGGTGTAGCATAGGACACAAATTATTTTTTGTGGTCCAGTGTAATTTAAAAAACCTGAAATCAAATCAAATTGAAACCAGGTTCAGCTGAGCTAGCCACTAATAATCGACTAGGTAATTTGTTGCGAATTTAGCTGCCATTAGGTCTCCAAATTGCCTTTCTAAGGTCACTATTAAACTGGCAACTAGTAAATTGGCAACTAGTAATTATTATGGATATAAATATTAGGGGGAGGGAGATCTATTAATCAGGAAAACCATGTAAAAAGCAATGCAAAGGGTGTCTGGATTTTTCAAACTGAGCAAAATAAGATTTTTTAAGTTTTTATTTTCCTACAAATCAAAAACAGAACTTTTACCAGCCAGTGGTCCTCATTCTCAAAGCAGGAACAAGAGCCTCTTCTATAGGTGACTCACTCTCTTTGATCCTTACACAGTAGATTAGGATCTCCCAGCTTGATCACAGAGACTGTGCCATCCCTGCCCTCCCTCCAGCCATCCCTGGAGTCCTGTTGCCACGACGCTATCTTCCCTGATCCAGAACGTTCTCAAGCTCCCGCCATTAGCCCTGCTCACTAATTACTCTTTACTATCAGCCAGTAATTAAGAGTGCCAGTCGGACTCCCACAAATTAACAAGCCCATGTGTGTGGGTGTGAGTGTGTCTGTGTATGTTTTTGTGTGTGTGCGTGAGTGTGTGTGTGTGTGTGTGTGTGTGTGTGTGTGTGTGTGTTAGTCAGAGAGATCCGTGGCCTGACGTGAGATGTTGAGATTAAAGACTCTGGAGTGAAGCAGGGAGGAGTGAGAGAGAGATTAAGGGGGGATTGTGAACACGAGAGCAACACCAAACAGCATTAACGACATGTTCTCACCTTGTCTCACCACAGAGCCCTGGTTTGCAGACAGCACACACATGCTGACATGTTGCCCATCCTATTATGTCAGTGAATGTTTAACAGCAAGGGGAATAAACTGCTCAGAGTTAACAATCTATGAGACAAATCATTTTTGGCCTCAAAGGTATGTTCATGTGAATAGATAATAACATTTGAAATATTCTTCTTTATGTAGCAGCACTCAGTGGCCATTTTTTATTTGATAAAGGTGCACTTTGTAGGTGCGCAACTTTTAACCGTAGCCCATCTGGGCTGGACAGTTCATCAACCCCCTTCCTCGAGCCTTTCTAATTAAATCCACCATAGGACTTCCACTGACTATATATTATTTGAGTGGTGTGCCATTCTGGGCACAGCAGTGATACCACCATGGTGTTATGGTAGGGTTTCTTCGCACTGATGTAAGGGGATCAAGCAGTGGAATTGATGAGGTTTTAAAACATCCTCTTGTCACAGAATAGTCCACCAACCAATATCCAACAGTGGTCCACTGATGAAGGAGTACAGGATGGCTGAGGCGCACAAGCATGTGCTAAATTCTCCTTAAAAAGTTTCTAATAAAAGGCACAGTACCACCATAACACCCAATATTATGCCACTTCAACATTATGGGCCACCATCCAAATAATGTCAGTAATGGTCCTGTGGTGCCTGTTTTCCTTAGATAAATGAGGGTCAGATAGAGAGTTCCACATATATTTCACAAAAAGACTGATGAGTAATAGTTTTATGATTATATACACTAACAAAGTTTGCATCAATTGAATAAGAAACTGGCAACTGAATGTAAAAATAAACTGTATGCATTCCATTAAGAACTTTAAATTTTATAAGCAATTATATGCTAGCTCCTATTCATGCTCAGGCAATTAAATTATGCAGTCTCTCTGCACAGCATTGTCTTGGTGTTCCCTGTTCTGACACACCTTACCCACCTCAAGAAAGGGTAAATAATTAGCTAATGATATGACAAAAAATGATGCAGCGCAGAAGGGCCTTCAAAACTTAGGGAAATATTGTAATAGTGAGCCTAAGCTAAATATCATCACTGCATCTCCAAAAAAGAAATATTATAGGAACATCCTTTAGGTTAAAGTACGCTCATGAAAAAGAGACTTTATACTAAGCGGTTTTGACCATTTGTATTCGTCCAGTCGGCATCAAATGTTTATGCAATTTAAACAGGATCTGACCTTTTTAAAATGGTGTAGAATAATAAAAACGAAGGAACTGGAATTCATCAACAACATGCAGGATGAACAGCGCGGGAAGCAGGGATAGTTATCATCTACCCATCTCTACATTTTTATTTTACTTCAAGCATGAATCTGTGGTGTGTTCCTCTGCACGTGTGTGCTCTCTCTCTCTCTCTCTCTCTCTCTCTCTCTCTCTAGTGAGGCTCTGGCAGAGTTGAGTCAATTAAATGCGTGCATCTCAGCCGGAGTGGGAGGAGGGAGGCTCCCTGGGGGGCAGACAGTATGGCTGTGCAGAGAGGCACTCTCCCTCTGTGAAAACGCCTCAGATGGGACTATGACAGCTGTGACCAACCTACAGCTTCAGAGGCGATAACAAGCCTTATTAGATACTCACCACCCCACCCCCAAACTCTCTCTCTCTCTCACTCTCTCTCTCACATGCACACTGTATCCCCCTCTGTTACCTGTGTTCTGTCGTTCATATATGTGTAGGCTTACAAAAGTACACCTGAGCCCTAGGATTGCTTGTATTTAATCCATACAGTTGTGCATGTAAGCAGCATCTGATTTTTCTTTATAGTGCCACAATCAACAGCCATATGATGCATACAGTATGTTTAACTAAGCTACAAAGCTATTTCTGTCATCTTACATGTGAACACATGATCAGTAAAACTGGAAAGGACAGACTGACTTTATGCAACAGAACGATCACACAAGTACATTTAGCATTTTCTTTTCATTTATTTATGTCACCAAATGATGAGATACATTCTCTTAAAAAAAGAAAAAAAAACAATGAAAGTGATATTCTTTTTTCCGTTTTAAAAACTATAATACAATATTCTCAATATATATATTTTTTGTACAAAATAAAAAGTCATGGAACAGTAAAGAAAAAGTGATCCCATAAACACACGAGAGGAAGGAGGGAGTCGGGACACATGTAAGTCAGTCCTCGCTTCCATACAATAACATTGTAAGTCTGTTGTTATATATTAAATATTTAATATTAGAGCTTACTATTCTGAAATCAGCATTGACGTCTTTTTTTAAGCACTACGTCCGATGAGTCCGTCAGTCAGAGGGGCAGGTACCTCAGTGACAGAGCTTGCCTGCAAAGGGCTGCGGTAAACGGGTAAAGCAGGGGACACGCTGTGTGGTCTAACATATCAGAAGACTGGGACAAATATTAAATAATGACATCAAAAACTGTATGAAGGATCTCCCACTGCGTCACAGATTAGCATCACAAAACCGGAGCTGGCTGAGTAGCGTTTATCTGAGCAAGAGGTTTGATGGAGTGAGCTATCCTTGACCTTTTGCCATAATGACGCGCCCCATTTCCCTCCCGCCTGCTTTATGAAGCAGAGCCGTGCTTAAGGGGGAGAGGAAAAGGGGCTCAGGAGGAGCGTGGGGCTGTATCTATAGAGACCACACACATATGCACAGCGAGGAGGAGAGGAGACATGGAGGAGGCAGTGGTTCTTCCACTGATCTAGCCACTACAACAAATCTCCATTCAAGCCCTTTTCCAGTTTCCTATCTCTGATTACCAACCTTCCGGTTGAAATCCCAAAAAATCACACCTGATAAAATGTATGCATGCCTGCCTTAAAAGTAGCACCTTAAAAGTAAAGCCATGAAAGAAGAGAAGACATGGCAATACAGCACAATAAACACGTCCCAATGCAGCCACATACAGAAGAGACCAAACTGTCATGTAGAATTGAAACATTCTGAGCTTGAAAGAATGGGAAAATAAAGCCTTGCTCTTTTGTCACATCATATTTTCTGTGTGCAGGTGTGCGTCCTGTTCAGGACAGACGGACGATGCTACTGACTCCGTGAACACGGGATGACTGTGTGTTAATCATGCCCATCACTCAACACATTATCTGAGAGAGGGAGGAGAGGCCCAGTGGTGGTGGGGGGCTGTATTCAATCTGCAATAATGATGCATCACTGCAGCATCACTTTGGAGATTAAAAACAAGACACTGAATTTCAATCAAGCCTCCGTTAATGGGCCAGTGAAGGATGATGGGCCAGTCTGGGCTGGCAGGGGAGCTGAAGCTATCGGCGTATAGAGGTCTAACATACGTGAGAGAGATATAGAGCGGGAGACATAGAGACATAATGAAAGAGAGAGAAAAGTGAGAGAGAGGGAACAAGAAAACTTTCTACTTATCTTATGTCAATAATAGAAGTGTCACTATCAGACAGAATCCGATCGTTAAAACTAGGGCACTGGATTATGAACCATCTAACTTAGCCTCAATATTAGATTTCTGTAGAAGTAGGTGGTTAGCAGTTATCATAAGTTTCACAGTTGGAATCAGATTCTGATTACCGAAAAGTTAACAAAAATAGGCCAAAGGCTCAACTCTCAAGCAACACAGGATTAGATTAACGAAAATTAAATTGTGGAGGCTATTTAATAATCTCAATAAGCAAGCTGAACTGACTCTGGCAACTGAACAAAATTTGTTTCGTTTTTTTTCTGCATACAGACCCCCTCTGGGTGTGAGATTTTCCCACTTGTGCAGCAAACAACATGCCAGCTACAGCTCCTGCTGCCCGGGAGCCAGCTTCCCATTGTGAGAGTGAGATACGGATTTGTTTTACGCAGTTAAAGTGCTCAAGAGTTTAGTTTTGACTGGAGAAGAAGGCAATGTGGGGCAATACAGTCGAGATTGTCATCACGGTCCTGTCAGCAAGAGCAAGATGGGTTGACATTAAGCAAAGACTACCAGATGTGTGTACTGGATGAGAGGGACACACACACACACACTTCAGAACAGCACACAGAGACATGAGCAGGCAGAGTAAGACAGAAACTGAAACTAAGGACTATCTTCCGTATTTTTGTCCTTTCGTTGCGGAATGTGAGAATCAAGCACAGTGCATCTCCCCTCTAAAGAAGTGAGGAGGCCTGCAGGACAATTGGTCTCTGAGAATGTTCTTAGGAGAGGGGAGTGTGTGTGTTGGGGGTGGGGGAGGTGGGTAGGGGTCTCAGCCAGGCACCCAGCTCTGATTGCTGTGGTTTTGCTGCGGGCCTGCAAGCCCCATGCTCACGCCCATGCCCATTCCGATGCCCATGCCCTGGGCCAAGGAACAGTCAAAGTTAAAGTCCATCTCCTCCCCTGAGTCCATGATGTCATGGAGGAGAATGGACTCAACGTCACAGTCCAGGCTACCATGGAAGACATCCAAGTCCAGGTCCGCCGGCAGCCGCTCATGGGGGTAGGGGTGGTGGGGATGGTGGTAGCCTTGGTAACCACTACTTCCTCCCCCCATGCCCTGAGCTTGGTGGTATGGTCCGTCGGCCATAGCTTGCTGGTGTGGGCCTGGATAAGCATTGTGGCGGGGGTGTGGGTGCGGGGCGGTGGCCAAATGGCAAGAATCCTGAGGGACACCCTGCATACCTGCAGGGTTTGGGGGCAGCGTGGTGGAGGCTGGGAGGTGTGCATGAGCTGGGGGACTATACAAGTATGGAGCTTTATGGTTGTAGGGCTGCATGTGGCCAGAGTTTGACCGGCCATGGGCAGAAGGGCCATGAGGTTGATGGTTCTGGCCCAAGCCATGACTCATGCTGTGGTTGTGAGCAGGATTGGCAGCTGCATTCGAAGCAGAGATGTGATTGTGTGGCTGGGTGTGGCTGTGGGTACCATTGTGGGTATGAGAAGGATTGTGATTGTGTGTGCCATTGTGGCTGTTGTGGCCATGATGGTGGCTGCGAGCTCCACTGTTAGGGGGAACTATCATGGCCTCATGCTCCTGGCCAAGCATCATGTCCTTGGCACAGTATTGTGGACCTCCGGTAAGTAAACTCTGCAAGGCGTTTGTGCCTGAGTAGGTCTGCAAATTGCCAGTGAAGCTGGAAGCCTTGTTCTCCTGGATGGTCTGCAAGGGTGAGTGATGGCGCAGCATGCTCACGCCCGGCTGACCATATACAGGGCCACAGTAGGAACCCTGGGCCTTTGACCCGCTGCTGTAGTGGTAGGCAGGGTGCTTGTGGCGTGTGGGCTGGTGGTGGTGGTACCCTTCTTCCAGACTGATGGCCCCAGTGAGATCAGCTAACTGTGGCAGCTCCACAGGAGGGCAATGTGCCGCAGGGGAGCGCGTGCTGGAGGGACTGGGATAGAGACGTGGTGACGTAGAGCATGACAGCCTCCCCTCTTCTGGGTTCTCCAGTTCCCCTTCTGCCATAATAGGTGACAGACGACCACTCAGGGTTGTAGTTGCTGAGCTGGCCCGAGAGTGTAAGTCTGTCCATGTCTCAAACTCTTCCCCCACACTTACTACTCCGTTGCCAGGCTTTGCTGTTGGGCTGGCCTGCTCCGGGGAACCATGAAAACCCCGAGTGACTGAACCCACTCCTGCTCTTCCAACCATCTTCTTGCGGTTCACTCGGCCTTTGCTCTTCAGATACTTGGTGCTGTTGTCCATAGAGACAGCCCTTCGCCGGGGTGCTTTCCCCGCCTTGCCTCCTTCAGGGTTCAGCATCCACCAGGAACTCTTCCCAGTGCCTTCATTCTGCACACGGATGAAGCGGGTGTGGAGCGACAGATTGTGACGAATGGAGTTCTGTAGATAAACAGACAAAGAAAAAGAGGATAGACTGTTAATAAATGATCTTCTTTTTTCTATCCATGTTCAAAAAAGCAGATATCACACATCTATCATATGTAGGTTTTATTATATAGCTGCTGGTAAAACTGTCTGAAGTGGAAGTTCTTTGTAATCAGGTCTAACATCATTTTGAATTTCAGAATTAAAAATGCTTTTAAAAATTCCAGTTCATCACATTCCTTGCATATACACTGAAGATTGTAATTATTTTTGTGACATATAATTCAGACTGACGTAATGGAAAGGTGGGATGAGCCAAAAAAAAATGTATTTTCTTTTTTTTTGCGGCTGGGGGATCCCTCCCTCAGCCTGGTGTGGATGTCGGCTAATCCCTGGTTCAATGTGCTTGGCTTGGGCTGTGTTTGAAGCCTGTGCCAGCCTGGCCACTCGCCAGCCTCGTCTCCCATTCGGAAAGAGGAAACATATCGAGTGATTGAGGCAGGAGTAAGCACAGATAATGGAGTCAGACGTATCTGCCTCCCACTCGCGGTCGTTCCATATTCTCCGTCTCACCTTCTCTCTTCCTCCTAACCTCTATTCGCCCCTGAGAGCCTTCTTTTCCCTTCACTCTTGCATGACTATATTGTATTTCATTACTTCTATATCCAGAGCCAAATCAAATGAAAAACTTGCAGATGCTAACATTATTGCTCATTTTATCTCAGACTCACTGCCTGTGCCTGGCCACTCAATTTCAGGGGAACACACTTAATTCATCACTCTCTCTCTTCAGGCATTAATAATATCATTCAGCCTTCTCAAATACATATTAATTCTGGTATATTAAAAGATAAGTGGTTGTTTCTTCCCAGTGAGTAATAAAATGTAGACTATAAGATTAAAAGATCAGAAATCAGTTAGGCCTAGATGTTTCCATGTCATCAAAAGTCACCAGCTCACCAGCCTATGTCTATGCAGAATACACAACTGCAAAGATGTTGAATGAAAAAGACAAAAAAATGTCAGCATCTCCAGTCAGGTGATCGAAGAATGGCTCCTCAAGGTAGCACCTCCAATGTGAGGAGGGTAACCATGGCAACAGGGTAAACGTGAAGGCAAAATAAAGCAGGAATCTGTTGTGGGGTTTGCTTGTGAGGAGGGAGGAGGGGAGCGCTGCTTTTTGAAGCTGCAGCTGAACTCCCCACAGCCTTTCATCAAGCCACTAGGCCTGGGGTTCAGCTTGCTGGGGATGCTCAAAACACCAGCCTCACGAGACTCAATAAAATATGTACTTCCAGTATCACTTCAGGATCATAGCCTAAGTTTCCACATTATGCCATCTTTGGCATGTCAGTAAAATTCTTTTAATTGAGTGTTTTCTTCTATGAACTGATGCTCCATTTCAGTGTGTTTGGGTGTGCTTTGGAACTGGTCATCAATAATTCCCCACCAAAATGTGTATAATCCAAAACCTAAACATGACACCTCAGCAGTCACACCTTTCACATGTCTGTCATTCTTGCTTTACAGTGTTCTAATTGTGCTAGCTTTTCCACATGTTCCTGCCTGAATCAGAGGATGAGTCAGGGGCTATTTGGACTGCCCGTGCCCCTAACGCCCCCAGAAACTGGCAATCAGCACTAATCCCTGCTCCATTCCATATAATCCCAGACAATCCCAGGCTAATCCTAGTTGATTCATGGGCACTCCCAGCTGGGTGGATCCCATTGTTGGGGCAGGAATGGAGTTGGTGCGTGTCCCTCTACCTCTATGACAACAGCATATTGTGGGTAAGCGTCTGTAATTGCTATAACAAAATGAGTGGATCTAGTGTTGTTCGAACAGAAACCACTGGGTGCTCAATTCATTTGAGTTTACTATGTTTCTATGAGTAATACATATTATTAATCGGTTTTAACATGCAAAGCAGGCCCTGGATCAGAAATGTCTGTCCAAGAGCCTTCATAACCCACTCAATGCCCATTCCCATCTCCTAGGGAGCAGCTGGAGGCTAAGCTAACTAGCAACGACGTTGCCTGCTCTTATTAGAACAGCGCTCAGAGCCTGTGTCAAAGGCCGTAAAATCAGGCTCCCCTCCTTTCCCACCACTTAAACACTTCCAGACACTTTTAATTAACTACATGCACATGCGCGCACATACATACACACACACAAACCTCAAACACACCAACACACATACACACGCACACATTCACATCCACACAAACACAAACATCACTCTGCTTACTTCAAGGCCTGACAATACAATCAAGTAAGCAGGAAACAATGAGACTTTAGGAGAGCTCCTGTTCAGCGGAAGAGAGTCCAACATCCCAGTAGCCCTTCTGTCTAAGTGTTTGAACTCAGCTCTCATTAGAGACTCCAATCCTGATAGTTCTATTAGTGATCCAGCTTCCACCTCCACGCCTCCTCACCCGAGTCTTCTTTGTCCAAAGATTAAGAGCTTAAGACATACCAACCCCCCCAGCCTGACAAGTTTGCGCTTTTTTCCAATACACAGGTGGCCTTGGCACTGAATGAACTTTTCCAAGAACATGGATATGTTTGGAGTCAAAAGGCCCCGACTTCCTTTTTGAAGTAGCCTCGCTTTGTATCTGTTACCACATGAGAACCTATCTCTGTTGAGCCCCCTGTTGAAATCTGATGCCATAGTCCCTGATTCATCCCGAAGCTAGAGACAGTAAGACAACATTAAGAATTTCTTAATAAATATGTGTTGAGCTTATATTTGTGTTGAGCCTAAGATCTACATAGTCAGCAGACAATCGTTACTGTAAGAATATGGATTGTTAAATCATGCCTCATCTACTCTGACAGACAGCATGAAGCTTTGCGTGAGCTCCATGACACTGCCCACTGCACAAGCTTGGCTGTGGGCCAGCTGCCCCTCTGCCATTGCTCTCAGGCAGGCATTCTGTGGTTGGCTCTTGGGAAGGCGGGGCATCCCAAGAGCCATGGAGGGGCTTGGGATCTATAGACTGGCATGGGGGGCAGCTGGGTAGCTGGGAGAAAGGATGGGAATGTAGGGGGTACAGCTTGGGGCTCAACTGTGAGAACCATCTAAACAAAACAATAGAGTTCACTTCCACAAATGCACCCCTCCCCCACCTAAAAAAAACTACCCCCAACTGCTAACTCAAGAGGCTACTCACAAGAGGGCTGAGGAAACAGGTCAAACTATTTAGGCCCAACTTGCTGGGTGCATAATCAAAACGAAAAGAACTGTCTGACAAAAGTGAGACGGAACCGTGAAAGAAAGACAAGAGACCCACTCCCACTATTCAAATAACTTTGCTACACAAAAGATGGATGCTGTACCCAACCACACAGAGGAGCATCTGCTACCCAAGACCAGTAATCCTCAACCAGTCATTATGAAGGCATTTCGGGCAGTCAGTAGAAATTATATATTGTCAATGAGAATCTCTTTATACACTGCATTAATTTCATAAGCACCAAGCGTGTGTGCGTGTCTGTGTGTGTTGGGGGGATGGGGGTGAGGGTAGCGTTAACTGCATTTATTGTAACTGCATTTATTGTGAAACGTTTTCTTTTAAGAGGCAGAGGTGGGGAGGGGGGAGCAACTCGATGCAAGAGGTTTTGTTCGGCACGGGAATGAGTTTTGTCAGCTAAGCCTGTCTCCAGGCTATTGATGGAAATTAGCAGCGGATAAATATTCGCATCCTGTGATTGATGTCACGGCTGGGCTTGTCCCTTTGAAGGGAAATAAAGAATGCAGAGGCGCACAGATTAATGGAAACTGGGGGGTAGGTGTGTTCACACACTTCTCACAGGGAAGGGAATTCTTGCAAGAGGTTGTGCTTAAAGCATAGAAATACAGAATCTAGCACATGCTGTGCACACAGTTACAGCAAAAAGGAGTTTTCTCTTCATAGTTAGAAAAGCTAGACAAACCTATAGCACAATAGACAGGCCATGACAATGTACAGACATATTTATCACAAGAAAAATTAGATTTACATAAACAGATGAAAACCAACTACAGTTATTTAAATAGTCCGTTGTAAATGAGGTTGCCGTTACTAACCAACATGTAACTTACTACATATCTATTTAGTTCACCATAACTGGCCCCAAACCCAACCCTGGCCTAATCCTATCCATTACCTTAATCTTGGGCTAAAACCTTACCCAACCCTAACTATAGTCCCAATACTTATTCCTTCTGAAAATCAGATGAGGGACACTTGACAAAATATGGCCACAGTTTTATGTATTGTTTTATGTCAGTTGTTATAAAAGGATTTTGTATGTGTCATGTAGGTATATTGCTGTCCAACTGTGTAACCAAAAGAAATGCAGTGTATTTACT
Organism: Nannopetersius ansorgii; assembly: GCA_037974605.1. Taxonomy (NCBI): domain Eukaryota; kingdom Metazoa; phylum Chordata; class Actinopteri; order Characiformes; family Alestidae; genus Nannopetersius; species Nannopetersius ansorgii. The sequence continues at coordinate 12,178,549 of JBBPDE010000006.1, forward strand.
CGATTCAAACATGCATATTTCCACATTAAAATATAATACACCAACACAATTATAGTTGTGTTTACTTACATTTGGCAATCTGTGTTTTGCTGTGGTATATTTTATTTCCGGGGAGATGATGTAATTTTTTCGATGTACTACGGGTGAATAGAGTAAGACGCATATGACCACATCATCAGGCAATAACGCATGAGCCATGAAATTCTCTGTGAGGAGTGCTGTGGCATTACAAGCAAAAAACAAGAAAAGGATGCTCATGTTTTCTCTGTGGCTCTGTGACCAGAAACTGAGAGCCACTCTGCTGGGAGGGCAGTGGGGTTGGTGGGTGATTCCTGCCTGGCTGTGTGCTAATTGCGGCGCCCAGGCTGTGCTTCCTGCAGGCTAGGCGGATGGCGGGTAGCTGGGTGTGGATGTGGGCCCGTGCGGGCCAAGGGGATAAAAATAGTGGCGCCAGATTAGGCGAGCATCTGAGCGCCGGACAGGGGATCGGAAAATCCGCCGCCCAGCACAAGAGCGGCCACTGCTTTCTGTGCAGAATGGAGCAGGGAGCAGACTGGGATCCTCACATCTTCCAGCCCACTCAAAAGCTGCTGGGTGCACGTCACGAGTGCGGCACAGGGACAGCTTTTCCGACGCCGGCCTGCCAGATCACTCCAGCCCTTCCCTCCACCCCCCAGGGAGCATTCACACAACAGGTGCAGGAGTGGTACACCTGTGGGAGCTTCTGATTGCTCCAACCACACACACACACACAAACACATGCACCTTCTTTGCAACCTCGACTCATATTTTCCACAGTGCTTGCCACATACTTTGTTACGTTGTGTACGTTTTTGAGCAGGCTTTAACTGCAGGTTTTTTTACAAGGAGAGTAGAAGGAGAGTTTGTCAGCATGTGTGTGTGTGCATGTGTGAGAGTGAGAGAGAGAGAGAGACAAAGTAAAGTTGGTCTATTTAATAGCCTACAGGCAGTGTGCAATGGATTTGATTATACTGCAACCTCCATCTGCCATACACAAAAAAGATGGACAAGCAACAATGAGACAAATTCAGGCAGCACTTTTTTTTCCTTCTCTCTCACCATAATCTCATTCATAGTAATAAGAATCTCATTTCCCACATTCTAAAGGTCAGCGCACACCTCTGATCAGACTTTAATACAGATCATTCTCAGGGTTTAATTTAATTTCACCAGAGCAGGAAACTCATTCGCCAGGCGTGTGTTCAGCATGCAAAATTCATACAATCAACACTTTAATTGTTTCAGTTTCAGAGCTCGAGGAAACACAGACCCCCTTTCGCTCATGCACACAAAGGTATACCGCACTCACTCTATTCTCAAACACACAGCTTGCTACATAGACCTGTGAACCCTACCCCTGCAAAAGCATTTACACAGATTATGCGGGGAGACACAGTCAAGGAGTGCAGACTCAGTTCAAAGTCTAAACTCTATAAACCCAAGCACCTTTGAAAGCTGAAGAAGCATCACACACAGGCATGCCCACACATGTACACCATGACCAAGTCATGCAACACACACGCACACACGGCTGGCACACTGGGCACTCTCAGAACAGCGGTACCAAGCGACCAGTTGCTAAGGAGACCCATGGGAAAGGGAGGGCTCTTGTTGCCATAGCAACCTGTTCTCTCCCAGCCAACTATCCCTCCCCAAGGGAGTGACGTGGGGGAGTCTGTGCTGGGGGAGTGGGGGTGGTGGGTTTGGGGTAGGGAGACCGGAGGAGAAAGAAAGAAAGAAAGAAAGAAAGAAAGGAAGAAAGAAAGAAAGAAAGAAAGACAGAAAGAAAGAAAAGTATATATAGATCTAAAAATCCCATGATTAATTCACCAACTACAACAACATACTGAAAAATGCATACATATTCCAGCCTGTATAGTGTCTATCAGTGTTAATGCATAGCTTCATCTGTTCTGGAGCCCTGAAACATAAGTGATTTATTTATCAACCAAAACAAAATGCATGAAAGTTAAAAGTTAAAACAAGGAGACTGAAATTAGGTTAAAGAAAAACTCAGTTGATACACATGGGATCATCATTTTAGTACCAAGGACATGTTTTATTTTTGAAATCTAGAATACTCTCACTGTTTCTTTCACTTGCACACAAATCAGCAAAAATTCATGTTCCATTGCATACGTCCTCAGTCTACACAGTGAAGCCACTAAGTAGCAGCCTGAGTTGATCCTCTTTCAGCTCGGCAGTATTCAGAGCATAACTCTTGTTGTTCTCCGCATCCCTGTTCCTCATGCCTTAGAGACAGGATTTCTCTAAGTGCTCTATGACAATGAAACTGTAAAAGCTTAGCGCAAATAAAACCCAGTTAAACCGAAATGTGATGTGACGCTGCTTGAGAGGTTGGGAATCCTATTCTCCATATGAAAAAAAGAAAACGCATCAGATGAAAAACATCTATCAATTCATTAAATTAATTAAAAATCTAATGTGTTTTCGGGAGAACCTTTCGCTGTTCTGCTCTTATCAGGCTAGTCCACTTATTGGGCACAGTTTTCAATTTACTCTCCTCCTCACATACAGTACCCCTGTCATTTTGACATTTTTTGTCTCTCTGATGTTCTCACATTCTCAAAAACTCCATAAGTAAGGTCTAATCAGCTTGTGATTATAATACTAGGCCTGGCTGTTAAGTTTAAGTGCTTTGATCAAATCTCTGATTTCAACCAGCCAGTTATCAGTATTAGCCATAAGATAAATATAAAAGTGGTGAGGGAGACAGAGAGAGAGTGAGAGTAAGAGAGAGCGATTACTCTCCCTCCCTTTATAGAGATGGAGAAGAGAAAGCGAGAAAATGAAGAGACCCCCCACCCCCAACCATTACCCGAAACAAAAAGAGCCCAATTAAGTCACTTTGAGTTAGGGTCTAGTGGTGGGAGTACACAAGAGAGGAAAGTGAGTGCGGGAGGGAGAAATAGAGAAAGAGGGGCAAAAGAGTGTGGGAGCAGTAAAAAAGGGTCTGTCTGAGATGGAGGAGGGTGATGGAAGATGTGAAATGAAGGAAAGAGAAGGAGAGAGTGAGATAGAATGAGAACGCTTTACTCTCCAAAAGGGGCAACCGGCTCTCAGCTCCCCAATGGGAGCTACTAAAATATTAACACATGCTGCGGCCGCAGACTGCTGAGTCCAATGGCTTAAGTAAAACTCAGACTCTAATGAGAGTGAGCGTGAATGGCTAATAGCCCCACAGGAGCGCCTGATGGGGAGGTAAAGAAGATTTGGGTGGTGTTTTTAGAAGGCGGGAGATGGATGTTAGGGCATGAGCTGACCTTTAACTGTCTCGTGAAAACTTAATAAGAGCAACCCAAGTCCTGTCAGTGTGTGCACGCTATAGACCCATCTCTACCCGACCCTCTTTCTCCTGCCCCTATCATAACCCCACACTACCACACACTACATTCATGACCCCGCAGTTTAGTCCCTATCCACTATATTCAGACTGTTAGCTTTAAAGCAGAAGGAGAATCCATATGCAATTTCAGTCAAACATTTTAGAAATAATTTTGGGCCTTGCTATTGGTCCATTTGTCATGATATGTTCACACATGAATGTCACCTCAAATTTTCAAATAATGTATTAAAAATATAAAGAAAATCTGGTTTTAAAATGGAAATCACAATATAAGTAATTACATTGTTTCTGCTTGTGTCACAGCAACCATAATGTGAGCATGGACAGAAGAACATCTGCAATGTAAAACAAAATCAGCCAGGAAGAAAATCATAAAATCTAGTAAATGTGTCTAATATTTCGTATAATATGGCCGTTGTGAGGGTTTTAAAATGTTATTTTATGTAGTGAAATTGTCTTTTTTGTCGACAGAAAAAATAACTTGTATTATTTGTACCAAACAAAAGGTGCATTGCGAATGTTGAAGAGGTAGGAGCGATTTCTTAAAAACAAAACAGAATATAAACACAAGGAAAGCAAAAATCTGCTTCGGGACACAGTAGGAATCCACAGTAAGAAAGTTCTGAACACACTATATAGAGGTTAATAAACTGTCCTTGAAACAACTCTTTAATTACTAGAAAAAGGAAGACAATAAACACAGTGAAAACAATAGTTAAAAATAGTCTTCCGTTCCTCACTTTACAGCAGAATTAATCTGAGTCTGATTGCATGCACTAATTAGACCACCCATCAAAGATGTAATGTTTGATTCTAGATCTTATTAAGGTAGTCCAGAGTTCCTTGGGATTCAGAAAAAAGCACTCTATTTCTGTACACTGTAACTAACATGTGTAAAGTATTATATAGATCAGGGGTGGGCAAACCTGTCCAGAACGGGCCGCTGTGGGTGCAGGTTTTCTTTCCAACCAAGAAGAAGCCAGACCTGAGTAACTGAAAACCAAGACCAACTGA
>JBBPDE010000006.1:12276550-12292343 GCA_037974605.1 Nannopetersius ansorgii
AGAGAGAGAGAGAGAGAGAGAGAGAGAGAGAGAGAGAGAGAGAGAGAGAGAGAGAGAGAGAGAGAGAGAGAGACTCGCGCTGAAACAAACCGTGGTGCTGCTGTGACGTTTCTGATCCTCAGCTGTTTAAGCTCCGGTGCTGCAGTTTCCTCCTCAGAGCTTCAGCTGCCAGACCACCAGAGACCACCTCGACCAGCAAGCTTCATTAGGATGCAGGAGTGCGCGAATTCAGGAGTAAAGAGTGGAGGAACGACAGCCTAAATGTGTGTTCTGGGGCTTAAGCCCGTCTGGACTGTCCGCAGTGTGGTGGATCAGCAGTGGGACCTGCAGTAATGTGTGAGCTCTTTGGTGTCCAGACTTGCTCTGTCAGCTTTACCGACTCTGAAGAGAGTCCGGATAGTCCTGGCAAACAACTCTGAACACGCTTGCTGGCTCTCGGTGCATGTAAGATGAGTTTTCAGTCATAACCGTGAAGGACTCCAGATTCCTGTATTTTCTTGCCAAACGCGAGACAGGACTTTCCAGGTATGGCTCGACTCAGAAGGAGGGCTTGTGTTGCTCTTCTCCTCTTCACTCTTTTCGTGCTCGCAACTTTGATGGGTTTAAGGACTCTGAAGTCCACCGAGGGCTTCCCTGCTCTGGCCCCCGGGGCAGACCTACTCCCAGCGATCGGAGAGAAAGTTGACAGACGCTCCGTGGTCCAGCCCTCACCTGTCCACGCACGCAACCCCAAAGTAGGGGGTTCCAACGCCGCTCCGGACAAAGGCATATCTTACGACGTTCACATATTTTACTACACGTGGTACGGGAACCCCCAGGTGGACGAGAGGTATCTGCACTGGGACCAAATCCTGGTTCCACACTGGGACCCCAAGATCGCCGCCAGCTACCCGAGAGGAAGACACGTACCCCCGGAGGACATCGCGTCCAGCTTCTATCCTGAGCTCGGCCCATACAGCTCGAGGGACCCGGAGGTGCTGGAGTCCCACATGGAGCAAATTGGAGAAGCAGGGACAGGTACAGTTTAAGGTGCAGGTTTTACTATTACACACACATATGGACATAAAATCCACACTGGAATCCCGTTAGAGACAATATATCAACCCCCTAAACAACGAGTATAAGTCCACGCTTCACTCTCACAACTTCATTAATTAGTATCATAGTAATTAGTGCTGAAAAATATCCACGATATGGACAAAAGCTTTGGGATGCCTCATCTCCATGATTTTGGGTGTGGTTGAGTTTAGGTCAGGGGTGTGTGTGGGCCAGTCAATTTCTTTCACACCAAACTCATCCAACCATGTCTTTATGGACCTTGCTTTGTGCACTGGGCCACATGCTGGAACAGAAAAGGTTATTCCCCAAGCATGGCTTCGTCCAAAATGTCTTGGTATGCAGAAGCATTAAGTTTGCTCTTCACTGGAAGTAAGGGGCCTAGAACAAGCCCTGAATTAAGAGGTGTGTGTTCCAATACCTTTGTCTAAATAGTGTATAATCTACTTGTGTGATGCAGGTATACTGTGATATACTGCTTTCAGTCTCATGTTTTTAGTAATGTATCAAACAAATAATCAACATTTAATTCATTATACAATTTCCAGGAGATCCCATTGGCCAAGCAGTGTGGGTACAGTTTTTACATTTTAATTTATTTCTATTCAGCACAGGTATGTTTGCAATGTACACAATACACTGGGTGCTTCAGATTGGTTTTAAAAGAACAGCTTGACATTAAAATGAACAAAATATTTTTATGCGTGTTTATTAATGCTCGTTTGAATATAATCTGATACTACCATATTTGGATATGTGTGATGTTGAATTTCATAAATATTACCCATTTATATAGTAATAAAAAGTAGCATAATTATTATGCAATTCTTTTAGTAGCTACTGAAGATTAATAATCCCAAAAATGACACTCTGTGCTTGGACCCCTAATAACTAAATAATTCAGTGTTGGTTTCCCACATGGGGATTAAGCCTAGACTGAACTCTATTTTCTGTAGGATATCTATTCATAATGATCAGCATTTCAGGACTAGGCATGAGCCCTGGCAAAGAAACTGACCTCTAGACTTTAAAGGGGTTGAATCAAGTAGAAGGGTTTGCTAATGAAAATTCAGCACCAAGAATGTGGACAGCTCCATAGGTCTAGCAATATAACAGTACAATCAGTTGAAACAGCGGCTCTCAAATGCAGCCTAATGTACTTAAAGCATGAATCACAGTTAAATCCTACTGCACAGTTATATATAATGTATTGAACTGCAAATCACTAAAATTGTATCAAAATATTTAAAAGCACAAATGAAGGTGTTTCATTATTAGTACCTCTTAAATGACACACACTGACAGTGAGAACATGCACTAGTCAACGGCATGCTAGTCAATGAGTGTGGTTAGGTGTCTTTAATTAATCGGGTCTGCAGTTAATGTGATTTGTATAAAGACACCAAAAGTTTTTTTTAACAAACCTTTCAGTTGAGTGGTTTTAATAATTTTAGAGAACCCATTGGTTCTGCTAGTAATCAAAAGCCATCTTGCATTGTTCCAAAGAAACTTTTTTTGATGCTTTTGTTTTGTGTACTCTCACAGACTGTCTTACATAGACAACAGACCTGACAGAAGCCATAAAATGATTTTCCTAAATGAGTTCAAATGAAAGCTCTAGTGAAATGTCTAGTGTCAAGTGCATGCAAGCCTGATGTCCATTGCTGTAGTTGCTCTTTCCTGTTTGAGTGAAGGTGTGCTGGTGCTGTCCTGGTATCCTCCGGGCTTGGCTGATGACCACGGGGAACCCACTGAAGACCTGGTCCCATCAATACTGGATGCAGCTGTCCGGCATGATTTAAAGGTTAGTGTGGGTCATCTTGCATAGAGGCAGGCAATAAGCCTAAAATGTAGTATCACCGTATTTTCACGATGCATGGTGTGTCACAATATTAATTTTTTTCTGACATCTGATGGGTCGGGCCAAAAAGAATCAGTGGTTCCACATTTACAATACTATAAAAACTTTGGATTTCTCACATTACACTTAATTAAATCAAGTTGTTTTCTTTGCAAGAAAACAAGAAGTTGGTCAGGGTTCTGGAAGTACTGGCAGTATCACAATATGCTCAAAAAAACATACCTAGATACACTTCATCATAATTTATCACAATATTCATGAATATCATCATATTGCTCATCCATAATCCTGCATCAGCAGGTACTCAAGAAGCATTCTTCAAGAACAAGAACATTAGTCTAAAGCCTGACAAAAAGAAGAATGCATTGTGCAGTTATATTTGTATGCATGTATAACCCGGGGGTATGAACTTCTGGTGTGGTCTCTAATAGCCCACTCTTTCAATACAACTAAAGGAAGAAATGCAGCAGGAACTCTCCACTGAAAACTGGTTAGGTTGAACGTCATTGGAGAGTAATTAATTGAACTGGCCTTTTCCATTCTCTTCAACTTCTATACAAAAGCCTTCATCAATTATTCACGCTCCAAACTCCTAGGCTTGGATTACACCCCTTCGTAATTCAAGCCATGTAACATCAGAACTCCTCATTAAAATGCAAGAGGCCCTAAGAAAAGCAGATGTAATACAGCCCAGGTACATTTGAGTTTCAGTCCAAATTCTAATGTTCAGTGAAATCTTTAAATGTAGAGTATACAAAATGATACACTCCGGCAGCTGATGTGTCCTTTCTGTATCTGGGTCTGTCACAGCAGCTGAAAAAGACGTATATTTGTATGTGTGTGTTGGCCAGCAGCTCTTTGGATAATGTAGTTAAGCTTATGAGAACAGAAGTAAAACCCCAGGGCTGTTGTTAGTGTGTTTAAACAGCTGTACAGCAGTGCTACAACTATGTAAGTGTGTATTCACACTGAACAGTTGGCTGACGCAGGGCATGTGTGTGTGTGTGTGTGTGTGTGTGTGTGTGTGTGAATGAGGGCGAAGCACCGAGTGACGAGAGAAAGGCGTGTAAGGGCAACTCTCCCCAGCTGAGTCCCATCAATAATGCACGCTCTGTGTTTGCTCGGTGCACACGTCTTTTCAGCACGCCCAGTCAGCTTGTTAAGATGTGTTATGGCATTATACCTGCGAGCATGCTGTAAAAGGCTTTTCATTGTGAAGCCTTTCCATTTTATAGATGAGTTATTTTATTCATACTTTAAGTGTGGCTGTGGTTCAGTGGTGATACAGAGACTCTGTGCAGCAGACCTGATTAAACTTTTTAGTCAAGCTTGACTCTAGAAGTAAGCTACACACACACACACACACACACACACACACACACAGACACACACACACACACACACACACACCCACACATACACACACACACACACACACACACACACACACACACACATACACACACACACACACACACACACACACACACACACACACACACACTAGTCCACTCTATAAAATGAAAAGTGCCTAAAGGGTTCTTTGACGCAGTGCGATGAAAGAACTACCTTTGGTTTCTTAAAGAAAGATTGTTCTTTAAAGGAATTTTGGAATGTTTTTTAACCTAAACTATACAATATTAAAAAAATACTGGTTTCTATTTGTGTGTTTTGAGGCAAAGGAATTTCTATGCGTGTAAATTTAATGTGGTTGAAATGATTGTGAAATGACCGTATACTACAGATGTGGCAGATACAGGTTGGTTTAAAAAACAGAAAAACACAGGATCATTCATTATAATGTTCTTTAGGTGGTTCTTCTATACTGTAAAGAACACTTTGGCATCTTTATTTTTTAGGATTGCCCCTTAAGTGTCATTAGAGATATACAGCTTTTTTCTTCAGATTCTTCAGATATACATTTCAGGAAAATCAAAGGGCATGAGATTGCCTTGTCTCCTGCTTCAGGAAAGTGTTTTGGTGGTAATTAAAAGTTTATGAATGTTCTATATTCATGCACAAAAATGATCAAAAACATCATCAGATCAACCCCATGTTGATAAAAACACAACTTAATTCAACAAACAAGACAAAAAGTGAACTTGGTAATTTACTCATTGAGGAAAACGATCAAATGTTACCCATTTCTGGGTGGCAAAAGTATGTGAACCCTGGCTCTCAGTATCTTGTGAGACCCCTTGGTATAGCAATAACTGCATCTAAATGAAAGAAAGTAAGAATGGTCAGTGATAATTGACGTCTTTCTTAAATTACTTAACTGTACCAGTGCAGTGACACTCCTCCTAATAGAAAGATTAGATATAAAACAGCTCTACAGCACAACTGGAAGTCAGTGGAATGGTTTATAGTCTGGCCCTGTGCGTGTGTGCGTGTTGTTGCACCCATGACTTACTTTGCCTCCCTGAACATTTCAGACCCAGAGGGGTTCGAAGCACTCCAGCCTGTAACTAGGGCATGTCACAGAGGGGTTTTGGGGTGGGCGAGTGACTCTGTAATGCTCAACTCACAATTTGGTTATTTACTGTGGCAAACATGAGTTATCAGAAGTCAACCTCACAGCTTTGACATATATATCAAAAATGAATTAGGCAACTTTATTTATATATATACATAGAGTCTGACTTTTGTGCCAGTATTACCTACAGTATTTGTATCTTGTGTATTTTAAAAGCCTTGTCATGATCTGGCTGGTATTCAGCATAAGCTACTTTTACTAAAACCTGAGCTGGATCATTCAAGCAACCTCACTCATCTGAGTGGAAACAATGCCAGCTTTTCCTCTTAGACACTAAACAAAGGCAGCTGCATCACTAACCTTGGCAAAGACTGCGCTCTGCTCTCTGTATTTACCACAGTAAACAGACCTGCACTTAATTAGCTGAGGAAAGTTCCTGAATGTGGTAACAAGAGCTGCTCAAACCATTGTTTTCATGCTTAGGAGGTGTACTACAACACTTTTGCTTCAACACTTTGTATACTATTGATACAATATAATCCATGTATTTATTTACCATTACATACCTGAATATTAGCAAATGCTCCACCCCAGCCCCACACTCATGTATTCAAAGTGTCAGCCTGAAAAACGCGTGTGCCTTCATAAAGTAGCTGGTGCCACTTCCATCCATTAGTGCCTTTCTAACTCAGTGTCAGCATGATGTGAGGCTGTGTCTCATGAGGTGTGCTGTGCTGCACCAGTAACTATAAATGAGGGCTCAACATTCCTGCCTCAGCTCAGCCACATAACATCTATAGCTGCATTACCCTCAAACAAATTTAAACAGAACACCCCAATGACTGACATGTACAGATACAATACAGAAACAAGAAGCACATTAACAAACATTGCTTGTTCCTCTTTATATATGTTTACTATTTTATATCTAAAATATCTTAAATGTATTATTAATCTTAGTATGGCAGAGTAGATGGAATCATTTTAGTAGGCAAAGGCCAAAAACATCCAAGATGGGCTTCTGAGAGTAATTGAATTAGGAGGCTGTCAGAGGGAACGTGCCTTCACTGCACTGATGTTACACTGATTGTGTTAGCGTGCTGTGAGGTGTTGACATCCATCTCCCTAATGGCTACACTCTGCGCTCCACAAAGCCATTTTGCCCCATATGCCCCTCACCCCGCCTTCTAGTCAAGGCCTTCAAAAAATGTAGATGCAGATGCACTGAAAAGCAATTCTGGATTTTTTCTCAGTCCATTCTTTGGTGAAATTCCTTTTTTCATAAACTTTACTGTGGACTCAAACTTAAGGTAAAAGCCAACCATTGTTAACAGGAACCATAAAAGTGTCTTCTATAGCTAGTTATATGAAGACATTTCTGCCAAGGGCAGAGAAAGCTGAAAAGAGATGAAGGTCGGCTAGGACACAATCTGCCCTGCTCTTCTCTTCCAAGACATCAGAATACAGGAAGAATCCATCAGTGATTCTTTATGATGTTATTTATTTCACACAGGAAGCTGTTCTACACTGACTTTGTTAAATGTCTTTTTCATCATAAGGTTACTGACTTCACCAAGGACAGACACTGGAATGCAGTATTTTTAAATGTGTGCTTGACTTGACTGTGGAGTGAAAGGAAGTTACATCAGAGCCTACTATAATGCATGTCCAAATAAAAAAAAAGAAGAGTAAAGAGTAAAACTTGGTTGCCATGGTTTGCGTTGTATTGTTCCAGGTGACGTTTCATATCCAGCCGTACAAAGGAAGGACTGAACACAGTGTACATGACAACATCAAATACATCATTGACAGGTTGGTGTGAAGTTGTACCTTGAGTCCCCATTTGGCCTGTATCATAGCCTACCTAACGCCCGGCTTAAAATTGATACACTGTGAGGTATGCTGCCATGGAGAATCTATTATAGACATCTAGCTTGCTGAAATTTGTATGAACTTAGTGAAAGTATAGTCCAGGTAATGTGTCCCTACTTTGATATGTTCCAGACATTAGGGTAAGAGAAAGCTGTGTCAGATTAGATGCTCAAAAATTTACAGAGACACGGGAATACTCCATTAATGCTTCTTTCTGAGCCACGGCTCAAGAGCAGCCCTCATAAATATTCAGCTGCGGATTAATGGCCTTCTACTTTGTCATGTGTTGTGTGGAGTTGAAGGCTGTAAAAAATTAAAGGCTTTCTTTCATGTGCATTCAGGTACGGAGAGCATGGGGCTTTTTACCGCTTCACCGCCAGCAATGGGAAAGCACTGCCACTTTTCTACATTTACGACTCCTACCTGACACCTCCAGAGGCATGGGCAGAGCTGCTGACCTCTGCAGGATCACAAAGTGTGCGTGGGACCCCCTACGATGGGGTCTTCGTTGCCCTCATTGTCGAAGAGCGGCACAAACACGACATCCTTGCGGGGGGGTTTGATGGGATGTACACTTACTTTGCTTCCAATGGCTTCTCCTATGGCTCCTCTCATCAAAACTGGAAGGGAATCAAGGCCTTCTGCGATGACAACAATCTGCTGTTTGTGCCCGGTGTAGGGCCAGGATACATCGACAACAGCGTCCGCCCTTGGAACAACCACAACACTCGCAACAGGGTGAATGGTCGATATTATGAAACTGCCTTGCAAGCAGCATTGAACGTAAGACCCGAGATTGTTACCATAACCTCCTTCAACGAGTGGCACGAGGGCACGCAGATTGAGAGAGCGGTGCCTAAAAAGACCCTCACACGTTTGTACTTGGACTACCAGCCGCATGAACCTGATCTCTATTTAGAGCTGACGAGGAGGTGGATTGAGCAGTTCAGTAAAGAAAAAGAACAGTGGCTCATGTGAGGTGTGCATTGGCTTGAGGCTTCTTGACTCAGAGTTATCACTCGGATGTGTGCTTCACTTCAGAACAGTAGGGGGAAAAACATCTTGAAGAAACAAGGATGTTAATAGTGACTGGCAGTCTAGAATCTTCTCAAAAAAGTAAGCCTTTCCCCAGATGTGCTGAATGTAGCAGTGCATATGCAGATACCCCTTTATTGTAATAAAAGCTTTTAGAAAATTCCAAAGTCCGAACGGTCCCCATCAATGAATTAATAAACAAACAAACAAACAAACAAACATTATTATTTAGACTTACATTTCTGTGTAAAAAAAGGAATTAAACTGCTAGCAGTGTAACTGCAATCACTGTTATAGGTATTACTAAAATGTTGCTTTTCCACTGCATGGTACCAGTCTGACTCGACTCTACTCTGTTGTCTCTGTGGGGGGTGGTGTGGCGTAGTGGGTAGGATACTTGCCTCTAGACCAAGAGGTCATGGGTTTGAATGCAACCTTCAGCACCACCACTGGGTTCCTGGGCAAGACCCTTAACCCCAAGTTGCTGCAGGGAGACTGTCCCCTGTAGTTAGGAAATGGAAGTCGCTTTGGATAAATGCTGTAAATTTAATAAATTTAAATTTGTCTGCTTTGTTTTCCATAGAACTTAGTACTCAGTATTGCTGGTGATGCTGCAAGAAACGGTTGTGACATCATCATAACAAACACTGTTGTAATGGAGAACTAAAGGGGTGGTGTTCTTGATTTTCTGTATATAGATATACTGTGTTGCATAACGGTGATGAGAGCTAAAGTGTTTAACAATAGTGCAATGTTTTCACATCAACTAATGAAGAATAGCATTGAGTACCAGGTACTAATTACAAGACTAATCTACGGGAAAACTGAAAATGGCCAGTAGAGTTATAGAGTTGGTACCAAGTGGTGGAATATCTAAAGCTTAACAGTTCAGGTTACCCTGTCACAGGGTTATGTAACTATGTTACTGCAGAAAATGCAACATACCAGTTATGTAGTTTCACCATCATCCACTTAATGTAAGGTTGGAAAAAGAACTTTTATTTCTCACACGTCACAAGAAATCAAATCCAAATCCACTACATTTTCTTTGCTTTATAATATACACTATATGGACCAAAGTATTGGGACACCTGGCATTACACCAAGGGATTTCTTTTCCCCGGAGCATTCATGCTGGTCAGGTTCTTTGACACTGAACTCATCCAACCATGTCTTTATGAACCTTGCCTTGCTTTACACAGTCATGCTGGAATCAAACCAAACTGTGTTCACAAGGTTGGAAGCATGATGGCGTCGTCCAAAATATTTTGTCTAGGTACTTGGTTTCATACAACTGAATTCAATAATTAAGAGGTTTTTGTCCACTTAGTCTAAATGGTGAGTTAGAAAACTTAGTTAGAAATGGTGTGAAAAACATGATTCCACAGCTGTTCTCCATTCCCTAATATAACAATTCAAATGAAGGCTCTACCTTTGTAGGGTGTCGATTTCTTCTTTGAATGCCTTTCTCTGTCAGTGTTGTATAATCTCCAGATCAGCATATGTGTTCTTTTGCTGAGGCTTGTTTTGTAGCTCAGTATAATTTGTGAAGCTCTGGTGTCAGTCAGCACAATGTCTCCCCTCTCTTAGCCAGGCACAACAACGAGCCCCATGAGGAGTACTGCTTACACCCACCTTTTCTCCTACTTCAACAACACTGATTGTGGCTTTTTTCTAGATCGCAAGATCTACTTTGTTGTTCCATGTGATCAAGGTTCTCTAGCTGTCAGCTGACTTACTGAGAGGGTCTGGTCCAAAGATCCAGGCTTAGTTCCACACCAAGGAGTTGACGTCCTGTCCATGTTCTGTGCTAACATGCCTCCTTTGAGACACTGCAGACACTTAAAATAATTTGACATTTTAGTGTATGGTCAGATACTCTTAAGGTTTAGATGTGAAATGCTATGACCCCGGGAAAACACTAATCATACATCAGAATTATAAAAATGAGGATTTACCTCAAAATGATGTATGAAATATTCACAACAATGTTGCACGCTTACATAGATGTCCAAAGATAATACCTGTAAAATTAGATTTTAAATTCAAATTATGTCACTGCATTCACTGCACTTGAGCATTGATGGTACTGGTGGAGAGCATCGGAGTACAATGGTGTTTCCAGTCTGACCACTTCAGAATTGTCATTCAGGACAAACGTCACATCAAAAGAAACATCCTTTCTTTGGTGATTTCCGGTTAAGATATCTTTGTGCCGGTGGTTCTACCAGCAAAAACCATACTGTAACAGCTCTGCTGACTAAAGTTAATCTGAGATGATGTAGTTTGACATAATTTTTTCAGTTTGTGCTGCTTGTGGATGGATAGTGTGGTTGTGCTTAAGTACATTAAATAGAGCTTCTAACATTGGGATGCAGCAGTCAGGGCCATCAGGAGTTCTTCAATTTTATATATTGTTTTTCTGTCACATCGACTACTTCCAGAATATTAACAAAATGGTGGTTATACCACCTTGTTCTTTTAGGAGTTAAGTTGAATCAACACCTAATTTAATTATAATATTCAGAACAATAGTGTTCCATTACTATTTACTATTAAAAGTTCTAATGTAGGATATCAAACTAGTTGAACTAGTTGGTGTGTTTTATTGAATGTTTTCTCCTTTATAAAGGAAGTTTAATTATTTGGTATTTAAAAATTGTCATCTCCCAAGTACTCTTGCAACCCTAAGCCTAACTATAAGTTTTAGACTACATCCTCTGAAAAATGTTTGGAGGTCATCTGTAAGTCTATTTTCAAATATTAATACCCTTAAATTTAATATCATTGACCCTTTACTCTCCTCTCTACAACATGCTGGAACACTGATATAGTCTGTGTTATAAAGGATTTCTTCTGGTGTTTTGAGGTGTCATGGAGAAACGTTACCAGTGAAAAATCCTCATCTATGAACATCTCTTATCAAAGTAACAGCTTGCTTCAGGGAGTCACTGAATAAATTTGCCGTTTGTTCAAACAAGTACTGCTGATCATTGTTCAATTCTTCTGAATGTTTTCATTAGAGATACTGAGCTCACAAACCTGTAGAAGATCTGACTGAACTTAAAAGCCAGCTTGGTCTTGCAGGGCTGGCCTTAGCACATGTAAACTAAGCTCCTGCTTAGGGCTTTTGTGGCCACTAGAGGGTTCTCAAGAGCACTTGACATGTCTAACAAAAGCTTGAAGTTTTTTGTGATACTGCATATACATTTGGCAATCATACAAAAATGTTAACATGCAGCTTACCTAATAGTATTTGTTGATTCAGCTCCTGCTGTCTCTATCAGAGCTGGTGTCACATAATGGCTGCTGTACTGACGGCAAGCCCATCCAGGCAGTCTGCTGTTACGTTACAGCAATGGAAAACGAACCAAAAATGTAATGTGAACCGTCTCATTAGCACATGACCGATGTTCGGAATCCACTCATGTCACTATTATCGGTGGAATCTAAAAAGGTTCTATATTCACTATGTACTGCATTATGTAGGTCAAGAAATAATGACCTCTGTACCCCAAATAATGCACTGCACACAATTTTGAATCATCGGAGTGCCTGCCACAGGATACACAGCATCCTATACTTAGTACACTGGACTGTCATTTGGGTTGACATGAAGGTGTGATATCACTTTGGCACAGATGCAGTTTAGATGTGGGGGCCCCACGTAAATGCTTGTTCAGACCCCTTGCTTACGGCTATATTACCGTCTTACTTATCTCCAGACTGCCGTGTATTGTGATGCATCCACCATAGCTTTGACTGTACGCTTCACTGACTCTGTATCATCCTCCATGATATTCAAGGTTAGCCCTCTGCACTTGCAAGCTGTAGTTGGCTAAATATAGCAAACTGCTCCAGCGTCTCTCTAAGTCACACACACAAAGTATAACAAAGCTTTCCTTCCCTTCTGAATGCAGAGACCCAGTTTACTTTTCCACTACAAACGCAAACTTCTATTCCACATGTGCCACAAGGAATCCAAATCCACTGAACTGTCTTTGCTGAATAATAAAAAACTTCACATGACCGGGCTTGTATGAAAACGGCATGGCTTCACAGCTAGTCTAGCCTTTACTCCATTCCCAAATTCATGTTAACTGAAGTAAATGCATGAGAGGCTGCTCTCTTAAAGTAACACTACACAATTACATATGACATAAAAGACATAACATGACTTTCCCTTATTAGTTTGCCCTTAATATTCAAAAAATCAAAAACTTTAGCCAAACCATTGAACTAGGAATACGAGTATAGAGTATGAAAATAAATACAAGATAGGGGTTTAAAAAAACTAAAAAAAATAATAAAATAAACAGTAATTTTTAAATGCCTGGAATGTCAACAACTTTGAAGACAACACTGACATTTCAGATTTTGTTTCAACATGCAATAAAGGCATAATAGAGCTGGTACTCTGCCATTAGTAACCAAACCATTACACAAGAGAACTAGTTTATCCACATACCAAAATCCACTCTTTCTGTGCTGAGATTCAATTCAGCCTTCGGAGGTATGCATTTACTAACTGCCAGACATAAAGAAATGTATGACATCCAAGCAAAGCCCACCATAAGCCTCCCCACACAAAAAGAAATACACAATGTAAACTGGAATAAAAATCCACTTTTATATTTCAATTTATTTACATTCATTCATTCATTCCGGTATCAGTGCCACTGATGATAACCGGAACAACTTTAAATAGTAGAGCTCCATCTTACATTTGTGTTGTGCGTATTCATATGAAAGAAAACCTCTCTGGTCCTCAATGTAACATAGTACAACTGAAATTGCGCTATTAACATTAAGTCCATTCTCCAAGCTCTTTCATAAGAGAATAATTTGCTCAAGAAAAGGCAATAAATAAAAAAAAACAAACAAAAATAAAACACTGAGGATATGAAAAAGCCTCCCTGAAGTCAGTGTCACATAATTCAAGAGTTCACTATCAACTGAAAGCATGAAGACAGATGAAAGGCCATCGCCTCAAAGGCAGATGAAAATATGAAACGCACGATATAAATATTTGCATAATGGCACAATTCCATTTTGTGACTGATTCGGTTAGATTCCATAGGAGTTTTAGTCCAATTATTCAGAATCCCTCTGGTCCGTGTCCAACAGGCTCTGGCTGTAGGCTTGACCTTGAGGGTTGTAGTGAGCTGTGAACTCCTTAACCAATAGGATCCTCCAGTAGATTATATTTGTTCTTGAGTACAGAAGCTGTAGCTGAATGAGCGCTGTGAGAAATGGAGACAGTTTCTAAACAAAAAACCCCTGAATACTACATTTTCCATGTATTCGTTTGTTAGTGGTTTATTTAGTGGTTAATTACAGTAAAAGGTCAAGAGGACTACTGTTCAAAAGTTTGGAATCACCCATCGTAATGCAGTTTGGACGACCAAACTACGAATTTTGTTCATTTTTTAAGTGAAAAAAAAAAAGCACTAAACAAAACTAAAACTGTTCTGCAAATGTACATGCTCAGTTCTTTTGGGTTTTATTAATTTGAATAAAAAGTCAGTCTTTAGTAACTCTCCTTTAGGCAGATATAGCTGCTTGTAAATGCTGTTTAACCAGCCACAGGTCTTTCTATTTTCACCAATGAACACATCTAGTCCTGTGATATCCTTAGGTTGTCTGGTTTCAGTGATGTTCAAGTGATTCTTGAAGTGTACAAGCAGTTCTCTCTGAGAGATTTCTTGGTTCCCCTAAATTGCCATTTCTTAAAGACATTTTGGACAATGGGAACTGCAAACGGGAAACCCTTCGTCATCATTTTATATACTTCCCCTATTCTGCAGACTTCAGCTTTATTTTCAGACCTTCAGCTGCTTAAAAGAGCCCGTGGTTGAGTCAGAGAATGCATTATTATCTGGATTTTTCCCCCCAAAAAATAATAAAATGTGGTCACACTGTTGCTTACAACTGGGATCGCTGTTATTTCATTTAATAGTGACAGACTATTGAAAGGCATCAGAAAGTACTTTAAGAAGTTTCATTCAATATTTCAACAGCAATAGAATACTAAATGAGATAATATATATAATATATAAGCATTATAATCTGATTCGACCACTTTTCAAACACAAGGCTTTGTGGAATACATCACCACAGTCAATGTCACATGACTGTCTTTATGAACTCAAATACATCACCATTACAAACGCATCTAAAATGCCTCTCTTTTTTGGCTAAAACCTATTAAGTTCGTAGCAACATTGCAACAGAATAATTTTGCCCACTTGTTATTATACATTAATAATAGAGTGATTCCAAACATTTGAATGGAAGTCCACTTAATCATACGCATCTTTAAATTTAGATTTAGATTTAACCTGGTGTTCACTGCTTTACTTAGGGGAGGATACTCACCAGCCTGGCCTTATGATACGGTATCTGCCAGGAACAGAGAGATCTACTACTGTTGAGCCCAGTCGACTCTGGTCTCCAATCGGGCCACCATCCACTACGACAGCCAGTTTTGACCACAGATCTTTAAACTCCTAGTTTTTAAGCACAGAACAAGAGAAATGTTACCGAAAGCATATCCATCAGTAATTCTCTTGACAGGGGGCAAGACTACAAACATCTGAAACGTATGTACTCACATGAACAGCAACAGTGCTGGATTGTGTACTGACATTAGCGCTTGTTAAAGCAAGTGGTTCATCACATATCTGACTCAAGCGTCTCATGAAGGGGTGATCTGGAATGCGGACCGCTACAAGCTAGATCAGCCAAACAGATGGACACACATCAAGTCAAGTTGGCTTTTATTGTCGTCCATCCATGTACACAGTATGTTACTGAACAAAAGAGTGTTTCTTACAGCCCCAGGAGCACAAACATATGACATGAACAAAAGTACAACAAAAACAATGAGGGGGAAAAGGAACAATGCAAAGACATCGAAGACGCCTGGTGTGCAGATGTGTAAGAAGTATACCGAGCGATATCTTACACAGGGCTTTACTTTATGTGCATCATATGAGTAATGTGTAGCATGTAGTACATTGCGGTGTAGCATGCAGTTCATAAGTGACACTTCAAGGAAAGAAAGGTAAAACTAGCATAATAAAGAAACTCACCTTAGTAAATGGATTGAGGTCTGCATTCAGTGTTTCAGACCTTTCAAAGACCAGTGTTACTGGACCAGGAAGAAGATCTTCAAGAAGCTTCTCTTTCACAACCACTTTGCAATATCTATGCACAAAAGTACATTTATGATGTACCAGCAGCTTCATCACCACAATGAATGAAATTAAATGGCAGACCTGTACACTAGCCGTTAAAAGTTCTCGGACACAACGGGATTTTCTACTTTTGCATGTTTCACACGTACTATTTATTCATTCATTCATTATCTACCCCTTATTCCTGCATTCGGGGTGGGGGGGTGGGGGCTGGAGCCTGGAGCCTATCCCAGCTACAATGGGCGAAGGCGGGGTACACCCTGGACAGTCGCCAGCACGTCGCAGGGCCACATA
>JBBPDE010000006.1:12326700-12349989 GCA_037974605.1 Nannopetersius ansorgii
TTTAAGTTAAATATTTATTGCAAAGTATGTTTAGGGGCTTTAGGGGGTGGAAGTGCTATTAGTGTAAAGATGTGGCTCTTTTCTGCACTGCATGTTGTCTACATTAAGGGCAATGTATCAGATTTAGACTACCAGGTTAACTCTGGACACTATCCTGTCTTCAGTAGCACTTTAGATGAAAATAAACTCTTTATTGTTTATAAACTGCATAATTATTTCTTCTAATAAATGTGACAACACCATCTACATTTAACCATTTTCTTCCAGTTAACATTTTTCTCACAATAGCATTGTATGCATGAATCACCAGCAGAAACACTTTAAATTTCTTTCTTTTATTATAGAACAGAGCAAACTGTGAAAATGTCAGCGGTATTGAATTTCTGTGATAACCAGTGGTATAACTGAGAACTATTTTCCATTGTTCACATTTATCCAAATCATAATGTTTCACAATTGGCTGGAAAATAACACCCATACGGGCAAAGCGGATTTTCAAGTAAAGAAAGAAACTGGAACATTTAAAAAACAAAACTTACAAGAACAACCAGAAACATATAAAGTGCTTCATTAGCGAGATATACGATGATCAACAAGTCTATTCAAAATATGCTTTGGGCAAGTGGCAGTGGCTCAACAAGAGATGAAAGTTATGCATAAACTTAATTGTATGTCCATGCATTTGCAGTCAGTTGACTAAAGGTGGTGAAATACATCCAGTCACATACTAGTGCATTGTAGTAGATATATATATGGATCCACATAATGTCGGACAAAAATGTAAACACATATCATCAATATCAATATAATCATCTGCATCAGTGTTTCTTAGTGTTTGTTTAATGCTTCTTTGTAACTATGTTTTCACAATAAACACAATCAAAAGAAGCGAGTGGAATGGCTGCATACAATTATTCCTGTTGTTAGCATGTCGATAGACACACTAAGCAATCTCAGCCATCTGAGGACATCTGATGATACCACACCATACATATAAGAAGTATTAAAAGATGCAATGTGCATCAACAAGCATAGTTGATACAGAGAATATGTAAATATACAACTTGACTTTCTTGTCATACAAAGTCATCACATTTACTATGTGATGTGCCACAAAAAAACAGAATGCTGGAACAGCACTATGTAAAAAGTAGTGATCACAAGATCATTATTATATTTCGATTTTCTCTCATTTTCCTTTTCATTTTTACTCACCATGGTCAAAAAAAACACATTCTGACAAACAATTACAACAAATCACCCTTAGACTTAAGTTTGAGAATTTCTGCTGCAAGTTGCTGGGCATCTTTTAGCTTTGGGAACATTCCCATGACTTTGTCCACATGATATGGGTTAAAAATGGCATAGAGTTTCTTCCTGACTTCTTCTCGTTCCGCCTGTGAACTGACCATGTACTGGTTGCATTCATACACATCAGCGGCTCTCTGGAGGCTAGCATTGCAGACAGGGTCTGGTAAGCTGAAAGCTATCCGTGGCTGTAGAGGCCAATATGGGTCAGACCAACCGTTGGGCATGCTACAGCCGTGACTGGGTCTTGGGTAAGGTGCTGTGCCATAACCAAGAAAGTTACTTGGACTTTTGGCAAGACGGCAGATCTGCTGGTGCCCTCCTCGTCCAGTTGAATCAGAAGAGCAACTACAGGGACCAGAAGCATCTTGGCGTTCGTAAGAAGGCCCATGATGTTTGGAGCTGACCCTGTACAAGTCTTCAAGACCTCGTGATACCTCTGAAAACTGGCTCTCAAAAGAGCCAAGGCCAGAGTCCGAGCTAAACCCAGAAGAAGGAGGGTTTGGTAAAAACGGAAACTGCCACTTCAGGGGAGTGTGGCTAGCTACATTAGAGGCATGGTTGCCGCTGCAGTTTATGTCATCCCAGTAGGGCAGCATGCCATTGCTGTACTGGCTCCTCAGCGAAGAGCCTTTGGAGTCCAAGGTCAGTTTATTTTCCAGGTCTTGCTGCAGGGAGGAAACGAAGTATGACCCTCTAGGAGAAGCCCCTAGTGCTCCTCCATTCTCCGGACAGGAGTGGACAGGGTTCGACAGTCGAGCATTGTCCCTCAGCTCATCTGCCAGTGAACGCAGGGACTGGTTGGCGCGCTCAGGGTGGTAAAACTTGCACTTGATTCCGTATGTGCATTTTTTCCCTGTAAAGGAAAAGAAGTTCAATTACATCACAAATATTTTCACTACTACCATCACCAACACTAATAATAGTAATTATTTAGAAGCATCCAAGGACTTTATAACAAGACACCAGAAAATAAAATATAAAATGTAAAAAAGAGCCAAAGGCAACACAACATATTTGTATGCCTAACATATTCGAGCGCATCACATTATCTGTATATCAGCTCCTGCTTCCATTTGTGGCATGCATGTGAAAACGGAAAAAAGTGAAGATCTGATATCAGATTCAAAAAAGAGGTGTGTACCATAAGGACAGAGCTGGCGTTTAGGGTCCGGCAACAGGGGTTTCTTTCGGAGGAAGTTATCCAAGTTTGGACCATGACGGCCTAGTGGGTCATCTGGTGGCATGAACCTGATGGAGAGAGAATAATACCTCGTCATGTTCATCATCATTCAGAATAAACATTGGTGAAGACACAAAGTATTGTGAACAAGAATCAACCAAACTGCTTTATAGCAGATCTTTCCTAAAAGAAATCAACACTTTCACAATGTAACACAAACAGCTACAAAATATGAAGATGAATAACATTTAAATCAGACAAAAATATGTTTTTAGAAGCTGTAACACATACTTGTCATTAACAAAGGAGTACATGAGCAGCTGTTCCTCAATGCAGCGTTTCCACTCAGGCCGCTCACTCTGAAGATCACGGTATGTGTCATTAGACACAATGATGCCGTCCACCTCATGGGCATGTCTGACAATAAAACGATCGTCATAGCACACGAGCCGCTTGCCTCCCACCCGCCGGGAGGGTGTGAATACAACTATTTGCCTCCGTTCCAGCTCACCCAGAATATGCTGATCTGGAATCAAACACAAAGACGGTCAGTTATACTGAAGTGTTACAATCCACTGTATTATTCATTCACATTATTTACAATCACATGGGGCAACATGTCAGTGTTGTCTTCCTGTGTTTGCCTTATGGCGGCATCTCTGCAAGAATTTGAATATAATGATAGGAATTGAAGGAAAATAACAGTAGATGGGTCTCGTACACAAAAACAAAACAGATGTATTCAATGTATTATACAGTAACTCGTGTCATAGCTCATTTGCTGTGTTCATAGATTTAATAATGTGAAGGCCCAGTAAACTTGTCTTAATTATAACCATACACCCGGACACCTGGCAAACGTTGTTGTGGAGCTATACAGGTGGTGCTGTGCATACAGGTCATTATCTGAACTTTATCAACAACTCAAATTAAAGCCCTTATTGGTAATATAAAACATATACCTTCTGTAGCATTTAGTAATATGACAGATAGTTTTTGATAGTAGTGCCTGATTTTTTTTCATGACAATATTTTACTTTTGCTGAGGATTATTCAGTTTGAACAGGGAAACAATAATCAGGCATGTATTGTGTATAATTACTATCAAAAACCATTAATAAAATGTCGCACAAACCAAAATCACTCACAACTCTGCCCCCACTTACAATAAAATAGATAAGGAAGCAACACAATCATATATGTTGGACCTGTGTAGCAATTATTTGCTACAAGGAGCAGCAGGGGCAAGTTGTGATTAGCCTGGTTCATCAATAAACGACATTGAATTGTCTGATGATGAAGTGGATCAGCTGTTCTGTTTGCCCAGTCACTGCTCACTCTCCGTTCCACCTGCTCCTCTCCTCCCCTTGATTCTCCCACGGTCCTCCAGGGTAGGAGAGGAGCAGCAGGAAGGGATGGGGAGGACTGAAGTAGTAGCAAAGGTGTGTTGACAGCACTGTCTTCTTGACAGATAAATCAGTGAATCAAAACTAAAATGACCATTTGATGAGACAATCATGAACCATGTTTTACAACATACTGATCTAAAAGATTTAACAAAGCATTCTGAGTGTCCCTGCCTGGACGACAGCATGTCAGATTTGTTTTACTTATCTCTCAGTGACTGGTTTACCCAACACACCCGTCTGACCAGTTTTTTTCCCCTACACCATGACAAAAGAATAAATATGAAACAATAATGCTGCTATTCTGTTTACCCAGCACATGATTTGCCACCTATGAACACCTTTGAGGTACATTCTCTACAACAAGGAAGCAGCCTCAACTAATTCTTGCCTGGAAGCAGATAAAAGAATCACAATGAAAGGCAGTCGAGAGTGACACCGAAAGAAAAATACTCTTGAACTTCCTGGTGGGGGAATTCCCAGAGTGACTCCAAAGAAGGTTGATTCTTCCTGATAAATCAGAGTGATTTTGGAAGGAAAATGAATGCGTTTTCAGAGAAAAACACCAAATAAAAAAACACTTCTTTTGCCAGACACTCTGGCCTGTACAAAGCTGCTGCAAGTACTGACAAACAGCAGACAAACCATACTGGTAAACCAAACCATGAGGGCTAAACACGGCTTTAAGAAGACTACTTTGTAATTTCTTATTAAAGAATTCATGCCCAACATTACCAAAAAAACCTGCTGCGTTTTTTCCATGTGTAACACACACACACACAATCCTGAAAAAAGCTGGGTACAATATTTCAAATGATCTCCTGTGTTAATTTAATTGAGAATGCCAATGTTTGTTTTGTATAACAACAAAATAAACAAAGTCCCTGTATGTTACTTATTAACGGGGTAAACTGTGGGATTAAAGAGAATTATAATGCAATTCGTCAAGGTTTATCAAATAATTTAATTACATATGAGACAAGAGAGATAAATCTCTCAAAATATGTCTAGTAAAAAGGTTAGATAAATTAGGTGAAGAGATACTTCAAAGAATGGCACATATGATCTTTTGTGTACCAAAGCAAAACACACCCACATGCATTGCATCTTGTAATGTTTTGGAAGGTTCTCACACATGGTTCTTGGATGAGTCATTTTTTCGGAGAAGGACAGGGAAGTGTCTTTACCTGAAATGGGGACATCAGGCCTGGGCTGCTCTTTTCGCCATGAGGGCACAAACACAGTGATGAGCCTGTGTCCTCTCTCAAGGAAATAGTTGACTGCCAGCTCGATTCCTCGGCACGAAAAAACTTCCTTGTTCCCATGACTTACACAGAGAGAGAGATAGAGAAAGAGAGTGGGGGGGGGGAATGAGCATCAGTGTTTGACTGGGAAATACATTCAAGAACATTTGCATAACGCTAATTTCACTATTTCAGTGTGCTGCCAAACACCTGTCCATTCAGTTGTCTGGCAGCATTGTTCTGGAAAGCAAGCTAAAGCATGACACGATTTGCATAGCCCCTAGAGGGCAGACAGTGAGGAATGTGCAGAACACACGGACAGCCCAGGGATAAATAAAAGCTAGGAGTTCCTGTAAAAGAAACATGCATAGAGGCGTCTTACACAATATTACCAAAGATAAGTAAAGCTTTATGTAGAAATGTGAACAGGAAACGTGACAACTTACGTCAAACATGTAAAGAAATACAAGATGTACACAAGAAATACAAATTGTAAATCCCTGTTATATGCGAAATCTGAAGAAATTCACTGTCTTAGTACATTAGAATTCACATTTCAATAAAAAAGAAAAAATTGATAAACATATTGAGCTTATTTATTTTCGACCCACTTATTTTCTTCAACTGTTGTAATAAGATGTTTGTTGACTTTTTAATTACACTGGAAAACCTTAACAGTAATAACAATAGTCATTAATATTATTGCTGCATGATATGGACAAAATATCAGTATTGCGATTATACTGCTACACATTATGATTGTGATGCCTTTCAAGATATAAAATGGCCCCTATCTTCATGTTTCTGAACTTGAAAAGTTTGTAAATATTGTTTCAAATGGTATGATTGCCCCCTGTCCATACAGCCCATATATGGAAAATAAGCTTCAGAACCAGCCAATATTAAAAGAGTTTTTGTGATGTCACAAAATCAACACATTCAAATATATTTCCTTTTCTGACTCTAGGAATTTAGCCACACCCATTCATGCAGCGATTTGACAACATCTTTTCTGGTTAAAGATTAAAACAATTAAAATTTGTCGAATTACATAACCACCTCGACTCATCAGAACATTCAGTAATTCACCCAGAGCAGCGATTGGTCGCCCTGTCAGAAATACTGTGATTATATAGAGGCTCATTTGCGTATTGCATACCAATACTGTAGAGACAGATATTGTGATAATTAGCAAAAAGAGATATTTCATGACAAAAATGTAACGTCTTTGTGAAATTATGTTGTTCTGAAACAACAGTGTTTGACTTGTGACCACCTGCAAAAAAAAACTGATGACTGAAAAAAACCCTGAAAAACTGACAACTGATCACTGAAAGATAACACCAGCTGGATTAATTAAAAGGACAAGACCACACCTGAAGAGAATAATTATGTTTGAAAGCTGTGCAACTTTCACACGTATGCATATGTCAGAAAGGTCAGAGAGTTTCATTTTAGATTTCAATATGGAATGTGGGAAGGAAATGGGCAGAACTGGCAGCTGTGTATGGTGACCAAAACAGATGACCAAAAATGGTCAGGAAGTGTCCATACTGAACTATTTTCCACAATAGTTGGTCATTATTTTTCATAGTCTTTATGAAAATTGTGTTTTACAATTGAAAGTAGCCTGGATTTTCAATTTTGGCCAAAAGATGAGTGCATGCTTTTTGGAATTCATTCAAAATCACTGAAACATGTCACACTTAGGGGGGTAATGTGTTACTCTCAAGTACCTGGCTGTAAACTTATAACTATGTGCCCTTATACAGTTGTGCTCACCTCATGGCCACATTGCTTCCATCAATCACAATGGGTTTCAAGTCATTGTCTTGTTCAGCCGTATCCTCCGGGAGATGTCGAGGGTCTCGAAAATTCTCCTTCTTCCTGGTAGAGCCTCCTCCCAACTGGCCCAAGCTATAGCCCCCGTCTTCACTCTCCTGACTGGCTGTGGGTGAGGCCCTGGCTCCAGTACGGACCAGCTCTCCCAGCACAGTGTTCGTGTCGGTTCCCAAACCCAGCTTCTGCAGAGCTGCCTGCACCTCCTGCGGAGAGTAGCCAAGCTTAAGGAAGAACTCCACTTTCAGCTGGTACTCTGCGGTGGGATGAAGCATTGTGTAGTGTGACAGAGTTAGCTGGAGTGGTGCATCAAGATAGTTCCAACTTCTCCCTCATGTGCTGACAGTTCTCATTTGCTTGTACCCCTATCAGGAAAAAGTGGGAGTGTACAAAAGTATTTAGAGTCAGTAATAATAACACAATGACAGAAGGCAAGATTTAGAAAGCAGGATTACTTCAAAATAAGTGCATCTGCACATGTTGCTTAATTAACCACTATAGTCGTCGTGGTTACAGTTTTTTCTCTCCCATTCAGAACACATGACGTGATGGTTTTCTGCTGGTTAGAATTGTATTTCCTCTAACACCATAAAATGTAGAGAACAGGTGCCAGAAAGTACACTATATGGACAAAAGTACTGGGATGCCTGAACATTACACCAACAGGGACTTTAATGATGCTGCAATCAAATACGTACTTTAATATGGAGTTGGTCCCCCTTTTCAGTTATAACAGCCCCCACTCATCTCAGAAGCCTTTCCACAAGATTTTAGACTGTTTCTGTGGGAATTTGTGACCATTCATTTTGTAGAGCAGAATAGCTGGCTCTCAGATTCCAGTTCACCCCAAAGGTGTTGGATGGGATTGAGGTGAGGGCTCTGTGTGAGCCAAGCTAGTTCTTCTACACCAAACACATCCAAGCGAATCTTTATGGGACACATTCATGCTAGAATAAATGAGGTTCTTCCCTGAACTGTGTCCACAAAGTTGGAATCATGGTATTGTCCAAAATGTATTGATGAGCTTCAATTCAACACTTAAAGCCACCTCAATTCAACACTTAAGAAGGTATCACTACTTTTTGTCCAGATAGTGTAACTGTTGCACCATTTGAGGAGAAAGGGAATCTTGGAAACAAAGCTGGCGAATAAAAAATACTTCAGCATTGTTTGTTCAGGATGGCATGAGGGAAATATCTATACATGCCAAGTAAAGGAATAAACGGTAAACCATACAGTAGCACATTTCACTTTACTAAGTTACATATCTATAGAATTTAAACCCAGAGTGTGTGTGTGTGTGTGTGTGTGTGTGTAATATACATACATACATACATACATACATACATACATACATACATACATACATACATTTTTATTTAGGCTAGATTGGGCTTATAAATCTATGGTACATGTAGCAAGCGACAGCTAATGGTCGTTAGACAAGCATACGACCCAAGAAAAGTTGAAGTACAACGGAGTAGCTACAAGGAGATAAAGTCTGGGTCTAAGTTGAGAAGTGAAGTGAACGAGCACCTTTAAAAGCGCCTCAATAGTCTACTAAATACAGGCGTATAAAACAACCCCTACCGTGTCGCCGAGCTGAAGAATTCACCATTTTCCGTGTAGTGCTTGTCGGGTAGTGTGTAAATTGTGCAATCCCAGGGCTGAACAAGGTGTTTCAAAAGAAGCCAAAGCCAGGAGCCACGACTCTCACGACACCTCTAGCAGGTTATTCACAAGCCGCTTCCTGGTTATGGCATGTCTAACGCAGGAGGTTGGGTTTTACCTGTTACCTGACACCCCGAGGTGGAGGAAACATCTAAATATAGCACCTAACACATCACACAAAGTTCCCGTTTCTGTCAGTCAAACTGTTTAATCGAGAAGCACAGAAACATAACCAGCAAATCTCTAAAAACTCACCTACACCATATGGACAAAAATATTGGGACACACCTGTTTTTCCGGGATTGGGGTACTAAAAGTGAAGGGCTTAATCTTATTGCTTCAACATACCAAGACATTTGTGTGGGCAAGAATCTTTTCTATTCCAGTATGACTGTGTCCTAGTGCGCAAAGCAAGGTCCGTTGGCTGAGTTTGGTGTGGAAGAACTTGACTGGCCCACACGGAGCCGTGACCTCAACCCCACCCAACACATTTGGATGAACTTGAACAGAGATTGCGCGTCAGGCCTTCTTATCCAACATCAGTGTCTGACCTCATAAATGCTCTAGAGCAGAGGTCCGCAACCACCGGGCCGTGGACCGGTTTCGGGCCGCACAGAAAGACAAAACAAAAAATATTTTATTGATCATCAAAGATCTTTTATTTTGGAAAAAAAAAAAAATCCAAAATCACTCTGTCACGTGATATAGTACTTCAAAAATGTAGCCCTCAATCTAGCAAAATATGAGTTTTAAGTGTTCAAAAAGGTTAGGGACCACTGCTCTACAGAATGAATGTGCACAAATTCCCGCAGAAACCCTTGAAAATCTCGTGGAAAGTCTACCAAGAAGAGTGAATGCTCATGACATTTATGTTTATGAAGTTTATATTTACTTTCACACATCTGTGGTAGAACTCTGTCTGTAAATATGTGACTTCCTTAATAGTGACCATTAAGATAATGCTAATTTAGGATTATAAAAGTTTTTTTATTACCATAGATGACTCTACAATAACATTTATTGGATGACTGGAGGTCTATATTAAATAAAAACAATGTAAATAATGTAAGTAGCCGAGGCTGGCCAAGGTGATCATATGAAATAGTAACGTTCGCAGATTTGAACCCAGAGTACAAAGAACTGATATTTAATGAATACCAGTTTGCAAACCCAAGAAGCAACATCAAAAACATTGCAAAAACGTAGTAAATCCAATCTCAAGCCACCAAGAACAACACCTCAAGACAAAAGAGAAATCCAAAATCCAGAGCAGGGTCATAGAAAACACTGCAGAGAAACACAGGGCAGTAGAATGAGAATCTCTCAGTAACTAGGTAGGGCTAAAATACTTCACACATTAATTGTCTCTTAGGTCTATATGTACTCCTGTGCCTAGAACTCTACTAATTAAGGGCTTATGTGAAACTCCGAAGTGTATCTCTGAGGATTGTCTGTCTGTCCCTGACTCCGACTCTGACTCTGATCCAGGGCCAAGCCTTACAGAAATTACTGTTTTACAGAGTTGCAACTTCAAGTGTGTTGGAATAATCTGTAGCGAGAGAGATTGGGACCTTCAGGGTTTATTAATAAAAAATCCTCTCTGAGGCAGACAGTTTGAGTCCCTACTCTTTAGTTAGAACAACATATTGAATGCTAGGTGAAAGGAGAGAGTTTAAATCACAAAATGCACTGACAAAGTATTGAGACAAGAAAGGTAGTTTCCTCAGGATCCACAAGGTTAATATTGGGTTAAAGACAGCTTTAAATATTAACAGATATGGTTGAAATGTTAACATTGTTTTGCACAGAAATGTTGAGATGTTTTAAAGGAGTGCTAAGAAATGTTCCAGTATGTTCAAAACTATTCCAGCTTCCACCATCACTTTATGAATAATTACTAATAAGTTCATAGTTATTGTTTTTTGTTTTTGAAAAAGCAACAGAGATAGCAAGCTCAAAAGTCATCAAATTTAGAGGTTTTGCAGTAAAACATGGACAATTTGTTAAAAACTGAACCTGTTTTTGCAGGTCAGACTGATCAATTTGTTCATTTTTGGTGCTCAGATTGGTTTCTCAGTAATTGCTGTGGTCGTGTGGCTTTTCTGCAGAGGTGAACAGGCTGCATGTGAGGTTGCTAATGTGCCCTGCCTTCTGGAACCCAGGCTAATGGCGTGTACTGAGTGAAGTTCCGGATGCTGGAGAAACTAATCAGTGGAGGTTGCCAGTCCACTGCCCCCTCTGAGGTCTAGTGTCAATGGTCCCAGGTGTCTCCTGGCCTGATATTGCTGGAGGGCAATGAGCTAAAGCAAACAGAGATGAGTTCCCTTACTGGCAACCCCCTCCCCTGTTCTCCCAGAGGTCTGTTATGTTTAGCCATCACTTGGACACTTAAGACAAGCCTGATAGGAGAATGGCATGTGTAGAAATAGTTCCTTTTTAATTCAATTTTTTCTGTAAATTGTTTCGCATGTACTATAAGACCAGTTGTTTGTAGACATCTGTTCATCCAATGTTTCTTCTGAAATCAAGGGCATTAGTAGATAGCTTGTCCCCAAACCAGCACCAGCACCACTGCAGTAATAGCCTCGACTCTTCTGGGAAGGTTTTACACTAGATGTTGGAACGTTGATGTAATTGCATTCAGCAACAAGAGCATTAGTGAGGTCAGACACTGATCTTGGATTATTAGTTCTGTTTAAAACTCAAAAAAAGATATTCAGTCATTTCTGAGAAAACAAGGCAGTTACTCAATATCGCAATGCTGGAGGCTCTACTTTTTGCTCATGCTTACTGTGTGTGTGTGTGTGTGTGTGTGTGTGTGTGTGTGTGTGTGTGTGTGTGTGAAATGTGAAATCTGTGCCAGCAATGGGTGTACCGTAATGTTGCTAAACTCACTAATTAACTTTACTTCTGTCAAACAGTCTCTACAGGGACTTGCAAATGCTTTCAGTATAGGAACATGCAAATGACGATGACCTTTATTATATAACCTTCTAAAATAAGGCTTGCACTTCCTTATGTTCAAACTCATTTGAGTATCACAAAAACTATTTTCCTCATTATTTCCAGAAAAGTCTGAAAAGTAAAGAATGAGAGCCCTTTGACATAAACTATCTGTCTTTGCACTGCCACTGACAGAGTGATTCATGATTTCCAATTTAGCCACAGTTTGAATTCCGAAGCGATCAGCTGCAGCTCCAATCGTTGTGCTACAACATGATTCAAACAAATGCTGACAGAACTTTCGAATGAACATCATTTGCATGAATCTTGGTCGTTTTTTATGTATTCCGTCTCAAAAGCTGCAGGCCTCTCTCTGTCTGTCTCTAATGACATATATGGAGGTATTTTCTTGCCCTGCGGTGTAGCCTGTAGGAACTGAAAGTATTTGTTCTTAGGTCGTGTGAAAACAGTTGCATCATATCCCATCGACAAAAATGTTCACAATCTATTAAATAAAATGATGTTGGCAATCAGTTTTATCAAGTGCACCGGCACATTTTATGCAATGTCACTCTGGAAAACGTCACATTTTACCAGCCCTGCAATTAAAGGAAGTGATAGTAATAGATTCTGACAATGATGACACTACCTGTTGATGACTGCAAATATATTAGCATTGAATTTGGTCAGGACTCCTATTAAAATTCAAACAGTTCTCTGCACTGTTTGTGTCTGATAATGAGAGTTTAGCAGGAACCAATTTTATAGTAGTTTTTTTTTTTTTTTGCAGGAGCTGCTGTGGAAGGAAAGTAAATGAATGTGACATTTAAAGTGTGACCGAGCAGTTTAGACAGGTTCTTTGAAAAGTTGAAACAGCCTCCAAACAGGCTTTTGAGATATTGGTAATGTTTGAATGTCCTAAAGTTCTTTATTTATTTAATCCTGGTACAGTGTGCAATGATTTACTGCCATAATAGAGCAGGAGCTAAATACAGGACCGCCATACTTTCAATATTATGTAAGATTCATATCTTGATCCAGCCCATATAAACAACATAATCATTCTGCCGTGCTGGCTATTAAGAGAAAGGGCTGGTATAACTGTAAAAGCTCATAAGGTGACTGATTCAGTTGCTGATACAGTTGCTGTTGGAACATAAAGTTTTATTGCCTATAAAGTAAAATTACTCATGAAAAACCTTCCTAACTTGCACTGTAAGTTAATGGAACAAGATTTTGTTCCCGCTCATTTTGGACTATTACACCGTACACCGTATTGGGACGCCTGATCATTACACCAACAGTGACTTTATTGACACTGAATCCATATACTTTAATATGAAAATAATACGAAAATATAATATGTGTGTTCCAATACATTTGTCCATATAGTGTATGTCAGAAATGTAAAATGTGCGATTCAGAGTAAATTAGGTAGAAAACGTGTTTTAGGTAGAATGATAAAGACTGTCAAGCTCCTGTAGTCCAAGAGTCAAGAACAATAGTTTTCAAGAAAAAATAGTCACGAAAAATTGTTTTTGCAAAAAAAGGTTTTGCAGACATTTGATAACTTTAAAAAACTAGTATACAGAAATCGTATAAAGATGAAGGACACACAGTCTCCATCTGGTTTCACAGTTTCAGTTAATTCCTGTATTTACAGGGGTCATGTTTATTGTACTCTGGAGAAGCTGAATGTGTAGCTGTCATGCTTACTGCACTAAAATGTTTTTTTTTGTTCTACTGCATTTGAAATTCTTTTTTTGATTATGATCCTTAAGGATGTAGTCCTAGATTGTAAATTTTATCAGTGTTTGCATATCAACAGATAGCTCAAAAATTCCAATAGGGATGCATCAATGTATTAATAAGAGGAAGTCTCTGTAACCAATGTACAGATTTAGATCAGGGTCTTCTTAAAATAAAGCCCCACATTGTTTGTATAGAGCAGTAAGAAACTGAAACGATATGGACATGGTCACTGGATCCCCTTTTTCATTGTTTTGTCTGCTAACTTACTTTGACACTTCATAGGGCCATTTTTTTAATGGGAGTTTGAGGAGCCTCTTTTAAAGACCCTCCACTGGATGTAAAGGCACTCTCCCAAATTAGGAAGCCCAGTGCAATTATTACTTTTAAGCATGTATGAATTATTATCTAAGTTTTGGATTATGTAGCAGTAGCAGCTGTAAGATTATGGCATTGCTAAGACTGACACGGCACTGAAATGGTTAACAATACATGAGTTAATTAACTGATTTGCATATTTAATGAAAACTGTGTTTAATTAACAGTACAATCTGAATAAATGTGTTTGTGGAAGCCAGTGGAAACACAGACTACAGTTCACTCTTGAAACCTTGCTTAAATGGGAGTTTATGACAGATTCAAATATCCTTTTATTGGAGCAAAGATCAATGTGTAATGGACAGTGTAATTTTGGGTCCAGCCTGAATGCTGGGTTACACTTTGAATCTGTGAGGTTATCAGGAGTGCTATTTGCAAATTTAAATCTTTTTTTTTAAAAATTCAATTAATACCTTTTTTGTTTCTGCCTGGAAGCTCTGCTTCTGTATATAATGGATGGTGGTGCTCTCAAAAGGGTCAAAACACTGCAATGTGCATAACTGACATTGTCTCAAACATGGAATAGTCTAAATTCATGCAGTTTAATACATGTGCCGCAGGGGAATTGTTTGAAAACCTGCATTAGCATGCTGGGTTGGTAAAACTCAGATGCTTTTGTATATCTTTTATATCACCTCCTGAAGAATGTTGTGAATAAACTGTACATGTAAGGTAACTCTTATCACCAAAACATTCAGTAGCTTCTGTATTTATGTCATTTAGCAGCTGGTGCTGTTTCGTGATGCAGCAGGGCAGGCACTGCTACTGTTGTCAGCATTATTTTAGGACTGGCTAGCCCATATGCTTGGAACAAAAGTTGCTTGGGTGCAGATGAATGTATGAAGCAATCCACTGTGTACAGATTGTCTCGATAAATAACTATTGATGGATAAAGCTGTGGACTAAGAAATCTCTATACCATCAATAGTATATTAAGTTCATCAATAGTATATCAAATAACTGATTATGTAAGTTTTAAAGTCTTGACATTTGATAACTGACATAAGTAAAAATGTATTCCTTTTGTATAACATTCACTTCATACAGTGCCACCAGAAAGTATTCACACCCCTTCACTTTTTCCACATTACATTACAAGCTAATTCTGCAATAGACTAGAAAACAGTCTAGAAAACAAAATGGTCCATAAAAGGAAAGTGAAAACGTGTTTTTCTTAAATGTATAAAAAATATGTAAGATTTAAACACAATAGGTACATAAGTATTCAGACCAATTGCAATGACACACAAAATTGAGTTCTGGGGCATCCTATTTTCAGGGATCATGCTTGAGATGTTTGATCTTGATTTGAGTCCACCTGTGGTAAATTCAGTTCCTTGAATATGATTTGGAATGGCACACATGTCTATATATACCTACCATATCTAACACATTCCATCAATCAGGCCTTTATGGTAGAGAGGCTAGACAGAGGCCAATCCTCACATAAACCTGTAAGAATCACAATCCTCTGGTCTAATGAAACCAAAATAGAACTTTTTGGTCTGAACTCCAATTGTCATATCTGGAGAAAAGCAGGCACTGATCGTCATCTGGCCAACACCATCCCTACTGTGAAGCAGGGCCAGCATCAGAGCGGCTCTACCTGGTTGGTATCTAACTAACTATGGGTGGGGGGCACTATCGATCGTGAACAATATTCATATGAGTGATACTAGAGGGTGTAGGGGGTGTGGCGACTCACTAGGGGGGGCAATGCCTTCGGAGGCGCCCCTTGATGCCGGCACTGCTGTGAAGCCTGGCGGTGGCAGTTTTTCTGAGGCAGAAACTGCGCAAAGAGTTCGCATAGAGGGTAAGATAACAGCAGCCAAATATAGAGAGATTCTTCATGAAAATCTGCTCCAGAGTACTTTGAAACTCAGACTAGAGCGACGATTCATCTTCCAACATGACA
This sequence comes from Nannopetersius ansorgii, assembly GCA_037974605.1. Classification (NCBI taxonomy): domain Eukaryota; kingdom Metazoa; phylum Chordata; class Actinopteri; order Characiformes; family Alestidae; genus Nannopetersius; species Nannopetersius ansorgii. Next base: position 12,342,337 of record JBBPDE010000006.1, read on the forward strand.
ATGATCCAGGAACAAACTGTGAATGTCCTTGAGTGGCCCAGCCAGAGTCCAAACTTGAATCCAATAGAACCATTCAACCTGACTGGGCTTGAGAGTGAAGAATTTGAGAAAATCCCCCAAAACAGGTGTGCCAAACTTGTAGAGGCATACCAGAGATGACTTAAGGCTGTGATTGCTGCCAAAGGTGCTTCAGCAAAATATTAAGCCATGGGTGTGAAAACTTATGAAACAAGCTTTTTTTGCAATAAATAAATGTGCGCATCCTTCTAAAAAGTTGTTTTTTCCTTATCATTGTGGGGTACTGTATTTAGCTCTTTGAAGAAAAAAATTACTCAAATCTGTTACAAATCTGTAACATAACATAATGTTGAAGAAGTCAAGGGGTGTGAATATTTTCTGGAGGCACTGCAAGTACTTATACATAGGATAGAGTATTTGATTTATAGTATGATATTTGTTTGCAGTGAAGATTATTCTGGGATTAGTGCTATAATATACTTGATGGAATTTTATTTATGGAGTTTTAAAATTCTTTTGACTTTTGTGAAATAATGGCACTGCACCACATATTAACACTGAGTTAAAACTGAGCTAACACAAGTTTGAAAAGAATTAGTCAAAATCCCAAGCTTACACTTACCTACACACAGCCCCCTCACACTACCCCTTTAGCCAAAGTGGATGTGACAGACAGCTTTGCAGTTGGCAAATGCTGTGTTCTGGGCTAAGAGGCTGCCTTGCAGATGTTTCCTAAGCCTCGGCAGGTGTGAGGCACAGCATGAACAGTGGACAATGAGGACTCTAGCTTGAGTTCTAATTAATCAAACCTATACATGTGGACCAAGGGTCATAGTGGCCTACTTAGATTCTCTGCATGTCACCTAAGCATGCTGGCCACCAACCTCCCCCCATACACACATAAAAACACACACACACACACACACACACACACACACACACACGCACGCACGCACACACACACAGACCGTACGTCCTCTCTGACAGCAACCCATGCTTAGTCAAGCAGGCACGGCTCCAAGGTGTTCATTACAGCTGATATCAGAGAAGTGGAGTAAAAATGGCTGGACGTCCCCCACGCTGGGCTGTTTATCGCAGAGCAAGAATACAGCGGCTGCTCCTCCACTTCTTTTGAAACTGTATAGTGAATCATATTCTCTGTTTTTCAGTGATCATTGTGCGAGAGCCAAGACTCTTCTGCTTTAGCAGCACTGAGCTGAGTTGTTTCACCCAGAGCTGGCACATTCCTTCATCTGGAAACAGTGATGAGAACAGCATGAAAAAAAGACTAGTCTGGCATCTCACCTAGTCACTGAATATGCAAATCTCACACATAAAAGAATCATATAGCACCTAAGCAGGAATAGCGTGACATGCTCAGGCTTGAAACGAAGGTTTTTTAAAAGTGCTGACATTTCCTCATTCAGCTTTCAGCACTAAACTATAATTCATCGCTTTTTCTTAGAGAGGACGATAAGGTTGTGGCACAATTTGGAGCAAATTACAGCATTAAAAAGCACAACAATCACACATGGTTATCTTAACAATAGTGGAACTACAAATGCCAAACTACATATTGGCTCAGTAATTATGATTGTAGAATTGTATTCTCCGCAACAGAATTCACTTCATAGGTTTGTGATCTTGTTAAATATTTAGGATTGTTGAAAAAAGCACAATGCTTTTGAATGTCACTGCTTTAAGTTGGAAGGTATTTGCAAATTTTTGACTTGTGGCTATAAAATGTGAAATGTGACTTCTCAAAGCTAAACCAATCAGAAAAAAGAAAAGTATAGAACAGATAACATATGATAAACTTGAATGTTATGTATGCCTCAGTACGTTGGTCATGGCCTCTTGGCCTCTTTTACCTATTCTGCCAGGTGGTCTGGAGGATTTTTTTTTAGATAGATGAATGTCAGTCTTATCCATGCACTGTCTGTGGTGCCAGATGCCACTGGAGTGGCAGAGCTGATGGCCCTCAGGCCTGGCCAAACTCAGTGTGGGTTTTTGCAATTAGTCTTTGGGCTCTCTGCTCTGCTATGTCCTGTCAGTGTGCAGCAGAAGCAGTTCTCACTGTACTGATGCTGCCAGTATCAATACACTGCCATTAAAAATGTGAATTATTGTTCATAGTTATACAACCATAGAGGTTGTGTTGTGATAAGGGCTTGCGCAGTTTGAATGGAATGATGGCTGCATGTTTACATAGATCATTGGTTGGCAAAGAACACAGAGTTTCTATCATACCTTTTTTTTAAAAAAAGTTTCCTGAATAGTTTTTTGTTGGGACAGGATGACTTTAAATTGGTGTAAAACCTCCTCGTCATGTGGAAATTCTTGGAAAAACTTTCATGTTGGTTGGTGTCATTTAAAAAATTGTTATTTGAAGAACCATCCACTGGTAATTAGAGGAGAATATCATAGTATCATTCCAAAGAGCCTCTATTTTCTTTAAAAGTGAACCTCCTTTTTCATTTGTATGTGCTGATTTTTTTTTGCCTATTGTAATATGGCATAATGTGAAGGGAGAAAGAGTCTTGGTCCAAAATTACTTAGAATAAAATTGCAATACATCCCTGTATATTAAAGTTATGTTTTCCTCTATCCTGGAGAGTTTCAGAGATGTGGGATGTTGATAGGTCAAAGAAGTGGAATCCAGTACAGCTGCTCCAGTTTGTACATATGAGTGATGAGTGGCCATTGCTGACAAGTCTCAGATCACACATACACTGCACTGGGACTTCCCCAGACACTGAACAAGAAATTACTGTAACAGCTCCCCACAGAGGCAAGTAATGGTGTTTGCTGTTTCTTCATGTGTGTGAGAGAGAGAGAGAGAGAGAGAGAGAGATTTCTGATTGATGCTAGTCTTTAGAAATGACACCCTCTCATGAGCACTATGAGGATAAAAAGAATAAAGCACTGATAATTGATTCAGAGCACACGGCGCTATCTGGATTCTAGCTCTGTGTAGTTTCAGGTAAAATTGCATCATTATGTTTGGCTGTAAATCATTTATTGGTACTGAAGACCTCTCAGCTAATGAAAACGGTTCCAGCCGCCAGGGGAGTGCTGTCACTCCCCCTTTTCCTGGCAATTCTCTCGATTTATTGGGCCTTAAACTTCACTCCGGGGTGTGCTTTCCTCTCTCTTGATCTAAAGAGCCTCTGCAGAAACAATGACTCTCGCTTATCGTCTTACTGCAAACATGCAGCCGTACATCTCGCATCTGCCACCTACTATTTGTGATGTTTCAGTTCTCTCCCCATTTACTGCCAGTGGATGTCTTACAAATGGCAACCGTTTTTAGATGATCAAAGAACAGTCTGGCGTTCTTACTCTGTAAAGAGATATTTTCGTCTCCGTGGGAGAAAACATGGTTTGTCGCATCTCACTTTCCAGCAAAAGATCACTACTGAGGATGAACCATTTCATCATGAACTGAGGTATGGAAAAAAGGAAAACCTGGAAATATATATATATATATTCCTGGTACCCTCCCTACACAGAATCATTTCTATATTTTTTCAGTAGGCACTGATGAGGCATTTGACGTTTTCTACAGTCAGCGCGATGGCAGCCACTTTGTGAATCAAAACTGCATTTTGAGAGAGCATGACTGACTGAATAAACATTGACATAATGAAATATAAATAAGCATGGAGGGTCCAGGGGTGCATGTCAGTTTCCCATGCATAAGCAGTCTTATTGTCCCATATGACAGCCCTAGATGTTTCAATTACAGTTTACATGGAAGGGGCATTTCAGCTGAGAGATTGATATGTCAGTCTAACAATGTCCAATTAAAAGGGAGAACGCGTCTCTTATTGCTTTATTGGAATGGCGGCACCCGAAAACTGTGGAGAATACAAGCCTCTCCCTGGTTAAAGGTGGTGCTCCATCAGGCGTGAAATGAGTACAGCACACATATAATTCGTATTTCCCTCTGGTCTGAATAATTTTGTTTAGCAATTATCCTGCGATATTTCTTTTCATCTCATAAGGTGAGAAGACAATATCGGCACATGACCCTCTGCCGGAATTCCTTATGAAACAGCAAGGTGGCAGATGCAATATTACAGTAAGGCAAATAATAAATGTGTTTGAAATATGTGGAAATCAACACTGCTTTTTCTACTGCCCTCTCTACAACATTATGTGGCTTTCTCTTTCCAAAATTTGGATTCCAAACTTGTGTTCGAACGGTTGTGGGTGTCTGGGCAAGCATTATTGCTTGGAACAACACATGCTTTTTATAGGCCAGTGCGAAATTGAACTTTGCTATCACTGCTGCTTTGAAACAGAGTCTAAATGGAGAGTTATATAAAACATGTCCTGGGGGCTGTTGCCATGACCCAGTTAAATCCTTGTGGTAGGTGAGCACCCTCTACACCGACAGAGACTTCTCAAAACAGAGAGTAATGGTGGAATACATTAATACAAATGAAGGACTCTCTGACCTAACTGACAAATCAATGGAAATGAAAATGTTCAATAACAAATAAAGAATGGGCATATCTTCATTTAACCTATTCTGTAGCTGCTGTGGAGAGGCCTCAAGAGCTTAACCATATGTCAAACATGCATACTGATTGAATAAACCCCCACCAACTCTTACTCACACTAGTAACTGCGCACCTAATTACTTAGGGTGGAACAGTATTGAAGAGTGCTAAGAGCCTCTCTCTCTCTCTCTCTCTCTCTCTCTCTCTATCTGTATATGTGTGTGTGTGTGTGCTTGTGCGTGCTGAAAATTTGGAGCAGTGCTTTAAAAACCTTGCATGCGTTTCCATTATGCGAACCGTCTCTCCAAGCTTTGTGAACTAAACCAAAGCTAAAACATTCCTCTTTTTTCTCGTCTTTCTCCATAAACAGTCACATTTCATATTTCTGTGATGACCTTCAGACCATTACCCATGCCCTCTCTAAATGTTGAAAATGTTCCAGGTGACATTCCAAAACTGATGCAATTATTCCCCCCCGACCAGAATGTTTAACAAACTGCAGCAATCGACTGTTAATCACTGCATCTTCATCAATCACTTTTTACGGCTGCTTTTTATGGCTCCGTCCACTGGAGAGGTTAGGCAGAGGTCCTTCTCATTAAATACAACCTGTAATGAATCAAATTAAGTAGCAGATCGCCCATTATTTCAGTTCATCACAGACACAGTAGTTTTTTTTTTGGGATTGCAACCTGGTAAATCTTAAATACACATTACCAAAAGGAAGCAATGGTTCTCTCTCAAAAAAGTGAAATTGTTAAGTAGCTCCTGAGATACGTGACTAAGGAAAATGTGCTCAGTGAATTCAATAATCAAACCAACATGGTTTCTCATTTCTAAGAGCTAGACTGAATGTTTTCATGTGTAACTTTAATCTGAATGTGGTTAAGTTCAGTTAATGCAAACACAAATTGAGAGGCTTAAGTTAAATCTACATCATTAGTGATGTTGCTTCCATCCTCAGAAGTCATAGAATCACACACAGCCGCAGGATATGCAGGATACATGGTAACCCGCTCTTATGGTCAACAACAAGGTTAGACAAGTAACCAAGGAATCTAAGAAAGATGCACACACAAAGGACGGTGGGCCTGAGGTCAGAGAACAGAGAGGGGCTGAGTAAGACAATTAAAACAGTATGCATTTAGGTCATGCCAGGAGCCAGTGGGAACAGTGTTAAGTCAACACGCAATGACCAACTCATACTAATGAATCAGATTTGAGAACTTGCTATATTTTATTGAAACAACACTAGTGCTGCCAAGATTATTCGAAGTATTCGACGTAATTGAATATGAAAATTGGTCGACGACAATTTTTTTGGTCGAATATTCGGCTATTTATTTTTAGTCTCAAATGACTTATCCAGAGAGCTTTTGCTTGTCTGAGTTCCCGTAGTTCTCTTCTACACCACTGTATTTGCTGTACTCACCCTGCAGGCTATGCTCTCTCTTCCTCTCTTGCCCTGTTTTGAGCATGGTAGGAGGTGCAATGCTAATCCCAATGATTTGTTTCTGTGGTAAGAGTAACCAATTTATTTTTTCATTCTGTTTCTGCCAAAATCTCTTTTACTTTTCTGTATCTAAAATCTGAACGTTAGCATTAGCGCTAGCGTTAGCATTAGCATTTATGCTAACGAACACTAACGTTGCTTTTTTAAGCCTTGTCTGGTAAGCCAATTGACTCCGTTTTGTGGCAAACAGTCACAAACCAAGAAATAAAATCCTTCTGATTTCATCCCAGTTATAAGCATGAGTTACATAACATTTAACAAGGAACATAATTTAAAAGCTAACAAGAGTGTGATTTCCTTTATTTAGTGTTGCTAATATCCCTTAGGTCTGTCTGAGACCTTATCATTACATGCTACGCAAGGCTGTTTGTGCCCATGATTATAATCCATTGAAGCTATTATCTTCAGGCTCAATATGATTTTCATTTTTAAAGTCAAGACTGAGTTTAATAGTTTGTATTTTATATTTTATATATTTTCAGCAAGATCTAAATATTTCATTTCCATAATTCCATAATTCATTAGTTCCCTGCAAAGCCTTTACATTCGCCTTGTTAAGTTTCACAGTTTTCTGGGACACACACAGTTAATTTTTTTTTTTGATTGACACTTACTCAACACCACATGATTTCCATACATGTGAGGAATTCATTGTCTTCCTGAAGTACAGCTGCCAATCTAAACAGCTAATACAGTTTATTGTTTGGAGTTATTGTAACAATTAAAGGAGCTCTTTTATGTCTTGTGTTATTGCAAGAGTTATTGTTGAGTTGCTGGCTCTTCACAAATATTACAACAGATTCTTTTGTCTGGCTGAGTTTAGCAGCAATGTCAGTCATTCAAGATGTGCCTTGGTAAAATAAATGCTTTAAATGCTTGTGGCTTAGAAAAGAAGATAAGTAAAACAACTCAGTGAGCTTGCTGTAGACAGATTTACCACAACTTTCCACAATTGTGGGGGAGGACAAGGCGTATACATGAGATGATGCAAGGCGCAGAAACAGAGTTGAGTGAAAAGGCAAAGAAACAGCACATATATACATGTGAGAAAAGTGATAAAAAAGTGTGTAAAAAAGTGCATAAAAGTGAACAAATGATGGAGGTCACCAAGAATGTTACATCAGGAAAAGGGGGCTAGCTGTCTCTGACTGCTGGAATGTAGAGTGCTGTGAGAGATGGTAAAGTATGTGAGCATCTTTGAGCGACGCATTGTGTGCTTGAGTCTGGTCCCCTTGGAAACGCTGCCCAGTTGGGCCTGCTGTCCAGTGCTTATCCCCCTAGAGGCTTCAGATGGAGCTGGGGGGAAAAGAGGGCTGCTGGCTGAGTGTGCCAGGACCAGTGCCAGGCTGATTTCATGGCTGGTTTCACACACAGCAGTGGTGTGTGTTCTCTGCTACTGCGCTCATTGCCAGCAGGGGGCACTCTGAGTTCAGAAATATGCCCTTGTGTAGCACATTGTAAATGCAGGACCAGAAAATTGTATATTTGTGTATTTTAAAATGTGTGTGTGTGTGTGTGTGTGTGTGTGTGTGGATGTGCATGTGAGAGCGAGAGAGAGAGTGTGTGTGTGTGTGTGTGTGTGTGTGTGTGTGTGTGTGTGTGTGTGTGTGCACT
>JBBPDE010000006.1:12385597-12397311 GCA_037974605.1 Nannopetersius ansorgii
GGAATACAGTTACTCATAATTTGTAATCTAATTACGTAACGGCGGTACATGTAATCCGTTACTCCCCAACACTGCTTTCAACCCTACATTAACCCTACTTTCTATCTGTCTCTCTCACATGCCCAACATGTCATCACTGTTTGTTTAACTTTCCAGTGGAGTTGCCCACACACTCCTGTATGAGGCTGTAGGTGACACATTAATGTGTTGGAGGTTATGTGGAGGGATCTCTTGCCAAACAAAGGTGACACAGATCGAAATAGCCACACAGGGTTATCACTGAGGTAATTACTACTGATTGCTTTGGTCTCCTAAACAAGTTTTCCTAATTAGTCCTATTTTAAATAGCATCTCTAATAGCCCAGAGGAGCTGGCCAATATTCTCTGTTTAGTTCAATAAAAGCTTGTGATGAATTGGTGACCTATGACCCTGTTTTGGACAAGGGGCTCTAATAATAAAAGTATTAAAAAAAAGAGTACCATTGTGTTATTTTTGTACATTAACCTTCTGACCATAGTAAGAATTATGCAGTTTTTTCATCATTCGGAGTCGCATGCTTCATCTTGAAGGTCTTACCACAGCAAAGAATGGTCTTTATCAGTCTAGAATCAAGACACAGCTGACACATTAGAGATTCAGGTGGGAGAATTGTAATGACATTCCTATAGATCTCCTGTAAATCTTGACAAGCAGAAGTCAAAATAGAAAGCTCTGCGGGTTCCATCCAGAGGCCTAACCCAAAGGGCAAAGAGCACATGATCTGGCAGTTGTCATATTCTAATAATCAAAGGACTATATTTTAAATAAAATGAACTCAGAAGTGAATCTCAGTGTATATTGTCCCTTTCAAGTCATTCTCCAAAGCTTCTCCAAAAGAAAAGCGGAGTGCAAGATATATTTTAAGAGATTATCATGCTATCAGTGTTATCATTTTTTAAATTCTTTTTTTCTTGCTTACTTTCTTTCTTTTTAACTGCGCAAACCTCCAAATCCCCCATAGTTACTCAGATGAAATTAAATGATCTTTAACTGTCTGGACTTATAGAGATTAGGACAAACAAATCTTGTATGCTATTGCAACAACAGAAAATAAATGACTGTACTCCTCAGTCTTTAAGTGAGATGCCAGCCACTGGCCCTCTCTTAAATACACATGAGAGAGCATTACAATTGTCAAGTAAATGAGTGTCTTGCATTAACATGGCGGTAATGTGACATAATCAAGTTATAAATTATCAATTAGAATAATTAGCGAGCAGATCTGATTTAATTAACATGCTGAAAAGACACAAGGCGGAAGGCAGCCAAGCGAAATTGAGCTTGAGAAGCTGGGTAACAGCATTTTAGTTACAGTGTTTAGCATTGCTCATTATGATGCAGAAACGGAATGTTTTCTACAAACATGAGTAGAAAAGGGCTTGAACGCCTTTTAAAGAAAATCCATCTATTAAGAAGCTATTTACATCAATTTAATATTTAATAATCTTACCATCTTAAAAAGAGGAGGTAGAAACATTGTTTTTAATAAAGAGGTAACTTAAAAAGATGAATAAGCCCAAGCCAAGAGACAGAGCTTTAGAGATGACCAACTGTGAAAAAAGGCTCTACCAGAACAAATGGGAATGATCACTGAAGTTAACGAGGTAATGTACGTTTTTATTACTGTTGTCAGTGTGAAAGTCTACCTATGAATGAATCCTCTTTTCATCTTCAGTAACCTATGTCGATTTGAAGTTCTTCAAATCCAGGCCTGGATTTCCACATAGCTGCACAGTTTAGCCACTTCTCCACTCTAGTGTAAGTGATACAGCCCTAAAACTGTCTAAAAAATAGTTAATTTACTCTTCAGCCAATTATTGAGCTGTGCATAAAATAAATTGGGCTTAAGAAAATAAAATACTAAATGGCTACAGCACTTTTTAAAGGGCCCAGAGGCTGAGCTATTTTTACTCTGGAACTCAATTTATTACATTTGTCTGTAACTAGTAATGTATGTACCGATGTATGAAGATAATTTTAATGAAGGAGTTCTTCAGTGTGTGAATTGCCAGGAATTAACGTCAAGACAAGTAGGTGTTTATTGTCATTTAACCTTTTGAATTCCATGAACGCATTTTGCATTCATCTTTGTAGCCTGTAGTCTCAGACTCATAACTTGTGACACATATTTTTATATTGTAATAAGTCAGTGAATGTCCCAGGTAAAAAAAAAAAAATAAAAAAAAAAAAAAAAAAAAATATATATATATATATATATATGTATATACATAACAATGCCTATGGACCTTTACCCTACACATTTCTAAAGTTAAACCTCTACTGAAAAACATTGTCTTGTAGAAATAAAAGCAAAAAACATAACATTTCACTAGGCGAAAACTAGGATTTGTCACGTCTGATGGCTTTACTCCATGAAGACACGGCACAACTGCAAGCTTCCATTCTCTGTTTTCTCTTTATTCAGAATTCAAAAACAAAAACCAGGCTCGATAACTTTTCAAAGTACACTTGACTATAATTTTCCAAAGTATACTTGACTATGACTGAACAGAAATGGCATCTGCAATGATACAAGCAACGGTATCTGCAACAGTGGACTGACACCGTGGTCCACCTAAACTGAACTTAAATACAAAACCGTAGACACACACAAACAATAACAGAACACAATCACTTAATCCTGAGTACACCAGCAGCTGGGACCTATCCTACGGCTATTACCTAGCTGGTGTACTCAGGATGTCAAAATAAAAGCCATGAACATAATTAAACCTCCAGTGCACCCCAGTGACCAGACGTCCCAAATTTGCTTGTAAAAATGATAATTTTAAGATTTTACTTGCTAGTTTCACATAAAATAATTACATAAATAGCCCTGGGTCTTCTGAAAAAAACAAAACAATAAAAGGTTTGAATGGCTAGATTATAGAATTAAAATGTCATAGACCAACGAATAAAGGGATGCAAAAATGCTCAGAAATGGCCCAGAGTGCAAAGGGTTAACAATATACACAGTTCACAGTGAAAAGAAGCAACAATCTTCCAGGGCCATGGTAGAACATAAATGAACAAAAACAGAAAAACAAAAAGAACAAAAATAGAAAACCACAAGACTACACAAATATGGGCAGAACAGGACCACCGAGAAAGTGCACTACACAAGAGCAACTGTACAATAATAGTGTACTGTACAATATATAGTGCAGTGAATGCCAGATTATGATGTGCTGTATTCAGTCATTAAATGTGCAAAAAACATAACTGAGGTAGACAGCAATTCATAAATGTGCATAACTACACATAGTGGGTATGACACTTACCTCTGGACCAAGAGGTCATGGGTTAGAATCCTACATTTAGCACCACCACTGTGTTCCCTTAACTCCAAGTTGCTCCAGGGAGACTGCCCCCTGTAGTTAGGTAATGGAAGTTGCTTTGGATAAAAGCAAATGCTGTAAATGTAAATAAATATAGGGTACAATGGTTTAAATTTTCTTTGTTTATTGCAGAACGGTTTAGAGTGTGTATGCAGAGTGACTGACTGAAAGGAAGCAGTACTGTTCAGTGTGTGTATGTGTGTATATGTGTATGATGTACAGTTTGTTATTCTGCTCTAATTTAGGAATCTGATGGCCTGGGGGAAGAAACTGTTCCCCATCCTGGTAGTGAAGGCCCAGAAGCAGCAAATCTTTTCACCAGACATAGGAGATGTTACTCCAGATAGATTGAGGTCTCCAAGTCAGAAAGTAGGATCCAGTTGCAGAGGGAGGGGTTCAGGCCTATTAACAGAACTCTGACATAAGTGCCCTGTTTGTGCAGATGAGTGAGGGCAGGTGAAGGTGGTGGAGATGGCATCACTCGTTGAGCAGCTGGAATGATATACAACCTGCAGGGGGACCACTGAGGGGTGCAGCTGTGTTTTTATGTGCCTCATGACGAGCCTCTGGAAGCACTTTATGATGATGGGGTGAGTGCGACGGGATGGTAGTTACTGAGGCAGGACTTTGAAGAGTTCTCTGAAACAGGGATGATTGTGATAACTTCGAAGTACATTGGACAGAATGATTATGCTTGTTTGTGGTGCTCAGAGAGATACTGAAGATGTCTGTGAGAACATCTGCCAGCTGGTCCACGCATCCTCTGTTGGCTGGTCCAATAGCCTTCTGTGGGTTGACTTGATGATTGTAGTCACACCTGTGTGACTTGGAACATAAAATCACCAAGCTGTTGTTTTCATTGCACACCTTTGTAAAAAATCTTTATTGAGTATTTATCTTATCCCTTACTTATTCATAATTACTGTGCCATAACTATAGAAACCCTAGTCTATATTTTCATAGAACAATGTCACGCGCACGAGGTCTCGGAGATGATGTCTCGGCAGGTATATAAACAGGAAGTAATGTACACCTTCACACTGTCATTGAAGTTACTACGCTTCATGCCTGAGTGTCGACTTGAATCCACCTCAACTCTACCTCCGCTACTCTCCGGTACCGTGAGTACTCTGACTCTTCAGAGTCCATTTATATACTTGTCTGTGTGCGTGTTTAGAACGCGAGTTCATATTGATGTGGACTCTAACTCCTCTGGGAGCTTTCCTAAGAGTATCTGTGTGGCTTACCGACTCTCTCGTGTCTCTCATGTCCGAGTTCTTCCACCACGCTACACTGTTGGCACAGTTCACTCCCTCTTCTGCCTCCCATCGTGACAAACAAGCATAATCATTCTGTCAAAAGTCTTGGTCACAGTAAAATGAGTCTTAGACTAATGGGTCAAAGTTAAAACAATCTTACTGACATCTTTATTTTTTAAAAAAATGAATATGTTTATATCAAAAAGATGTCACATGATTGCTGTCTGTATCACTGCTGGCCTGAAACTGAAACTCTGTGGTCATACAGGTGTGGGCCTTGTCTTGAAAATCAATTGACTAGAGCAAAAAATACAAAACAAAGTAACACAGTACAGAACATCTTACCATCTTGCCTCACTAACCTGTCTTGTATTCGTAATTCTGTCATCATCTTGTTCATCAGTATCTTGTCAGTATTGCTTTGTTGTACAAAGTTCCTGATAGATTGTTTTACTTTTCTAAAAAAAATCAACATCTACTTCGTGAGCTGACATACTGAGCTTTACCAGGAATGATTTTCTCTAGCTTTGCTACTAGAGCCACAGTTAATGATTGATATAGACAATTAATTTTTTCCTAGGGTCAAATGAATCCTTCATTATAAAGTAAGCACTGATTAATGATTATCTAAGTAAATTAATGGTGGGGGGGGGGCCCTAAAGTAAAGTGGTAAACTGTTGTGTCACAATTACTGATTCAATGCTCATTATTAATGATGAATTAGAATTTTTGTGCCCCCTAAAGGGATGAAATATTCAGACTTTATTACTAACTGAACGCTAATAAAATAGGAGGACTGCATTATTTACAAAAATTACAAACAAAGTTTTGGGTTTGTTGTGAATAATAAAACAGGGTGACATAGACACAAAACTCAACAAAAACTTACCACCTAAAAGCTATCTCAGAGTACCACAGTGACAAATAACAGGAGCATTTTCTGGTGCCACCATTATTAGAATGCCATGATGCTTTTAGGGATCACCTGTCATGTTTTGGACAAAACGCTAGACTACATCTGACTCTAGTGAAATACCCAACTTGAGTTTAAAGACTAATGTGTTTAGATTTTATGAAGACAGCTCAGTGACAGAGTTCCAGAGACACAAAGATGAGGATTTTGTGTTTGAATCAACAGTGAATGGTGTAAGAATGTCATGCTATTTTTGATGGAGGTGTTTGTGACTATTAAATATAGACCATGTGCTGTGCAAACTTTACATAGTGAGCTTCAGAACTCACACAAAGACTGACTGTTTATTGTCAACAGAGACTTTAACTATGCAAATCACATGTGAGTACTCTCTAAATTCCACCAGTAGGTGAATGAGAGGGGCAAATGTACTGGAGGTTGCATATATTTAGGTTGACACATACAGGGCTGCATTTTCATTTTGGCTACTCTGACCACATCTCTTAAAGGCTGATTCCAGCATTCACACAGCATTATCAGATGTACCAAACCCACCCTCAGACCAGCAAACCTAGCCCTCAGGAGCCATTTTTCCAGCACACTGACTATGAAATGTTAAAGGACTCTGCAACCTACAGCAGATCTACCAACTTAGAACAGTACATGGCAACAGTGACTGGCAACATCAGCAAGTGCAATGATGATATGATTGTCGCCGAGATCATCAGAAAACCAAAGACATTGCTTTCAGATGAGGTGATAAGGCAGCCGTGAGAACAGCAAGGATCCACCATTAAAGCAACGAAATGTGCACATGCTCAGAAAATCTATGGTCACTTCTGGGACACAGGGAACACACAGTGCATGTGGCTGGGCATCACCAACTACAGGACACCTTTACTTGGCTGTGATGGTTAGGGCCCCCTTCCAGATATGCTGTTTTACTTCTCTACATGGTTTGATGCAAGGAATGACATTGGCAGTTAGGCAGACCACCCACCCCTTTTCCAATGACCAGGTGCTTTGCCTGAGCAAGGCTGATGTCAAGAGAACTCGGTCTGCTGTTGTTCTTGCTGCTGACACATGACTGTACATCAATGCACAGCTCAAACTACATCACCAAGTTTATATCACCAAGGGTTTCACCAGTGTAAATCAGGAGACAACATCCCAGAGATAAAGTGGATCATAGACTTCTGCAGAACCAACATTCTGTCCCTAAATGTACACAAAATGAAAGAGATTGTTGTTGACCTCAGGATAACATGCGGTGTTCACTCTATGCTAAACATTAATTCATTTATGTTTACATGACCATCTTTTGACCTCTCCCTAATCCCTTAGAATTATACAGGCCGGTTCTGTGTAAAGGATCAGTGGATGATTTCTGTGCCCCCAGAAAATCAATGAGTTCAAAATATTTTGTATTCACATCATAGGTCACACATATATATATATATATATCCATTGGAAATTATGTACATTGAAACCTAAATGCTGTTCAGGCACAATATAAAACTACAGTATTTAAAAATGACATTTTTTTATGTTATGGTCACTTTCAAGCATAAATAGAATGAAGGAAAATAAATTTGTAAGTCATTTTAATATACAAATCACAAGAAGTATACATTTACAGTAACTTAAGATAGATGTTTACAACAAAACCTTAACAGTCTCCACTCTCTCTCTCTGTCTCTCTGTCTCTCATTGCCTCATTCTCCCCCCCCCTCTGTCTTCATATGCTGAGGGTAGACAGTCTCTAAGTAACAGAGCAGGCTTGTCCTCTGAATGACAAATGCTAGTTTGAAGCAGCTAAGTCCATCAAGGAGACTGGGAGACTGTGGAGGAGTGATAAATTAAAGACATGCCTCTGGAAAAAAAGCAAAGGAGTGAACACAGAGAAGCACTGAAGCAGAGAGTTGAAGAAGGGAGGGAAATAGGGAAAGTGACTTAATGAAGAGAAGATGCTCAATTGTGGCTACTAATTTTGTAAACAGAGCTAAGGTCTGTTTAAAGGAGCAGCACCAATGAAATATATCTTCTTGCTTTAAAACACTCTCGCCCTGGGTTACTGAGTCACAGTCAGTTTTTATGGTCTATACCTTTCATACATTAGATAGTCACCACCACCAAACATTCAATAGGCTTCATTTATCAAGTATCATTAAATGCAGCAAAAAAACACATTATGTCTCCTCCGGGATTTGTCAAAGCCATGTTAACCACTCATCAGAGTGTAAATCATCTCGTCTGTTGATAAAGTTCACCTTAGCTTAACGTGGCAAGGGCATGAGAACAGTGATGAATTACCATGTATACACGCCCATTTGCTATCACTTATGATAAAAATAAAATAATAATAATAAAATGCACTGGAAAGGACAATCTCACATGTTGGCAACCAAGGGCAACCAAAAAAAGAAAGTTTTTTTGTTATCCTTTCCATTAAAAAGAAAGCGAAATGAAAATAAAGCCAGCTGAACCCCTAGAAATGATTTTTTTTCTCAGTTCATACATCAGGTTTTCAAACGGATAACATTATTGTCGATTTGTTACAAAGCTTAAACAAAGAACAACTTAAACAGCAACACATTTATACAAGAATTTGTTTACATCATGTTTTGGGCTTGTGTCAAGTTCAGATAGATTTCAAACTTGGATTTGGCTAAAATGTCTTGTTTGGGCTGGTACGAAGGCACACTAGGTAGTGTTGTCATCTCACAGCACAAACGTCCTAAATTAATTCCTGGCCATGTGACTGGGGGTCTGTTCTATGTGGACTATCCTGCTATCTGACTATGTTTAACCTGGGCCACTGGTTTCCTCCCACAGTCAAAGACATGCATGTTAAATGAATTTAAGATTACATTGCCGCTAGTTGTGAGTGTCTGTGTTTCTGCCCTGTGATGGACTGGGTCAGGGTGCTTGTCTGAATTTTGCCCTGTGGACATTGGGACATTCTCAGGTTAAGGATAGGTGGTTCAGATATTGGATGAGTTCTCACAGCCCGCTTCCACTTTCTAACAGATTTGACCTGCATTATCCCTAGTTTAATGAGTGGGAATGAAAAAGTGTTAATTTGCCTGGACATGGTAAAACATGACATGTTTTAATGTTTTAAAAATTATATTTTGGATTAAATAGATAGAAAACTCCCACCTAGCAATAGACTATCAGCACTGCACAGCATCAGAATAACGCATAAATAACGCATTTAATAATGCAAAAGTCAAGTTTTTTATTTTACTATAAAATTGTTTTATAGTATTCTTTTTACATTTTTTGGAATCTAATAACATCTATTTCGATTGTTACACATCACTATTGTGTCATCAAACCATTTTAAATTTACCATGTCTCCAAAAAAGTACTCAACAAAACTTGACATATTGCTCCAGTTCTTTGGAAAATGAACTGATACATAATAGGTGCACAAGTAATAGGTAATCCAAACAAACAAACAAACAATCAAATAAAAACAATATTGGACTGTACAGACATTTTTGTAAATGTTTTAAATCTGTAAATATGAATCTGGATTATGCATTTGGGACCATCCAATAAAAGTAAATGCATCTCCAATCCCAGAGCTCAGATAATTGCAGTCACATTTACGATTCAGGCACATTTGATGGTAAATAAAAGAAAATTGTTCAAAATTTGCAGAAGCAAAATCGAGGATAAATGAGTTGGGTTTTTCTCAGTCATCCCAATCAATACACTATCTGTGCTCTTCTCAGGAAAATGATAAAAAATGAAAGGCTAAACACTCATTTTCTCTTACTCAACAAATGTTTGTCAGTCATAAACAAAGCAACTTTTCCTCACAGAATTTAAGACTTTCTAAAAAGTTCTATTTTGTGAGTCAGATACACTTTGTAAGTTGATGAGATTTGCAGCCTCGCTGGGGTGGGCATCTCAGGACGTCGGGCTCCATAGTGCACCCCCCCTCAGTTTTACAATGCATACAGGGCTGCATTGTATGAATTCAATTTTCATTACCCCCTGTAATAAATGCAGCGCGAATCCTGGGAGGCTGCAGTGGCAAAAAATAAATTTGATACATGAATAAACTATGTCCCCAGGGAGGTAGGGCTCCTCCTTTGTGAAGAAGATTGACTTCTCCAAGATGGGACACATCAGGCATGAGAAAGTGCTCCCACCAGCTAATCTAAGCACTGTATATGATAAAAGCACATATTCTGTAAAATGAGTGCAAGCTTTCAAAATCTTAGATGTCAGCACTTTTACCTCTTCAACATCTGGGGACTGAGGGGGGCTGGGTGGGGTGGAAGAGGGAAAGAGGAGAAAGTGCTCCTGTTATTTGGCCATTACATCATATATTATCTGCTTACTCCATCAGTCAAACATTTGTGCCCAAAAATATTTATATGCCTCAAAGACCCTGAAGGGAAACCCATAACACTGTTTTCTGTTACTTTTTCTTGTCTTTTTAACAAATAATAATAAAAAAAAAGATTCAAAGCACTAGTAGTCAAACGGCAGCAAAAAGTCACACAATTTCTGCAGAATAAAACAACATTTTATCAAAAGTTCATGCACTGTTTCTTTATATTTGATCGACATAAAAATCTGATAAATCTGATAAATCTGATCTGATTATTGCAGAGCATATGATAATGAATTTAATTAAAGTCTACAAAACATCACTTGACTATTAAAAGATAAAGCGTTTTCAGCTTGTAGTTCCTACTGTATGAAATGTTGCTAAGAAATGGCATTTAGCAGTGGAAGTTAAAGAAAGATCTGGAAGATCTCCCAGACTCTCAGACTGAATTGCTTGTGAGCTGGCCAGAAAGGCAAAGAAAAAACCCATTTGACACCTACAGGGGGGTTTAGCCAGCAATGGAGTGGTGATGCACCGTTCTACTGTTCTTGCACAAACTTGATCTGGAAGCTTCATCAGAAGGAAATCTTCTCTGTGAACAGTTGAAGTGTGCCCAACATCTAGATAAACTGGAAGTATTTTGGAAACGAGCACAGTGGTCTGATTATGTTAAAATTGAACTTTGTCCACATTCACTGAATGTATGTTTACTGGATTCACTGGATTTGATGAAAGAACCCCCCTTGTCAGCTGTGGTGGGCCTGCTATGCTTTGTGATTGTGTTATGAATCATTTAGTTATTATCGTATTTGTTCATTTCTTTGTCATATTAAGCACACTCTATTATGTCATCATTCTTTGCCTGCTTAAATTCTCATGTGTCTACATCATCACGTACAAAAAACTGGGAAAAATTATGTCAACCAATAAATTTGAAGCATTTTTTTTTACTCCACATCCTTCAATCCCACTTATCATTAAGCGAAAACACCTCCACTCCTGGCTGCATGCCACATACAGATATTTCAGCTACGCTATCTGGTTCGTTTGCTGAAGACCCCACTCTGTCACTCTCCTCATTTAATTTACTCTCTCACCTTCTCTTTAGGTGTTTAGAGGCTTGTAGAATACTCGGTTACCACTTATTTAGTTGATTTAAGCTGCAGGTGTTTTGTTCATGTTAACACAAGGGAAGTCATTCAAGGATTACTTGTACTGCTTTTGAACATTTTCTACTGTTCTGTGAGGTGTCAGCTGATGAAGGGAGACATCCATGTACACACACATCAGACACACTTTCCATCGTGTGCATTTTGCAGTTATACTTTTAAATGGATTTATTTGGAAGAAAATGTGGCAATGCCAGGGAATTCAACAGCAATAAAACACGAACGCCCTGGCATTGATGTATAGCTTTTGTGTTATATATGATTTAATTGCACTGATGTTTAAATTATATGCTTTACATGAAATTTTTAACCGCAACTGTGTTAAAGGAAACACTGCTGTTAAAAAGCACCATTTTTGTTTATAGTGTTTGCAAACCATTTATTATTGGTATATATAAATATATATTTTGCAGTTGCAGTGAGTTGCAGTGACCCAAAATTCAAGATTTTGGTCAAAGCTGTATCTTAAATGGTTGTTAAGTTATAATCGTTTGAATTATGGTATCGCAGCACCATTTTCCAACTGAGAAACTGAGAAAATCGCATTTAACGTTTTTTTGTTTGTACCTTTAACAATCCATAGCATTCAAAGAGATGCACCCAGTATTCAACAACAAAATTTTACTACAGGCATTTAGATACTT
>JBBPDE010000006.1:12471268-12481321 GCA_037974605.1 Nannopetersius ansorgii
GAGTGTCTAACCACTCTGTGGGAGCCAGAACTCTTAATGGTTGGTAGGGGTTCAAATACTTATTTCCCTCAATGAAAAGCAAATCAGTTTCTATCTTTTATTTAAAGTTATTTTTTCAATTTTCCTTTTGACTATCTGTCACTGTTAAAATAAAATGATACTGTTCTGAGACTTTTCATTTCTTTGTCATTGGACAAACTTACAAAATCTAAATGTTAAAATGTTATCTTGTCATATGGTTTTGTTGCTCTTGTGTTTTTCTAGCACTCTTTCTATTTGCACACTGAGTAGTTTGTGTTTCTGTTTCTGTTCTTGTGTTGCACCATGGTCCTGGAGGCACATTGTTTTGTTCCACTGTGTACTGTAGAAGCTTGAAGTGACAAACCTATTTGACTTGACTTGAGGATCCAAGGGAGATGCAAACTCTTGCACTCAAATGCACATACGCACAGCCACTAGTTAAACATGAATCAGAGTGAGCATTTAAAATGCCATTAAAACTGTACCACACTTTTAGTTCTTGACTTAACACTCACACATTGCCTTTCTGAGCATTAAAGAACAATAAAAATTATTGGCATGGTGATTCCGATGCTCCACAATGTTTAATGCTCATAGTCTGACCTCATCAATATACAGAGACTCTAAGCAGGGAATGGAAGCCCCAAATGATCCATCATTCTGCAAACATAAGTCTCTCCAGTGCCTTCCATTCAGACAGGTTCAAGCTAGTATAATTACCGGTTCTAATACTGTGCCGTACACCTAAAGTATGATCACACATAAGTGATAAACTCTGGCTGGTCCTTGAGGAGTGTGATCACAAATATGTATTTAGAACATTAGAGGACAGAGATCTGTATTATGCACCGATTACCCATAGTGATCCTCACTGATATTTGCTGATCATGAAAGAGCAGACAAAATTTCCTAAAATCTCTCAAAAAGTACTAAACGCACTAAACATCCAATTCTTGTAACCAAATTGGAGAGGACAATTGAATTCTGAATTACAATTGATTCCAATTGATAAAAAAAACTTCTTCTGGTCATACTGTGACCCTGGATGTTGTAATTCTGCAGAGCATAATGAAAATAATGGATGCACATCCGTTCCAGTTTCATGCATTCTGTGTTAATTAATGATAAAAGTTGCTTTTCTTTCAGTTGCCATAGCTGTCTACAGTAAAGTCCTAGTAATTATTATTGTTGTTGTTGTTGTTGTTGTTGTTTGCTATATTAGCATAATTCAGCAGAGAAACAATATGCTAATTTGGCATGAGGGGCACCAAAATTAAAAATGTTATGAGGGCAGTTTATTGCCTTGCCTAAGGTTGTAGCCTGACTTACAATTATCATAATGATCAGGAAATTCTGCCATTTAACAAAGCCATTCAAATCAACAGACACTCAGAGATGGCTCTGACCAAGCATTAAATTCAGTGTGACAGCCAAGGACCACCTTTGCTGGTTTTAGCATCTGGGTCATCACTTTGGCACTGGCAATCCAGGCTGCACTCAGTGTGCGTTAAGTCATCTGAAGGGCAAAACCAAATCTCTACTTGAAAAGTCATAAAACTGACATCAGTACAGGATTGCATTACAAAGTTCTTCGTTTTTAATCAAGCACTTACTTAGACGTGGTGGAGTGTGCACTATAGCCCTGTATTAGATATCATTGGTGTTCCATATGATTCACAGGCCTCAATATTCCAACATCGTGACAGTGACCCATCACTTATACAATTAGATCAAAACATATAATAGGTTTCCAAGAAAATAGTGTTTTTTTGTTTGTTTTCTGCACCATTAGAACACGGTATCCCACATTTAAACTGGTATTTAATGATAAAAGAGAAATGTTCCAGAATGACTAGAAATGCTACATTATCGCTTTAGATTAACCCAAATAAAAAAGTTAGGAATGTTTTTCCCTTCTAATGTAAAGTTGCCATTTTTTAACGGATTTTGACGAGTCTTTTGGATCATCGTTCTACAGAATGATCCAACCATGATCGAGTTATAGCTTTTTGGCAGAAGCAGACAGATTTTGATTTAAAATCACTTGGTACTCCCTGTATTCTATAATACCATGGACAATAACAATACTGTCAGGGCCTTGAAGGAGAAACAGCCCCATGGCATCACAGATCCTCCACCATAGTGAATGTTGGGTATAAGGTGCTTTTTCTCCATAGCCATCTTTATTTCTACACTAAACCCACCTTGAGCACTTGAAGTCAAAGCACCCTGACCACAGCACCCTTTCCCAACTAAAGAGGCATCTGGTTACTTTCTGGGATACATTCCAAACAGTTTGTTGGCATGGGGGTTATGTCTTATGGTGGCTCCGGAGACAGGGTGACCCCAAGGTGCCGCCAAACTTGGTAATTCTAAATGGTGGTCTTTGACTATCCTCCCCACTGTGGATGCTGGTAGTGTGGTTTCCAGGCTTGTTTGTGTTTTGAATGTTATGAAAAATTTAAACACTTAAAGGCATGTTGCCATTAAGATTTTTTTCTATGTAATATTAAGACAATGCCAGGACTGCTAGTGGCACCACTGAAGTGAACACTGTGGTGTGCTCACACATGACTATGGGGGCCAAATATGTCCAACTGTACTTTATATACACTGTGTACTGTGTTCCAGCTGTCTGACCAGTCTTCCATTTGGGATTTAATACAGTGCCATTATGACCATGTTAATGATGTCTGAATAATCATCTAGAGACCCAAGACAAACAGTAGAACAATCAGTGATAAAGCCAATGTCACATTATCAACATTTGATGTAGATTTCATGAGACTAGGTTGATTGAAACTATGCCAGCAATTGAATCATCTCCAAATGTGTATCAGATGGAAGCAAAGCAGTGAAGTATAGAGCAGTCTGTTCATTAAGCCGAGTGCCAAACAGAGCACTACTCATTTTAAAAGAGATGTAATAATAGTATATGATTTAAAAATGCAGTATACAGTTTCCTCATTCTATTCCTTTCTGCACAATGTGATAAAATATACTCTCTTTAACATGTATACAAGTTGCACACAATGTGGTTTCATGAGGGAAAAAAAATCTGGGACATATCCATCAATTATTTACACAGCTTTTATTTTCTTTTCCGTCTGATTTGATTATATTCCTTTTGAAATGTCTGCACTCAGTGAAGCCGAATTATGAATATTTGAGAGGGTAGAGCTTGCTCACTGAAACAGATACTTTGACATTTATGTTGTTATGTAATAGCTGTGAATTGTTTCACTTCAGAATACATATTGGAATAGAAACGATCTGGCTAACAAGGTTTATATAATATGATAGGACCTCGGTGGATGATAGCTGTCAGGAGAGAGAAGGTGGTAAAACTCAAACACTACATGTAGAATGTATCACATACTCTTCTTTAAGAATGGCTGCACATAAATCATCTTATCAACTCCAAAAACTGATGAAGTGTACTGAAAATATGTGAAATGTATATATTCAGTTCTAAGAAAATAAGCATATATGTATATATCTAAAAATAAAAAAAGACATCAGATTTAAATTATATTAATTAAAGATTTTGCTGATCTCCCCATTACTTGCTTGATCTCTTCTTTCAATGAATTTAGGTTTGAGTATTTTTTCAATTTACTTTTTGCTGCTTTTTTTTTTTAAATGAAGAAAGGTTGGTTTAAAAAGGAGTATTAAATGACAAAACAGTGAAATTCAATTTATATAAGTCTACCTCAGATGACAGTGTGACTCAAATTTCTAATAGTCCAAACATTTAACCAGATTCCATCTTTGATGAGACCATTTCTAATTTTATCGCATTTCCCCTTTTCGAGCATCACTCTGACTCGCTCATGCGTGCCGAAAATTGCAAGCGCACTGCAGTGCAGGCCAACTTTATCAGCGAAGGCAGATGGTATTGTCGATAGTTGACAGACATACTGATAGTTGATTTCATTTTTTATCTCAAATCGTTTTATGCTTGGGGAATCCAGAAAAAAACAACTCACAAGCAGACCTGACAGAAGGCCAGCCAGGGCTCCGTAATAACCTTGGGGCTGTTGAGGCTTTGGCTTGGTGTAAGATGTATAACAAAACAGGATGGAGATAGCTCTTATTATATAGCCAGGCGTGCCTTGGCTTTCTGTTGACAAATAGTTTTGGCCAGCCTTTTTTTAAATCCTGGATAATAATATGAAGGAGCAAATGCAGAACTATATTTCAAGTATTGTATATAGACCAACTAAAGTAAAAATGTGGGATGAGAGAATAAGAATGGATGGTCAGAATTAGTGTTGGCAAAGGGTTCTGCTCAACCTGTTCATCTAGACTTGATGTACTGGAAGAATGTTTAGCAGGGAATTAGTGCCTTAAGAGTTGGATTGTAAAGACACGTATATTCAGGTTAAACTGGATTTTTGATTTTAAGAACAAGAATAAGTTTGCTTTATAATATATTTATATTTAAACAATTTGTTACACAATTATACTGCAGTATTCCAATTCTATTCTGCACAGATTAGTTTGGCATAGACAAATAAACCCACTCAAACAGAATGTTTTCAATGCCTGCAGCACCAGTCCTCTAAGACAAACTCTTTATGTATTCTCAGAACACCCCCCCACACTTTTACTCCCCCCACTGACATCCCAACCTACCTTTTGACTCTACTCTCAAATGTCTTGATTATGAAATTATTATATCTTTCCAAGCAGTAAAAAAGAACGTGTTTATTATTCTTTTCACCATGTGAATTACCATATTATAATATCAAAATCTTTTCTAATGTGATGTGACTGTTTTGCAGCTTTATGCAGCACCCAACTCTCTAAAAATAACAACAGGCTTCAAAGAAGAGGCACCTAAGGCCCAATCTGTGTGAATCTGCCTGCCAGGTTTAGCTAAAGCACAATGAAGTATTAATGATATTCTCCCTCCAGACCGCCGCTGGCCAGGCCTGCAGTTGACATCTGTCAAACAGAACTTCATTCCCCCTCCACGCACCCATGCTGGCCAAAGTCTCAGCAGCCGGGGAGCACTGCTGCTGCTGGGGAGAGGCGTTTGGAAATGTTTCTAATGGGAGCAGCCAGGAACAATGCTCTCCCTCCCTCTCTGTCCTCTCTGCTCCCTCACATCTCCTGTTTTGTCAGGCTGGCCACTGTCCTTGGGGGTATTTTGGAACTCATTAGATTAATTGGCAATAAATGATAATTATTTTCAGCAGCTGGAAATTGCATCGCATGGCTTCAGTGAAAACATCTCTGGAGAAAGAAATGTAGCAAAATCAAGTGCAACCTTTGCCGAATCTTTTTCTCCATGCCGACCACAGCTTTCAGAAGAGATGCAATCACTCAGCGAGGCAGTAGAAGTCATCCTTTCTAAAGGTCACCAGATCCCTGCACAGTGCCTGTCTCTCCAGTGGCTTCATTCATCTCTGACCTGCTTTGTAGGGCCAGTTCACAGGCCTACAACTAGAAAATCTCACAAGTTATTCTGATTTATATGGAATCATTCTGCTTTCAGTTTTCTCAAAGTATTATTGTAAAAACATGTGTGCACTTGGATTTGTTTTTCAAATTAATTACCTTAATGAGTAATTTATTCATTAAAAATAAATAATGCATGGAACTACCTTGTAACTTAAATTCTTGTTAAGTTACGTCTTGCTAAGTTAAATTCTTGACATGTAACTTAAAAAAATGTTATTCACTTAAATAGCAAACTGAAGGGCTGTACAAGGGGTACCAAGGGGTCTATCTTCGGTGGCATGACCTCCATAGAAATTTGAATGGTCACTCTGATTGACCACACACTGAAGCTTGTATTAGCATTTTTTATGTTCTTAGGTTTTCCATCCTGAAGCACTTTTTAAGAAGCCAGGACAAAGTGATTCACCATTTCTTCACATGTTTTGTTTCAAAGTGAATAACCATCACCTCCACCAGATGTGCAGGGCTAGTAGTTCAAAGTGAAACCTTTCTGCAGTTCTGAGGAAGTGCTTTTAATTATTCATTACGTATTGTTTTAAGTCATTTCTAAATACATTATCTGTTGTATTTACATTATAAGTCATTTTAATATGAGAGAAACAATTCATAATAATTCAAGCGTCTTTTGGAATGTTAACAGTATTACCTGTTTCAGATAACACCAGGCAACAAAACTTTGTTTCATTATCTTTTGTAGTCTTTCTTATACAATCTCAGCACACTGATTTCAGTGGTAATGTCTATTTTCATGTAGTTTCAAAGGTTTAGTTAGAAACGTCATATTTAGAAAAAACTAAACTTGGCTGACATGGTCTTTTATTAATATGTTGTTTGTTGTAGATAACAGGGTTGCCGTGAGACACGCATCAGTGAGACTAATATGAAAATTACATATGAGTATTACAACAATGTTATAATGAAAAATATATATACAACATTTTGTTTATCGCTAGAACCGTTGAAGGTAGGAAAAATCTGATGTGCTTTTTCGAACCAGCATGCAAAACTTGACTAAGAAACATCAAAATTGCAATGAAGCAGACCTTTCATATAAATGTGTTACCCAGTGTAATTGTCAGTGGCAGTGGTATTGCAAATCTCAAATGAAATTTACATTTACATGCTCAATTAGTCCACATCTGTTTCCTAAACCTGTAAAGCTAAATTTAATTCAATGGTCGCAATACAGTTACTTCATGCTCGGTACACCTATACAACACCTGTCAAAGAAAAGGGATGGGGATAAGAGTTTTTAATGAGAAATAAGCAAGCAGAAATAAGAGGCACTATCAGTCACATCAACAGAACACAGCAGTGGTCCCATTTCAGCTTTCGATGACCTTTTAACTGCAACCATTTCCAACATACCTATTAGTCTAACAAAACTGTTATTTCACCCACAAGGTCATATTACACCATCCTTATATGTTCCCCATTTCATTCTGTGACCCACTTGGCACAGTGGTCTGGGCACAACATCGGCGTGATTAAAACTGAAGTAGTTTTATAAGCGGCGCTTCACAACAATGACACTGTGCGTCCTTGTTTCAGTGTGTGCACAGAACCTAAAATAAAC
The DNA here is from genome assembly GCA_037974605.1 of Nannopetersius ansorgii. Lineage (NCBI taxonomy): Eukaryota > Metazoa > Chordata > Actinopteri > Characiformes > Alestidae > Nannopetersius > Nannopetersius ansorgii. The sequence continues at coordinate 12,478,335 of JBBPDE010000006.1, forward strand.
TATTGCTGTAGAATACATTTTATATGTTCACATAGGCTTTTTTTCTAAACTTGCAATGAACGCATTCCCTATCATGACTTCCTTACACACTTGTTAAGGGGTACCATTAGCTTGGTTTCTTATTAAATCATGGCAAGAGACACTAACACAGAAGGTTGCTGATAAGAGCTGATCCAGGCTCATCCTGGATAATGACCTGACAGGTCTGCAGTGGACAGGGCAAGCTGTGGAAGGACTGAGCAGAGGGCAGGGGGTGCACAGGACAGCTGAAAAAGAAGACTGATGAAACTCAGAGTCCATCATATCGGGCTGATAGAGGCCTACTGAGACTGCTGGAAAGACTGATTCTTTCTTGCCACGTTACACTCCCTCATTTACTCTCTCTTTCAGAGTGTGTGTGTGTGTGTGTGTGTGTGTGTGTGTGTGTGTGTTTGTGTGTGTGTGTGTGTGAGTGTGTGTGTATGCGTGTGTGTGTGTGTGTAAATGTACTTTTGTGAGTATGTACTGCTGGAGATCTGCTGGCGGTGAGACCTTGGACAGAGGAGTAATTGATTTAGAGAATCTTAAAATCAATTGGCAGGCAGCTGGGGCCAGGGAGATTAGAAGTGAAGCACAGGTGGACTGGAGTGCAGTGAGAAAAGCCCCAGAGCAAACAGTAATCTCTGAATTATAGACCTGCGGGAGATGTACCCGTTTTCTCTTATTTCTCACATACTCTCTCCTGCTAGTGACAGCCCATAGTCACCTACTCCAACTTTATACAGGCTTTTCAGCAGTGCCTCAGTGCCTTGGGGTAAAACAGACAAAACAGAAGAAAAAAAATCACAATATAAATCTATATACACTCTCTAAGAGGGCAAATATTTTACATATTTCTTGCCTTATGACATGGGGTAGATTATATACCCAAATCATATTTAACAGTAATGACCATGTCCCAATCTTTTCAATCAATTAGATTCCTCACTTCGAATTAAACAGGCATTTTTTGTTACTCAGACTAAGAAATAGGAAACATGTAAATTATCTCTGTTGTGATTGGCTGCCATGTGCTGTACCTCATTTGAAAAGCAGTGAAACTGTCCCCCACTGCGGGTCCTCCACTGACCCGCAAACTAAACTGCTGCATGCTGAATATGCTGATATATGTAAATGTGTTTTTGTGACTTTACAACAATATTGGACTCACAATAGGTTGTAGTTGCAGCTTTACAAATGGTCTGCATGAACTGAGGGCTATCTTGAAGTGTAATCCGTCTTGCCACAATACTTGAAATGTTTTTTATTAAAAACATTAAGGAGAAATTTGGCCCCTTTATTGACCTGATGTTCTTAATGACTAAACTTAAACTTTGTCTTTTAATGACAATAAGTTGGATCCAGCACATCTTCAGAAATAAGGAAATGGCAATTTCCTAGCAACATTTGTCAGAGTAGAGTGCACTTAATATAATGAGAGAGAAGGCTTCATTCAGAGGTTATTTGTTTCATTGTTTTCAGCCTTGACAGAACAACTCTCTAAGTTGCAGCCCATCGTCCCAGTGAGGGCATATATATCAAGTGCCTTGTCTGGTAGATTGAATTAAATCAGCAGTGTAAATCCGTCAGTGTAATGGTGGCAAGAAGTGTAATGGTGGAAAGATTGGCCAGGGAGGCAGACCCAGACATAGGGTAACACAGCAGCAGAATCCAGCAAAAGCACATGCCAAAGGCAATACCCATCACAAAAATTAGCCACCTCACCCTTAGATCTCCCTCCCCGTTCTCCAACCCCTATCTGCTACCCCCATCGCACTGCCATCATGAAGCGTATAAGGGCCTAATTAACAGAAGACTTGCATGCCCTTTGTGAGGAAGCGCACACACAAAATCCCCACAATACAACAAACAAACAGGAGTAAAACAATTAAACACTCTGCCAGTGCTTTAAATGATTATAGTTTAAATATATGGAGAAATTACTGTGTGGTATCAGTGTTTGAGTAAGCAATGCAAATAAAAGGTTTTATAAAGAGTGCACTAGAATGTACTATGTATCTTAAATGTAGAATGTTACCTTTATGAATTATGTAAATTTTCCTTGTTAAATCTTATTTTTCAGAGAGATGATTAGCTTATTTAGATATTATAACTGTGTCCAAAATAGGAATAAAAACCCCAGCAATCTGTTGCAACAGAGGGATAGCCTTTTACTTTGACAACCTACGCATGCACTGGCAGACAAATATCCTGGACCACGCAAACAACCATTATGTCATTATTCAATTATGAACTAGATGATAAACATATTTTGGCTCAAGGCTTGAAGTAGAGTTGCCTAGTATGATAACAGCTTGGCAACAAGACCATTGCAGCGATCTGCTGTGAAAAATGGCACATTATTCACTTGGGCACCGAGTGCTGTGTGCTTCAGGGTTTGATCTTGACAAAGATCTTGCTCATGACAAAGACAGTGTGGCGACCACTCATAAATGATTTACTTTTACTCTCAAGGTAAATAGGTTCGGACAGTAACACTACAATTTGATACATGGTTTGTAAAATGTTTGTAATTAGACTGATTTATAATGAGAAAAGTGCATGTACAGCTTTGGCAGCTCAGTATGATTTAGGACGGCAAATTTAACAATAATAATTAAAGGGTCTAATATTCAGAGGAAATGCTGAATCCAGTGTTGTGGAAAAAGTATTTGCTTACATTTTCACTCATGATTTTCTCTAATTTGCAACTCTGTCACACTAAATGGTTCCAAATCCTTCTACAAAAATGTAATGTAAGACAGGGTGAAATTAAAGAATCACAAAATACAGTTTTTAATGATCATTATAGCTATTTGAAGGTAAAAACACAAAACATTTTCAAAGCATCACACTGTACGAATGATGCTCTTACTTTGGAATGCTGTGTTAGTGTAGCGGGACAGAATTGGGGCGGTTTAAAACCTCCCCAATTCTCTCCGGTAGTTTTCCAGCTTAAGGCTGATAGG
>JBBPDE010000006.1:12513215-12524861 GCA_037974605.1 Nannopetersius ansorgii
CACACACACACACACACACACACACACACACACACACACACACACACACACACACACACACACACACACAAAACACATACAGAGATTTCTTTGAAAATGACCCATTGTGAGCAAACATGAAAAAGCGCCATTCACACCAAAAGCAGTTTTCCCATCAGGCTAATCACGCTTCTCTGTCTCAACACGTTAAATAGATAGTAGACTAACAAAACACTCAGTCATGCTCGCGCTTCCACAGCTGTCTGATGCTGTTCTACACATCCGTTTCATTAACAAAGTCAGCACACTTGTGGCCTTGCTATTAGCTTCAATGTAGTTAATGAGAGACAGCAGATGTTGATAGTGTTCTCTTGAAAGTGTGAATCAAATGCAATGTGGCCTCTTCTATAATGTCAGCGGGATATTCTGCCTATACTGGCACTCAGAATTCCTGCGAGACTTGATTGGACTGGCAGTCTATCTGCCATCTTTCTCTCTCTCTCTCTCTCTCTCTCTCTCTCTCTCTCTCTCTCTCTCTCTCTCACACACACACACACACACACACACACACACACACACACAAGTTTGTTGTATCTCCTGTAGTGTACACAAAACAGTGTAATGAAATGCAAACTGAGTTGCACTTGCAGACACACATCACGTGCAGTGGTGTGATTACTTTTTAATGCAATAGCAAATTTGGAACCCCTCCACATAATAGCTTTGGGGCCTAATTGGAAAATCTATACATTATGTAGAAATGATTAAATACATGTGAGCCCACAGAGGATATATATTTTGGACTCTTCTGAAACGCATGCAAACATAGTAGTAACAGGATTAGTATAAGTGTGTGGAAATGTTGTTCAGTATGCAGGTAAGATCCATATATCCTGAGTGTGGAGACAGAGACCATCAGAGTGGTCAGAGGTTCCGCAGCGCAGCTAATAATGGAAGACAACATGTATTTTTAACAAGGTGAATGAATACAGATAAACCTAAATCACTATATGTCTTTTGGGAAATGGGCTTACCTGATGCAGGAATAATTGACTCTATTATAGATTATAAGGATCATTGCGCGATGGCCAACAGGGAGAAGAGATAAAGTAAATGGAGATTGGAAAACATTGAGATAATCCACTGACACAGTAGGCCTTTTCCTGCACTGCAAGCCTTGAACTGTTCTCAGAACAGATGGTGTTTTCATATCACACTACAAAGTGTGTGCTCCACAGTACAAGGTCTGAGGGGAACATATGCTTCTGGTAATTAAATAAATAATAGGCAAGTGAACCTTGCGCTGACGCAACCATGGATGGCATTGGATTAACAAGGACGAAACCCAGCATTTGGAGGCGAGTGAACCTACAGAGGCCCATTTGTCTGGTGCTTTGTGGAGGAGGGGGTTTTGGGCTGTGTTGGGGAATCTAGCAAAGTGTCCATGTGATGGAATCAGATAATATTGTGCTGTTCCTGTTTTATTCCACACGCTTGTCTCCGGAGATGGCATGCCATTACTCCTAGATGTGTGCCCTTCTAGATTTGACAGCTCGGGGAAAATTCATGAGTTGTCAATGCACTTGGTCTCTGTCTCTGTCTCTGCCTCTGTCTCTGTCTCTCTCGCGCTCTCACTCTCACTCTCACTCAGCCTCCTTTTGTAGTAGGTGCTGCACCAGCAGACAGAATCAAATTTCATGTTCTGCCCATTTGTCTTTATTACGAGCCCCTGTCTCACCCATCTGACTCTCGAGTCCATGCCATCGGCCGGCCATTGCTGGGAAAGTCAAATACAATTACAGCAGCCAAACAGGAAAACCGCCACCATCTGATTTCTTTTATGGTCATAGGTTATACCCGCATTCGCAACAAGCAGTGACAAGGACATGGGTGAAAACTTCTGTACTGTGACCCAGCAAAACAAACACACTTACACTCACATATACACCAGTCACTCTCAATTTTAAATCCTCAGACAGATGAAGGGAATTTCACGACTTATCTCATTACAATGACTTCTGTAAAGGGGTGGGATATAATACACATTCAGTGAACAGTTCTTGAAATTGATGTGTTGCAATCAGGAAAAATGGGCAAATGTGGGACCCGAATGACTTTAACAACACAAGTTTTAGTGACTAGACAGGATTAGCACGTCTCCGGGGTAGGATTAGGGTTAGGGTTGGGATGTTCCAATTATGTAGTAGTTAGTCCCTAGCAAAAGAGGTCCAAATTAGAATGACTGGTGAACCAGTGACAGATACTTTAGCACAAATTGCTGAAAAAGTTAATACTGGCAATTATAGAATGGTGTCATAACGCAGTGGAACACAGCTTGGTGCATCTAGGGCTGCGTAGCTGCTGGCCAGTCAAACTGCCCAGCCGGGTCCATGTCCAACACTGACAGGACCCACAGCAGGCATGTTGGAATCAGAGCTGCACCAACAAGCATGGAAGAAGGTGGTCTGGTCTAATGAACCATATTTTTTTTTACATTGTTAGGATTCTGTAATTGCTGTTGCCTCAGCAGGATAGCACAGAGTGAAAAAAAAATCAGGAAAGGTTTGTGGAACCACATCCCCAGATCTCAATCCAATCAAGCATCTGTAGCATGTGCTGGAGAAACGAACCCTATCCTTGGAGGTCCCACCTCGCACCTTACAGGATTCACTGCCTAATGTTTCAGTGCCAGATAGCACAGCACACCTTTGAGGCCTTGCAGACTCCATGCCTGTTCAGCTCAGAGCTGGTTTGGTAACACAGGGGGCAGCTACACAGTATTAGGCAGGTGGTTATATTGCTATGGCTGATTGGTATATACACACCGATTAAATATCCGCCATGGCTTGGCCTTTGAAAAGCTGTGAAAAGGAGAAGACTCTAGCCAGGCAAAGCTTCAGAGACTCTTATTTAGTTTGTTAATTAGCTCAAACCTTTTGATCCCAATTTGAAAACCTGCCACGTTGCTGCGCTTGCCTCTTTTGTGTGTTGCCCAAAGCAAGATAAAGTGGTGCCTTTTTTTCCCTCCCCTGCTTTTCAAATAATGTGGCATTCAAGGACTCCCCCCACCCTTCTCCCAACAACCCCCCCCCCCCTCACCCCACCCCAATGATGAGTGCCTTATCCGTTTCCAGACACGGCAAGGAACCAGTATTACACTATAGCTTGCTTGTTTCCCTGTTAATACAATAGTAGACCTTTTCCTCCTGTTTAATCAGGTCTTGACATAAAGGATTCACTGGCCATGGTTAAGTCCATATTTAGCTGAGAGTGTGCATGAGAGATGGAGGGTGACCTGTTTGGGCTGACCTTTTTTTCAGTGTCAGGCTGCAAATGGCATGCTCTGTGCGACTCCATGGACAATGCTCCCAGAAAAAAGAAGGAAAAGGAGCTGGCATGATGAAACGATGCACTCAAGCTTTGGTATAAGATGCGCCACAGCACCGAGGTTAAGGTTAGGTTGGTTTTGAGGGTGGGCCTCAAAACTTTACAACAAAAAGGACAAACCTAATTTTTCATTTGCTTTTTGTGTTCTAGTTCTGCTCATTTTCAAAAGACAAAAGTCATTGTTTAACAATAAACATTGTTTTTCAAAATACATATAAACATAAAATAATACTTGTCTTGTTGACAAATGACTGCAATTCAAAGGCTTAAATTTCCTGCTAAATATGGACATCAATTTTTATTAGCTAATGGAATTCCAGCTGAATTTCTAACTGACACAGTGTGTGGGAACGCTGTGCAATGATGGTAATGCTCCTTTAGGGTTTTTTTATTAACATGTGCACATTTGCAGGAAGCTGTTATGACCTTTTGGCAGAGACTATGTCCCCAGCAGTGCAGTACCACTCATTCGTTGGTGCTAAAATGAAGACTGGAGTAGACAGAAAGGCTTTTGTGTGTGTGCCTGCTGTTGTCTTTTCACCACTCTAGGGGATTTATTTTGTTGTGAAAAAGCAAATTCCGTTTCCTGAACATATCCGATTCATTTTTATTGCACTATGTTCATTGTTCTGTGATTTGACAAAAGCATCCCCTTAAAGGTCGTCTAGTCTAGTCTTTTTTTTAGGCGGAGATCCAAGGACTTTGGATCTGGCATCATAGTGTTGCGGTCATTTATCTCACCGCTTGCTGTCCAGAGCCGACCATGCTGAAGAAGAAAAAGACATAGGATAAAACCACTAACAATGACTTTGTCTGAAATGTATTTTGTCTTGTTCTCCTACAATCACCCTGGTAATAGTCGCAAACATTTGGCATAATAATGCCCTAAACCGGTTTATCTTGTCATGCAAGCAAACAGCTTGTGACAGTAGTCTTGCACACCTTCATGATTGTCATCATCACACTGAGGCAAGGTGTAAAATCAGGGATGACATCTCTTGTGTCTGCACTGTAGCGGCAAAGTGAATGGGCTATCATCGTCATAGCCATTTAATTCACATCCAAATTATCAATTTAACTTTAAAATTTTAGCCTTTTTCCTAGTTTTAATTGTGAATTTTTCATCTTGTTTGTCCATTTGAATGGTAGCAAAACAAATGTATTAAGTGTTTGTCAAATATTGCTGGTCACCTTGCTGTATTGGGAAGTGCACAGAACTTTATATGCGAGTCCTTCCCCTAATTGCTTCCTGTAGCAGCTCAAAGTGATCTCATGAGCTGGAGGCAGTTATTATGTTCATCAGTTCAATTGCACTTGAGGAGGACTTTGGAGGTCAACAACCACATTCAGAATAGCCTTCGGAATCTCTGGATCAACAGTACTTTTCTTCCCCCTCATCGCCATTGTCCTTTCTGAGACTCTATAGGTGATGTGGAAACTTGCCAGTCAGAAAGGCATTTACTCAAGGCTGAGCATGATCACTGTTCATTTCAGTATTCACAAGAAGAGCACTACATTTGAAGCCCTGGGCCTCCGCTATGAACTGTGATTGGATGTGAGCATATATCTAAATGCAAAAAACCACCAGGACAAAATGTGGATTTAGCAAATATGTCTAATAACCATCAAAAGCCATTTTCGTTTGTGTTTGCCTTGTATATGAAAAAAAAACAATTATACCTCCAAAAATGAAAATCGGGTGTGCTGTAAGCTTACAATTATAGTAATAAAACCCAAAATGTGTGTTTATACTGCCATACACCTTTATGAAGTGAGGTCGAAATGTATCACACCACAGTTAGTGCTGATAGGTGGTAAAGTATTATTGCATCGTGTAATTGGTGCAATTTGTTCATCATTAAAATGGTATGGTTTTCTGTGCATCCATTTGGGTTTCTGGGTTGCTTTCGCAGCCTTTTCGACATTCTGTGAGATAGGTACAGGTCTGTAGAGGTGGGAGCTGTCCATTAGTGAGCAGCACTAACTCAGGGCAAGCTGCTCAGGGTCACATCAAAACCCACCTGGATACTCTAAGGCCCAGACCAACTGGATGTGAACTGCTGCACTGTTTCACACAGTATGGAGAGCTTGAGGTTGGAGCCGAAACATAAAGAACATTTTGGAGGAAAATAATTTAAAGTAAGCATTAAAGAGTGCGAGCCTTTCTAATTAAACATTTTATGTTGGCCACAGCTACTGCGTAACCTCTGCTAAGAGAAGACATGGTACTCCCGAAACCTCGTAGTAAAATTTGACAAAAGGCGGGAACCGCAGTGCTCTTGCTGGCAGAGAACCAGCCTTCTGATATACTGTTATGACCGTGGTAGACAAATCACTGTGGCTTCATTTACTTTACTGTAAACAACTTAAGCTCCTGTTAAGATGAAGCACTATGAATAACTTTGCTTTAGAACATGCTTTGTGGCCTGTCCCTATCCATTCATGGTTTCAGTGAAGCTGTTTGCATACAGATCTGTTTTGGCCTGCCAAGAAAATAAATAATAAATTGCTGGTTAAAAGTTCATCTGCGCAGAAGTCAGCCGAGCGCAGAAATTCAATCATGTGAATAAAAGCTTTCATTTCAGACCTTTTAGTAGCAAGTGCACCTTATACTAACAATATAATGCATGCTGCTGAAAAATATATTGGTGCAAACTAACTAAGGGTGATATTGAAACAGATTAATTAGCTGAATGAATTACCTTGCTGCTAATTGCTTGACATCGAACTCAAATGTGAGATCACAAAATTTGCATTCATAATCACAGTTCATCAGGGATATTGTTAAAAAAGAGCAAAATATAATAAATAAATATTTCAAGGATTTATGTGAAAGACACAATTTAGCTCCCACAAAAAGGAGAGTGGAGGAATTGATTAATGCAGCACAAATTGATTTGACTCCAGATCATTCTTCCAGAATGTAAATTGCTTTTTTATCCTGTTATTTGCCAAAAACAAGACAAAAAAACATATTGCGCATACTTGCAAATGTTGTGAATTTGTCAGATAGTACTGATTATAGACAACAGGCATTTTAAGCAGTCAGCAAAAACCATGATAACGAAGGTAAATGTTGCTCGTCCTAACAGTGTAAATATTAGGATGATGGGCCATGTGAATAAAATCTCAGCTGGTTTTATAAGCCTCTTAAATGCTGATGCACAACATACCAGTATTCCACAAGCAAGAGTGGAAAATGTCAGAGGTAGTGTTGAGTCATACAGCTTGGAGCTGAGAGCTTTAAGGTGAACTCTGATTCGCCCGGCTCAAAGATTCCCAATAAGCACAGAAAACAAGGTCTGTAGCAGCCACCCTCAACTATGATGTGATGTCTGGACTTTAAAAGGCGTCGCATAAAGACTAGAGGACAATAAGGTTTACAGACGCCAATGTTTTGAAATGCCTAAATTGATCTGTTTAAATGTCATGGACGGTCTTTTAAGTCTGAGGCAAGATTTTCTGTCAAATGAAACCATCCATAGGCTTGTTGTTAGAGGATGCAGTTGGCTAACTCAACATATTCATAAAGGAATGGTTTGCAAAAAAATATATATATTTACTAGAAATTGATTAAATTATCTTTGAAGTTTGTTTCTTCGATTTTGTAGCTACGAAGCTAAAGTAGTAGCATTATGCCACTTATAAGCCAAGTTAGATTTTGTAGCTCATGTAAAAGAAAAGGTTAACCTCCAGCAGCAAATATCTTTTAGTGAAGTATGGAGCGAGGGGAAAAGTTATTGTTCACAGAGCATGACATTAAACACATATCTTGTAATATTGCTATTGTATAGAAAACGCTATAAATCTGAGCCATTTCAAAAACAGCTTTTGTCTCATTATTTTATATTCATCGACACCTGTATGTGATTGCTTACAATCCGCATATACATCAGTAGCAACGATTTATTATCCACACATGACATTGATAAACCTTAGATTATTCAGCAGCAGTCCTGTAGGACGCTGGGCATTATTTCACTACAGGTTCTTGGTCTGCAAAAAAAAAGAAAAAAAAAAAGATGAATGAAGCCTACTGATTGAACAACTTGAAATGGAGCAGTGATTGAAAAGCGAGAGGCGCGTCAAGGCCAGAGGACAATCAGTGGGTCTTTGTGCCGTTTTCCCAGCCGGTAATGACATTTAGGATGCCTCGCGCATAGAAATAAGCATAAACGCTTGGGCAAAGGAGCTGGTGACTGCTGCTCCATAGAGATGACTGGAACCATGCAGCGAGCATGTGCTGGATGGTGCCTATTAAAGGCGGAGGGCTGAGAACTCCAGCCACTTTCAGACTTTAAAAAGAACAACTCGTGAAGATATTACCTCCTATTATGGGCCTCCCTGACCAGCGTGATCAAGTGGAACAGGGAAGGCCGGACACTTTCATACTGTCAGTGAGTCTGACTCACATTCTGGGGCCCACAGACTATATAAAGTGTCTTTCTTTTGCTCTCCCTTCATCCTTCCTTCTTCTTCTCCTGCTCCGAAAGCCTCTCCTCTCATCACTTTTGGAAACTCTTGAACATCCCCGTCCTCACCCTTGTTAAAGAACACGGCTTTTGTAGAAGCTCCATCCACGAAGCAGACCTCATCCTGTCAAATTGCAAATTTAATCCCATTCAGCCTGTGCACATTGTCGTAATCCCCACCGGGACACAATGGGCCGTTCCCTCCCCAGCCAACCCCTGCCTCATCTCTTTGGATTATACTGTTTGTATTTCAATAATGACAACCAATTACAGGTCTTTATGTGAAGGCATTAATGCCACTTTGTGTCTGTTCTCTCTCTTTCGAGTGCTGTATCCGTTTAAGGATTTATGCATTCTACAGAACATAGTGTGGAGACAGAAAAGAGCAAGAGCTGTTTGACACAGGGTCAAACATTCAAAATGTGTGCAGATTCTGAGTTCGCTTCCAGTAAATAAATAATTGCCTCTTCAAAAACAATGACGTTGCTTGCTTTGACCCACAATAACCCATGATTTCTGAAAATGCTATTCTTTGTCCTTTAGGCCTTCATTGTGGCTCTGCAGTCTTCTTAGGGGCTTGATTTGTTAGCTGGAGGAAATGGAGGGTGATTGCCTTGTGTAAGTCTGCATGAAGCAGTGAGTGTTCTCCCCTCTTGATTAGCCATAAGGCCCTGATGGTACAGGCTGACGTGTTGCCTGAACAGCTCTGTTTCACCTGACAAAATCCCTCATAATTGGAGAACTTATTCTGCTCTACCAATCAAACAAATATATCATTCTGTACACTGAATCAGCCTTCTGTCCTTAACACTCACGCTGCAATAAATTGCTTAAGTCTAAGAAATTTCCAGGGAGTGAAAAAGCATTATTATAATTACTGTTCTTTGCTGTTTTTTGTTGGTCAGCATTCTGCAACCGTCATAATACCTATAGAGTGTGTGTGTATGTGTGTGTGTGTGTGTGTGTGTATGTGTGTGGTTTATACAGCAGCTTGGAGAAAAAAAATGTTTAACACCAGCCACCTTTGTTCCAACTACAACTTCAAGCTCAAATCAAGTGTGTAATATACTTTTTTCTCTTTATATGACAAGCATTTCATCAGCTTACAGTCAGCCTAGATACAATCTTTGAGATATGCAGTGATGTCAGGTTGGAGTATTGTTTGACTGTATGGCTGAAATAGATAAGTACTAGTTCTCTTTCTGTGTGTCAGAACTTGAACGATGGATGTCACGCAAGCCGGTCTCTCTCTCATTGCCAGAGCTGCCTGTAGAAAATGGAGCCACGGTAATGACTTTTTTAGCAAGGCAAGTTTAATAGAACGTCTGTAATAGCGTTCGCAATAATTTCGTTGAGAGACATGATTGAAAGTACGAGAACGTGGAAATGAAAGAAGCAAAAGCCATTTGCGCTTTTGTTCATCTATATGAAGTGTTGGATGTCTCTTTCTTTAGCATATTATCTCATCTGAGAGCCCAGTGACTGGGGCTTCATTTCAGTAATGTCTTTTACTTTCAAATCTGATCCAGCATGCATTAAGACTTTAACTTTCTGAGGGCAATGCATTTTTTTAATTCTCTGTAACAATCACCAAGTAGTGTGCTGTCTGTCTGTCTGTCTGTCTGTCTGTCTGTCTGTCTGTCTGTCTGTCTGTCTGTCTGTCTGTCTGTCTGTCTGTCTATCTATCTATCTATCTATCTCTCAAATTTTTCATTTTCTGAATGAATGGTGAATTCAAGAAAAGATGAAAGGATTTCTGCCATCATTTAATAAATTCTAAAAGGTTTTATCTAACAATGTTGTAGTTCACTAACGAGCCAACAATCAAATAGATAAGAAAGCAAGCACTAGTTTAAAAACGAGCAGTGATCATGCTGGTTGCCTTTAATCATATATACTTGGCATCCTAATAAAGTAGAAGTTAATTTTTATCTAATATATATATATATATTTTTACACTTCCCAGTATGCTGTTGACTATGCATGAAATTATCACTATCACTGTATGGATGGACATGCATAGTGTGAGCGTGCATTCTGCGAGGCATTGCATGGACCATGTGTGATAAACTAGTTTAGAAATTAGGTAATTAACAAGATATAAAGAGAGCATCTCGACAGGGCTTCCCTCTGAGTTTTTGTGCAGCACATTCTACAAAGAAAGTACTTGTGTATTCCACTAACACCGTGCCCCTCCCCCTGAATAACTCAGGAAAAGGATTCTGTTTAGCATGCTCCATCGTAGTTAAATCTGTGCAAGGCCTGGGATGCAAACATAAGCTTGACCACCCCCACCCCCCCTTTTTTTTGTTTTTTTTGCAGTATCTTTTCTGCAAAAGTGCCCTTGATTTTCTCAAAATTACTCTCTGTCTCTTGATGTGTGCAATTGTATTTAACCGGCTGCCAGATTTTATAAATTTCTTTTGCCTAAATGAAGTGGTGACTATAGCCACAGGCTTATTCCTGTTTCAGTGGAAAATGTAGTCACTACATTTTTATTCCCCTCAAAAGGGAAAAAAAATGTCCTCAGTGCTGCCCTTTAGATAAACACTAACAGAGTGTCTGGATGGATCTATCCTCTAATGCTTTTGTCAGCTTCATCCTCTCACACATTCTCTCTGCATAACACTCATTTCGAAGGACGAGGTGTGCTTTCTTTTTTCACTTCATTGTTTATTCTTCTCCAACAATTTTATTTTTGTATGGAAGACTTTTCTTCCCTTGCAGCTTTTTTCCCTTATCCAAGCCTGGAGAAAATTTTCACCCTATTGTAGCACATAGCTCCAACCACATTTCATCTCAAAGAAGATTGCCGTGTGACAATGCTGAATTTGTATAATCAAACAGGCTAGCAGAGTCAGCGCAGTGTCTGTGTTGGTGATAGACCCATGCAGCTGGAAGAGTGGACAGGCAGGGAGAAAATAAATCCCTGATCACACTCTGCTCCACATTTACATAAGAAGTGGAAGTCTGTTGCAGAAGAATGCCTTGCAGTAACATTACACGTTTGTTCAGCAAAGACTGGGTGCACACTTTGGGGTGAGGGGAGCGGAGCAAGCGGGTGAGAAAATATTGGTTTTGTCAAAGGCTCATGGAAAGTGTTGTAATCAGACGGAAATGGTATGTTGGCAAAGTCGTGCATGATTTTGTGTGCTTGTCTCTGTGTGTGTGTGTGTGTGTGTGTGTGTGTGTGTGTGTGTGTGTGTGTGTGTGTGTGTGTGTGTGTGTGAGAGAGAGAGAGAGAGAGAGAGAGAGAGAGAGAGTCTTAATGTATGCAAATGCTATATGCTTCTTTCGTTCTGAATAATAGATTTTGTTCTACACTGACCGATCAATTGTTATACTGCTGTGTCTTTGTGTGCATACACACAGCAGTGTATGTATACAAAAAGCATTTGCCATTTACCTTGTTCTTAGATATATATTTTGACATTTTTATGTATACAGTAATCCCACAGTTTTAAGCGGATCAGGAGTCGGGGATTCAGTCACACGCGTTTTTTTTTAAGAACCAAACTCATCGTTTTACGCAGAAACTGCTAATATACTTGCCTTTTTTTTTTGAGAACCGAACTATATTACCGCCACCCGCCCAACGGTGCCCTATCTAAACATAGAAGGAATGGAAAGAGTAGAGAGAGTTATTTCAATGTTTCTTTTGTGTATGAGTCTTTGTACGCTGCTAATGCTAACAAGTAATGTTAACAGTCTTTCTTTCTCTCCCTCTCATAGATCCACTCACACACACACACACACACACACACACACACACACACACACACACACACACACACACACACACACACAC
>JBBPDE010000006.1:12526491-12536576 GCA_037974605.1 Nannopetersius ansorgii
GTGTGTGTGTGTGTGTGTGTGTGTGTGTGTGTGTGTGTGTGTGTGTGTGTGTGTGTGTGTGTGTGTGTGTGACAGAGGGCAAATAGGAGACACTCGATAAGGACACAGCCTGAATGTGACCACTCAGCTGGTCATGGCTGATCCACTCTGTGATTCACTCATACTGCTGACCAGTGAAGGAAAAAAAAAGTCACAGGAAAAAAACAAGAAGAAAACGCAATTCGTAGGGTCACACCAGCACAGCAGTAGTTGTTCATACACAAGGACGCCAGGCCAGGCCTAATGTCTTTAGACTAAAGGCAAGGTCATATCATCTTTAGACCTTTGCATTCACAGTGTTCAACTGCATTAGATTTGATGTAGGGCTTATGAATAATGTGCCATTATGTGTTTTGCCTAGTGACCCACACTGCAGGAGGGTGACTTAGACCCTGCGAATGTCATCCATTTGTGCAGCTGGACACAGCCTGAAGACCGCACTGATTCAGGTTAATGACCTTGCCAATGGCCTGCAGTCTGTCCAGTCTAGTATGTCCAGCTCCCATCAAACTCATGGAATTTACAGCCTAAACAGTAGAAGATGCTGGCAATGAGAATAGAGCGTTAAACATTTGTGCCCCCTAAGCCTGCTCCAATTCATACTGTGACAGCATGTGATACACTTCCGAAAATGTCTATGCATATTCAGTGTCCTTCCCTATAGGGGAGTTATGCAGGACACCACTCACTGAATGACATCAAATTGAGTTGACACCACATTACAAAATGAGCGTGTATGAGCTCTTGTGGCGGTAAAATGGATTATTTAGTTGATGAAGTGCAGGCTTCAAACCAGTCATATAAGGTACACTGGATTAGCGCCGTAAAATTATGGATATATTGAGATATATTAATACTAAACAGTACTTGAGTGCAATATTCATTTTCTGTGGTACCGATACTTCATGTTTAAAGTGCTTTCCTGCTTACTGTTTAGGCACACAAGGGTTTCTGCACTGCACTGCCATTGAGGCACTTTTGCCTCAGCAACGGATGTTATGTTAAAACTGCAACACCAAAGCGGCATACTGACCCGTACAGAGGTTGGATTGCTTCTGTTTTCAGTAGTACTGTAACATTGAACAAAGTGTCTCTTAAAACTATAATCTTGAAAAAAAGATTCTAGGGCCAAGCACCTAATAATGGCCTCAAATTATATATGTTTCAACAGTCCTGTGTTCTTAATGTTTATTAAAATAAAGAATGTTGATTCTTTCCAGAGGGTTTTTCTAAAAGGTTGTTTTCTAACATGCTGTTATGTCCAAACAGTGTGTCTTAGACTTGTTCTTGTGAAAGAGAAATTCATGTTTTAGAAAAAAGACCCTAAATATTGTCATTTGCCTTTGGGATGGAAATGTTATAGATGATCCGTACTTTATTTTTAAATATTTTGTAATAGTTTTAAGTATCATGACGGCATCACACTGGAGTGCAATGTTCATTATACCATCCTCTCTTTATCAATTAGACATGTGTCAGTATGAGTGATATACTGTAAATGAGCTCTGTTCTGACTGGCTGAGAAAAACACCCTTTATAACTTCACCATGGGCAGGCTAGACTGCTGTAAGCTCAATAGGTGGATGAATGTCAATCCACTTTTTCAACAAAATTCTTCTAAATGAGTTGGTTTTGCAGGTTTGATCTCATTAGGCTTGTCATTACTGGTTATATTAATGTGTTAATGTGTAATATTAATTAATCATATTATGTTATGGTAATTAAATAAAGATTAATATGATTAATATATATGATTAATATATTATGATTAATGCATTCATTATATCAATCTAACAGTTATTTTGAAGAAAAAATCTTTCATTTTACTTCATATACATGAAATAACCATAAATGTCAGTGCATTCATTGTATCCTCCTGATGTTTGTTGCCTCTCACACAAAAGGAATTATACTATAGCTCCCCCCTTGTGGAGAATTTCTAGGCTGCCAAACACGACTTTAAAATGACAATACAATTGATATTAATCCATTTTAACCTCAAATCATGGTTGTAAATGGGAAGTAAATTATTTATTTTCACTAAACAAGGAAACTTTTATTTGATAATATGGGTGCTTTGGAATGGCTACAGGAGGCTGAAGGAGTAGTAATTAGGCTTGTAGTTTTCCTGAAGGTCAAGGAGAAATTCGGCAGCTATTAGTTATCGGGGCTATATTGGGAGCAGACAGCCTTTTGTGCCACACCATGGCATTTGACTACTAATGTGGGCCTCATTCAATGCATAGATCAGACTTCTAAATTAATCCTTCTTTTTTATCTGCACTAGTTTGAGATTAGAAGCACTAGCAAGTAGAGAAAAACTTGGGATACAAAGTTGGGATACAAAGTATGATTATTTAATAATATTTGCAATTGGAAAAGACAGTATTGACTATTAGAGTCTAAAACAACCCATAGCACCAGCCTTACACAAATGAATGGCATGCGGGTGTGTGATGGAAGCTACACTGGTTTTACAATAAATTATATTGTATTGGCCAGACTTAGCCCCCATTTTGTGAGTTTGATATGAATATGAAAATGTGGAAATGGTTAGGGTTGCACAATAATTGTCATCACAATACTGGCTTTTGGAATACTGATAATGCAAATACATAAGCGAGTCAATCGTAATTTTTTACTGTGTGTTGGGTTTGTTAACTAAACGCCATCCACCATGTCTCTTTTCATTATTCAGTATATTGATATTATACAAAAAAGTACGTTATTTTGGTCAAAACAATGCAGGCAATATATACCAAGACATACTATGTTGTTGGTTGATAAATGCATTCTAATTATATTGCATAGCATATCACAATCATGATATCACAATATCTAGCAAAATAATCACAATACTGATATTTCATTACATTACATAATAAACAACAAATAATATTTCAGATTTTAGATACAATAAACATAGCAAGTTCATCAGAAAAAACACCTTGAGGGCATGTAGCAGGCCTAACTCTGGATTTATCTTCATTTAAAGCCAAAAATATGCTGCTTACTCTGCTCTTCTGCATGAATATTGTGTGTTGCAGCATTTCTGCAGTATTTGACACATGCAGGTCGATTTTCAAAGGAGCCCAAGCAGGACGACTCTCTCGCTTCGTTCCTGCCAGTATGTCGGCTTATGTTCTTTTGAAAATCTGCCTGATTATTTGTGGGAGATTGACAGTGTCAAGAGTCTTTTGTTGAGAATATAATTGCACAGTGAATCTTGTTTGCAGCAAATATCATTTTGAGATATCCTCTAGAGTTCTCCCAAGTAGAGCCCTAGTTTGCAGTCGACTGCATTTACGCTTGTTTGACTATTCTAGTGTCAGACATTTTTCTAGGTTAGTGTTTTTAGGTTAGCATCCTAATATGTGTAAAAAAAAAAAAAAAGAATACACAACAGCTTTCACTTCTGTACAAAGCAGTACACCAGCAGGCTGCTACACTAAGGCACACTACTTTCCTTTTCTAACTCTAATCTTATTCTCTTAGGGCAACACTATAGATGCTTGACTTGACTGTCGATGGTGTGAGACTGCTCTCTGCGGCTTCTCAGAACAGAACTAGGCTAAATCCCTGGAGACCACCATTACAGGCATTAGCATTCCTGTTAAGTAATGTGCTACCATTTGTATTATTTATATATTATGCAAATGTGATTGAAACAATCCGTAACGCTTTAAAATATTTGGGACTGCCACACTGAAGGCAATACACATGAAAAAAAAAAAAACTATTGCCCAGTTTTTCTTTTTTATAATACATTTTTGATAGGAAATATTGTTATTGTTGTAAAACATCACTGGACCTTTTTGCTGTTTTTACAAATACCAATTCTAACACTGGACTTTCTTTACTTCTCATTTTAACTGTGCTTAACTGTGACACCTTTCACTGAGGTGTCGCTTATAACTGTGCTAAATGTATTAATAACATTAATATGCATAATTCTCATGCAGTATTGCCATTTTATATACATAAATGGCACAATGTGTCAAACACATAATAAATGATAAAAGAGATGGCTGTTTTAAGTCAGCACTTTCAATGTTTTGTCCTTATTTCCAGGTAGAATATTATGACACAAACACACACGCATTCACACACATACATCAAAGACACTGTCAGTTACATGAGTACAAAAGACTCTATTGTAATGCAAAGTAGTTTACTACATATTTCAGGAAGGGGATCATTTTAATATGAAATGGGGATTAAAAACTGTTGTATGAAATTGTCACATTCTGTGGAAGAACATGAGGGTGGATGAAGAGACCTGTGGCTATGATGACATCTTCATCTAGGCAGAAGAATGAGGGACCGCCTGAGTAACACTTCTGTCAAGCCAAGGGGTTAACTCGGCTCAGCATCAAATGGTTGACCAAATGTACTGTTAAATATTTAATCACCCTTGTCCTTTGTTAAACACTTCCCACCCACAGGGCAGCCTTTAATTTCTGTTCTATGTCTGTTGGAACCTGAACCCTCAAAACATGAAATCGACAGAATGCAGCCAGTTGCTGCCGTGGCCGTACTGAAAACGAATTATTAGATTTAATGGCATGTAGGGGAGAGAAAAGCAATGAATAAATAAGGGGTTATACAGTGACAAAATTCAAATCAGTTGCGGATTCAATTTGAAGACAGAATGGTAATGCAGAGGCCAGAAAGAAGCAGCTCAGAAAAGGCTGCAATTTTCCCCACCCTGATACTGTCCCTAGCGTGCTAATTCATGTTTCATGCTCTGCAAATGCAGGCCAAACGACCATTTTTATCCTGCAACCCTGGGCTGTCAGGGATTTCTTTTTCCCTTTTTTATTTTATTATTTTTTTCCTTTTTTAACATCATCTCCCCCCAAAGGGACGTTTCAAAGCCTGTACCCTCTTTAAAAACATTAGCTGCAATTTTGAAGAGTTTCCAGACTATACTTGTGGAGCTGGATGGCCCATCGGTGAGCCATTTGGGAGACCCGTTGTCCTAAGTGGCTAGGAGCCTCTTTCTACAACTAGCACATCTCAATGGTGTCTTCAAAGCGTTGGAGCTACAGCTCAGAACAATGTGTGTGGGTAAAAAAGCCCACTGTAAATGCGGTCCTAATGACCCTTTACAGGGTTACCCTCAATTCCTTCATAAAGGGATGGGAAAAGAAAGGTCTGTGCCATTATGTGGAGCCCATGTGAAGTCTGTTGGGATTCAACAAAGAAAAAATCATCTGCCAGGCGAATGGTGGGTAACAGGATACACTAGTGTATTATGGGACTGCTGGTGTGCCTGGGAGTAAGAAGCTTGCTTTGCTCATCTAGACACTGGAAATTATGCTAATTAGCTTATTTTTAAATAAACAAACACATACATAATAGTATACACATACATTTGCATCCATGGCTGATTTCTTTTTCTTTTTGATATATATATATATATATATATATATACTTTTTCACGTTTTACTTTTTTCCTTCAGCCAAAAAATATGATTAAAGATGTGTGCTATACAATATAAAGTGATCATCTTTTCAGGTTGCTATTAGGAACCAGGGCACAAGATGCCACCATTTCTGTGCCTCAGTGCAAGCACTGCATTTCTCATCATCGCAGGGCAATACTTTCACATCACTGATGAAACGTAGTCAGAAAGGATAAATCATTTTTTTATCCCTTTCTTACAGACTAAGAAATGTGAATTATTCAAAACCTTTGTCTTCAAAATGCTTAGTGAATAAAGGCATATACTTTCAAAAATTCAAAAGGCCTCCCCAGACTCGAAAGACTCACAGATAAGAAGAGCAAACAGTTATCACAACTTAATGCACACATGCACACATTCATGCACATTTGAGTGTTTTGATACTTCTGGGCTGCTCATATTGGGTTATACCATGCACCAATACTCCAATACGTTTTCAAGTAATGACTAGTGCCATTTCTGAACATATAGTGGTGTTAGACAACATCATACATGATCCCATGTCCCACACTCATCTCATTTCTATTATTTCATGTGAAACATGCAGCACTGTGAGTAAGAATGTATGTTTAAGATACAGGCATTTAATATAGTATATCACTAATCCTAGGTGAGGACTGCTGTTGGCCATAAATAACTACTAATTCTCATTTGGTGTATACTATGTTCCTATTCACCTAACCACTGACCACTGGTAGCCTATTGATTAGGGCATTCACCCTGTAATCAGGAATTCATAGGTTCAAATCCCAAGACTGATAAGCACCTCTGAGGTACCCTGAGCAAGGTACCGTCCCCATGCACTGCTCTCTGGGCACTGCGTTACTGGCTGCTGGTTACATGCAGAGGAAGAATGTCATGCTGTTCACATATGACCGAATTTTCACTATATACAGTATTTCTTCTTTTATCTTCTAGCCAAAAGAATGAATTCAGTGTGTTAACTTGTTATTGATATACTGCTGTCAATGAATGCTGCAGATGAGGTGAAAGCTTTTGGGTGTTTATGTAAACATTTATCCCATTATTTCTTTTTATTTTTGGTTTTGAGCCTATGCCTATGTTTTGTTATGGACATGCTGCCAAACTTATCCAACAGTATCCATCAAGTGTTCTGTACCATGTGAAATTGGAGGATATGCTGAGACAGCCTTATATTGAGCTGTTTTCCCCTCAGTGTCTAGCCCTTAGGTTTGTGAGCAGATTGTAAGTTACTGAGGTTTAGAGTTTATTCTTCTATGGAGTAATAGATGGTCTGTTAGAGCCATTAACCACTAACCCTGCCTCCGTGTAGCGAGAGTACAGCTTGAGATTGGCGATGGGAGGGTCAGTGGTAGTGAGACAGGTCGATAGATGAATAGGCAATGGAATGGAGGGCAAGAGACAGTGACAGAGAGTGATGGTGAACTCAGAGTGATCGCGGGTAGAGTGAGTGCAAGACATATGGACACATAACTATATAAAGTGCATTAGTGAGCTGGAGGATGAATAGACAGAGAGGACTAAGGGAGCACTTAAAGAAATGCTTCCTCTTTGCCGCGTTGTCAGGTTGACCTTAGTGATGAAGCAACAAACCGAGAGCTACAAACTACCAAGTTGATTTGAGCCATAGAAGTGTGAGCTGAACTTGCCTCCATAAGACAATGAGACCTCAGAAGATCTTCTGTGAGAACAAATAGCTCACTTTAACTGCTAACAAGTGTGGGATAATGGCATGCTAATCAGGAAGTCATCTGTCTGTGAGATGGGCGTCAATTAAGGCACTTATGTGCCTAATGATCATGAATAAAAACTAATTGGTCTATCTGGAGGTGGGATCTCACCTCTACCAGTTTGTTGTAGCATGGATGCACTCATGGCGAATGCTAATCCTGTTTGGCATAGATGGCTCAACATTGCAGCTCAAGGTCAGAGGTGCCTCTTTCATTGATCTTCTGCACATCTTCTGCTCTGTGAATTTTCAATCACACAGGAGCGTGCATAACCGATTCTGTGCAAGGTTAACTTCGACTACACATGTGTCAGACCGTGTGGTTTACCTGTATAAAACAGGTCTTTATCACAGATATGAAGGTATACAGCTGTATAAGGGAAATCAAGTCGTAATACAACTTTTCATCGACGACTCTAGTACATTAACACTAGTAATTTTGTCACATCCTGCAATGGTCTGGTGACCTGTCCAGGATGTTTTTACACCTTTAGGGATAGGCTTCAGCATCACCCATGGCCCTGGTAAAGGATCAGTCCTGAATGAATGAATGAATGAATGAATGAATGCTTTTACGTTCAGAAACACATTTCCACATGCAGGACAGCAATCAAGTAATGAAAATCCGTTAGCGAAGATACACTTTGTCTGGATCACACTTGCGGATGATGCTATATTGGCAGATACTTTTTGCTCTGTGTGCTCATCATAGACTACAAACAGACACTGATTTCTCTCTCTCTCCCTCTCTCTCTCTGACGGTCTTTGATTATGTTATATGTATTTAGCTGTGTGAGAGCACCCCCACTTCCTGTGTTCCTGAACAAAAATAAGAATGCCTTTCTGATTCAATGTGTAGTAATGAGGATAACAGAGAAATATGTAACAGTAAAGAAAACTATGTAAATTGCTGTGGTTACTAATGATTTTAATCTTATATTTGTATAATATGACTGTCTGTGAATTTATATCTCTATACCTTGGATGCTGTGAACAGAGGATCTTTGCTGACCCTAGATTTGGACCCCTGTGCATTTCGATCAAGACTGTACTCAGTTAAACCTGGACCTCAAAGCCAGACTGTAAAATTCACTCTAAAAGATGAGATAAAGCTGTGTGTAAGTATATGAGTGCTGGAGGAACTTACAGAACACTGTCCCTGGCTGCTGAATTAGCCCTAAGGCGAAGTGTGGCCTGGTGACAGATGAGCTCCTTCCATACCTGCTCCTCTGAAACTCAGCCAGCTGTCAGCTGATTTCCTCCACCTGGTTCATTTGATTTCTACCAGTGTGGCACCAGAGCTGTTGCTGCAGGCACACTGCGGTATGACCCATAGTCCTTTATTGCACACACACTCTTCAACATGTCTTGGCAACATTCTCAACAAACTGATTTTGATTACCTGAAAGTTTACCTAAGCAGTAGAACACAATGGCGGGTGCACAGTCGCTGATAACATCACAGCTGCGGTTCAGACATAGATGATCACAGCCATGACTTTATTCACAATTCATATTTTTAATTGCATTTATACAAAACAAAGAACTCTCATCATTGCACACAAAGCTCCAAACAGTCTTGCTGTTCCCGTCTTTCTGTACTTCTTCATCCTGTAGAGCATCTCGTTCACTCTGCAGACCAAATCAATTTTGATACTAATCTGACTTTTAGACTTTAGCTTTCAGATTTCAGGTTATATGTGACTAAATCTGATTTGTATGGTCAGGCTGACTGGCACATACACGAGTATGCTGACGAGGGGGGGGGGCAGGCTAAATTTAGCAAACCGTTCACATTTAAGAGCTATTCTTTTTCAAGTAAAAGGACACTATCTAAGTGTCTATTC
This sequence comes from Nannopetersius ansorgii, assembly GCA_037974605.1. Taxonomy (NCBI): domain Eukaryota; kingdom Metazoa; phylum Chordata; class Actinopteri; order Characiformes; family Alestidae; genus Nannopetersius; species Nannopetersius ansorgii. The sequence goes on from JBBPDE010000006.1 coordinate 12,535,556, forward strand.
AAAGCTTCTTCAAAACTCTCAATGCTTGACCTAGAGTATGCGAAGAGCTTCATTTTCTTTTTGCACATTCTGACATCATCAATGCACTCTCACTAATGAAAAAAAAAACAAAACTTGGGAGTCAATTGTATTGGGTAAATTGGGTTGTATCTCCAGAAATTTGATTCAGCTAAACCTATTTCTAATGTGGATAAAAGTTGTATTTCATATGACTTTCTGACATGCATAGTGCAGAAACTCTGTCCTCTGTCAAATCAAATATGCTGAAAAGTCACATTTAAATATTCTCTAAATGTTTCTGCACTCACAATTGAACTGAAAACTTGTTGAAAATCTAATTAGATTCAGTTTGTGATTGGCCAAGTCAAAATTCATATAAGGCTTAACTGTTTGACTAGCCAGACAAATGATCCAATACTAAATATGCAGACCCAAAGCTGTTAAAAAGAGTAATAGAGTAAAGTTACTGGGTACTCAGAGTTTAGACACGTCCTTTTGAAAACTAGCTCCTCAGCATTTATGAAAGGCCTGTTTGACAGTCATAAGCTTCCCTGTCTCTTTGTAACATGCCATTCAGATGTTTGGGGATTTGCCGATGGTGAAATGTAAGGCGTAGCATGGTATGAGGGGTTTCCTCTTTAGCAGCCCACTGCCGTGTTTCTGGACAGCGCTGCCAAAGGGTGTAGGGGGGTGGGCGACTCACCCACAGCTTGGGGTTAATTGCACCACTGGGGGAAAATGCCTGCTCTGATTTGGTGCGTGGTTGAGAAGGCGGTTTGTGACAGGCCACGCTGTGTGCTGTGGAAGCAAGAATGGAGACAGGAGGAGAAGGAGCCCGCTGAGAGCATCAGCTGCTTTATAAGTCAGCCAGACAGAAAGAGACTCCCCTTTGGAGGGAATTACACTTATATCAACTTTGATTTACTGAGCTGTTGTGAAATGTAAGAAAAGGAAATGGCTATTATCTTCCATGAGGTAAAAAAAATAAATAAATAATAAAAAAAATATTCAAGATACTTTA
>JBBPDE010000006.1:12543346-12555660 GCA_037974605.1 Nannopetersius ansorgii
CACACACACACACACACACACACACACACACACACACACACACACACACACACACACACACACACACATATATAGCAGGAAGATGTGTGAATTGTGTATATTAACTGATTTTTGGGAAAGGGGTAAAGAAGAATGTTCAAATATACGTTTGTGTAACATGTTTTTTAATCACTTTGGATCATTTGTATTACAGTGTAAGCCATATAATATTCACACATAAATTGTGGCTGATATTTTCAATTTATGTAAAAGGAAAAAACAACAAAAACACTAACAGTAACAAGGAGTTCACCAGACAAGAAAATAGGCATCTGCTTTCTATGAGTTACACAGGCCTTGATTACATGCATCAATCCCGTTGGGAAAGTATTTAGAGATTAACATCAGGTTTTTTGGTTTTGCTCTTGTCAGTTTGAGCCCACTCTTTAAAGATCTGTCTAAACATTTCAAGCAGAGTTTGAGTGTGCCTCTTTCATCATCTCACCTGCTTACCTTAAGATTCAACATGGAGGTCTGGTGGTTTTGCTGGCTTGTCAAGAGACCCAGTGTTTCATCAAGTCTGTTGTTGTGTAATGCTTTGATATAAAGGATAATGGAAGAAATGGACAGGAAGGAGTATCAAGACTGGTGTAATCCTGACTGGATCAGTGATGTCATTATGGCAAAGGAATTCCTTACCAAACATGAGAAAAGCAATTAAATGATTTTTTGTTGAGTGAGCTCAGTACAATAAGTAGTGTTTGTATGCTTAACAATTTCCAAAGTTCTTCTTGAGACGCCACAGTTTAACTCCAACTGTCATTCAGTACTTGACTAATGAATCCTTCATTAAGGTACACCAGGTGGGTGTGTGGGTGATAGATTTGAATATACACAAACAGAATTAGCAGCATTTAAAAAATGGTTGCATTAATGATTTTGCATTTTAACTTTGAGAGCCTAGTATATTAGCAATGTCCTGGTCCAGTCCAGTGGGTACATATTTTAATGGGTTGTTTAGTAGCAGAATTAAACCCAATCCACTTCCCACCATTTGTCATATTATTTTGCGCTTTGTTTATGCCGCTGCTGTAGAGTTGTCAACAGACATTAACCTTTTTGAAAGTAAAAGCAATTTAAAGAACTAAAGGGTGGAATCATTTTCAAGGAAGAAAAGAAAATATGTAATATCTGCAATGCTGATGTTTTGACTGTATTTTAGACAGTTTTACTACTACTTTGGTAAACTAATTTGTGAAATATAGGGCCATTTTACAAAACATATTGTCTTGTTAAATCTATAAGTATATTATATGCACAGCACAAATAACAACTGTGCCACTTATATAAGTTGATATATCGCCTTAAATTAATGATTACTTAAATTAATGATTTGAAGGATTTGAATCAATGTTACAAGTCACTAACTAGAAACACTGGAGTCCTAAGGTATCACAATATAGATGGTGTTAGAGGCAGTGGTGATTGTAGCTTTATGGTGAACTGGGAAAAGTAAAGTTTTTCATTTTGGTTCAGCAACCTGCACGACCAACCCAGCAATGCACTGCAGACACAGCACACACTTAGAGAATACTATGGAGCAAAAACATGAAAGTATGAAATGGAATGTAATTCTAACCAAAGATGAGAACATTCAATGGTAAACAAATGCATCATGTTTTGTTGTTAATCTAATCAAGTGAAATTCAAAGGATGTCAGTGTAACTTGCTTGCTGTGCAAAGACTGTAAAAATAAATGACCGACATGTGCAAGCTGTCCCGATTGCACTGGCATCTCTTGTGTCACGTGAAGCTAGTATGAGTGAAACAGGCCTAGAAGACGCTTGGTGTTTTGTTTTTGCAGACATGAAATCTGTTCAGCTGCCCACATAAAACTATATTAAGATCTCTGTGAAATTGGTATTGGCCAGTTTGTTTCTTCAAAGAGTTTAGCACAGATTTATTGAAAATATTAATAAGTCTTACATGGAACATGGAGAAGATGAATTGTATATTGTGGGACAGAGTGCTGCACTGGGGAATCATCATTTAATGGAAGTAAGGAGGGTAAAGCCCCGACACCAAGATCCAACACATCAGACAGAAGTGAACTAAATTAACTCTTTTGTTTCCCAACTTCTGAAAGCATTTGCTGGCATCTGTTTCAAAAAAGCGAGAGAGGGGCAGGCGAGGATGAGATGTGAGGGATGTGTGATGAGGTGAAGTAGGAGTGAAGGAAAAGAGGTTGCTCGATGCCAGCAGCAGAAAGGAACAAAGAGCAGAGAGAGAAAAGTGTTGCGCATGTTGCTCAGAATCGCATTCACCTGGAAAATTGTAAGCGTCTAAATGGCACATAATTTCAATTGCATGCTGCTCCCTAATCTTCGGTGATTCACACATAGATCTTTTTCCTGCTTTTGTGCGGCTTATCCCATTTTTCTCTGTATTTTTTCGACCTGTACTGGCATAAGCTGCATAAGACTATTAAAGCCCTGATTGTTACGACACAATACCGGGGTTTTCAGGCGGTGTCTTCTGTTGAATAATGAACTTCAGCCCACTTTGAAGCTGCGCAGTCCTGTAGATCAGTGGTGTATCAAAGCTGCTTTACAGAGAAGCACTTTGCTCCTTCCATCTCCAGTCTTTTGGCCAGCACTTCACACTTCAGTTAAATCCAAGGTGCACCCTAGAGATTGGCCATGTGGATACAGTTTGAACGATGCACCCCTGCCAGACACCCTTCATTTTAACTTCAGATATATTGTCAGATATAGAAGGAAAACAATTTTGACCTGGTGATGGAGGCCACGACCAGTACACATCAAACAAAGCAATCTCCTCTACAGGAGGTCCCATAGAGGTGGACGGCCTAAACATTCTTTTAATCCTCACCCTGATGTGAGAAAGTAGGACCATTCTGTTTCAATCTTTGGGTCAATGTTCTATTAGCATCATTTTTGCAAATGAAGTATTGTTGTTCAGCGTACACAGAGATGGTGATCATGAAAAGATCAGATCAATTTCAGGACATCCCAATAAAGCAAGTAGACTTTCCACAGATGCTTGATTAGTTTCAGTCCTGGCCAGGAAAACACCCTGAACTTTTTTGTCATGTCCCTTAAGCCTTTTTTGAGCATGGTGTTCAGTGTAGCACTATCCTGCTAAAAACAGGCAGCACTTTTGTGGAATACCATTGATATGCAGGGGCGTACCTCCACAACTATGTTAAGATAGGTGGCACGTGTCAAATTGATGTCCACATGAATGCCAGGACACAACATTTCCCATCATAACATTGCCCAGAGCATCACAACTCCCTCCATTGGCTTGTCTTCTTCTCACCGCATGTCCTCTTCTCACCGGGTGCCATCACTTTCTCAGGAAAAACAGCACCATGTGATTTTAATACAATGTGACTCATCAGATCAGACGACCTTAAACAGGTGAATTGGTGAGCCTCAGGTGCCCATTACCATGTTGCCCATCCATGGTTCGTCTACTCTCAGACCACTGTCAAAAGGTAATCGCTATAGATAGCTATTCCTCAAGCCTTGCTGTTTCAGAGATGTTTCACCTGACCAAATCTCCCACATCCAACATACTAAATATGATAAGCAACAGTTAGTTTACTGTCTAAGCTGACATGGATAGCTGTACGTCTATTATATCTGCAAAAGAGCCGAAACTAAACATGGTGAAATGGTGTTTAGTCAATATGCTAGCAAACTAACTGCCCATTAATATCAAATCTGCACCAACTGTAGCTTTAAAAAAGCTTCTAAAGATCGCTCCATTATCCTCAGCCTCTTTTAAATATTAGCACTTCTATACACAATTAAATGTACACCTTCATTGATTTTCTCAATATTCTTATATTTATACCATTATTTTGTTCTATGCTACTCTATTTTATTTCATGTTTTATTCTATCCTTGTAAAGCACATTGGATGACCTTTTGCATATGATTATGTGCTATATAAATAAACTTGACTTGTCTTGACTTATTGGAGAATCAATGTTATCCGCTTCATCTGGGAATGGCCATAATGCTTTGGTTCATCACTGTCTTAAAGAGTAGATGCTGCCACCAGAGAGAGACCACTATAAACATGTCATGCCCAGAGGTGATCCTGATTTTAAGGGGCTGTAAAATAATAAACAATTATTTAAAGAATTATATAAATGTATATTTATGTTTCGTACAATCAGTCCCATCTTTAAAGAATTTTAGTTAACAGTACTTTACTTGTTAATATTAAAATTAATTCATATCAATATATTGTTAATTCTGACTTGTTATATGGACATCGAAGTCCATATATTATAGGGGGTCTAGCTGCTCATAATTTTTCTTTCTATTAATCTGGTAATTTTGTTTAATTTTTCATTAGTACTTTTCATTACAAGCGTTTGTTTTGTGTTAAAACTTACAAAATTTCTAATATTTTCACATACTAAAGGGTAGGTTTGAATATAAGTGACATGTCCCAACAACAGTGCAACCAACAAACAACTAATTGTTGGTGCATTATCAGCACATCATTAATACTAATAAAAGCATGAGTCATCCATATCGGCTGGTCCACATGCTGAATTGAATGTTAAATATGCATTTCTTATGAATGCTTCCATTTGATATGAATTTCAGACACCATTTTTTTAGCTTATTGTTATTCTAGAAAATTTCTCACGAGACTGAATTGTGATTAATGCTTTAGCCCTTTTGGCAACCAAACTGTTTATTGATGCTAATGCATTTACGTGATCAGTTGTGTATGAGAATGCTGCAGCTACCTTGGTCGGAAGGAAAAAAAAAGACTTGCAATCATTTTTTAGCACACAATGGCGTTTGTGACCGGTGCGTGGCTGCAGACAGTGTAATTTCACTGGGAGTGAAGAAAAGGTTTAATAGTATGCCATCAGAAATCTTGCAGCAGGGCAGCTTCCAGTGGTAATGAACTTGTCAGCCCTATAGCATTCTAGGTCTCATGTTGCTGTTATTATTCAATTCAGCGTAGTGCCTGGCCTCCATTCCCTCCAATGATTCTTCAAATGCCATCCGGCCTCTTGTTTCACACAGTACACATTTTCTGCTTACTCCCAATAGACCCAAGATACTGTATTGGCCCTTGTTTAAAACAAATTTTGTTTGGTGTTACCAGGTCCACTGTGTATTGCCTCAAATGTTAAACTGTTAGATTAATGTGTAGCGGCTGCAGCATTGCCCGTAAAAAAATGATTTTACATTTTTTTTTCAAGGCAGTTTTTGCTTCAGCATTTTCCTGCATAACCATGAGAACACCAGCATGCAAGCAGCCCTAAGGAAAGATGGATTGAAAGGTATAAGTATGGCCATTTGCCATCAGTGAATTTTGCTTCAAAAATAAGAAAATTGTGTGTGTATATGTGTTTGTGCCATCCATATGCTTCTGTGGGTTCATGTCTATACTAAGACTGCTGCATGTAATGTAGCATTTACATTTTAATCCAAGATTGCTGCTGACAGGTTACTGCAAGTCTGTTTCCCCCACACTGTCGCAGAAGCTTTGAAATAACAACATAAATAGTAATTTGACAAAATCACATTCAACAGAACATAGTTTACTAGGAACTGCATTTGGCATTTGTTCAATTGGACACAAGCTATGAAAGTGTTTGTTAATAGACTATGAAGGTCTAAGGTCTGAGACCTTACTCATGCTGACCGATTAACACTATATAGCTTGTATATATTTGCTAATGATTCTGGACACATTTCAATCTTCATTTTTCCCAAATTCATCCTTAAAAATCTATTTAATTAAACATGTAATTACATCTTCAACATTACGAGACAAAACAACATGAATAACTTGACTTCTAATAGTTATTTATTCTTTTAGTTTGACTATTTCTGTTCTATAATGTAGAATACTTCTAAGCTGATGAGGATTCTTTACGCTGGCAGGCTCAGCAGATGATGTGCTCGTCTGACTCTGGTTGCAATGAGCGTTTAAATGCCTTTTTTCTTAAAGCAATCTTTGCACTGTTCCCTGCATAACAGCTTTGCTATTGATATTAGAATATAAAAGCACTTAGGTCAGCACTGGGAAATGAATTCTCACCAGCAAGGCATTTAGAGAAACAACAAGCACCTTTTATGGAGACGCATATTTTACACAGGTTTCATATGCATTAAGTTGGTTATCGTTGTTGACGATAAGAGGAAGGTGTGCCAGAGAAGGTGTGCTCTCTGTTATCAGCTGATTCTCAGGTTCATGAAGGTCCATGTTGTGGGTGAGGAAAGATGTTGGAGGAGAGCCCTCTGCTAATGTTACTCTGCCAACAAAGCATTACTGCTTGTCAGGCATCAGCCAGCCCAGCTGTCAGAGAGGTAGCCAGTTGCCTGTTGGAGATCAGAGAGAACAGAGTAAATGCTTAAAGCTGTGCAGCTAGCGTGACTGTTGCTTGAAGAAAATGCATGAGGAATTGACATGAAGGATAGTGTGTACTGCCCACATGTGCAGCACTTGTCTGTGAGGGAGGAGAATGAAGTATCTCAAGCTGACATACTGCATCATTTCAAACATTAACCCTCAGTCACAACAACAGGGTGCTCATTATCCATCCATCCATTGTTTAACTGATCCTAGAGCCCCATAGAGCACTGAATGTTATGCATCTTAAGGCTATTATACTTGGACGATGCTCGACTTTTATCACCAATTTCAAACTCAGAAGGTTCAACACTCGTTCAAAGTTTTTGCACACCAGAGTTTTTTCCTTCGTAACTGTGGATTTTTTGTTTCCTGTTAAGCTTTGGGAATTTGTTAAGTGAACAAAAATAACTAAAATTATGTCAAATATAACAAAGAATATGTGACACTGCATATTCTGACATCTAATTAACTGTTGATGCAGAAGCAAATTCTAGACTGTCTTTTCACTTTAAAATGCACAAAAAAAACTGCTTCTTCCCATTGTCTGTCACTTAATAGCTCATTATCAAACACCTGTCTGGTGAGCCACATTATAATTCTAATTCTATCAGGTGGCTTTTTTGTAGTTCAGTAGGAATTAATAAAAATATGACATTTTCTGGATAATAAAGGTACTCAAATGGTGAACATACTGTAATTTTCTTTTTAGCAAAGAGTATTGATTGTATTATTAGTTATAATTAAGTGAGTAACATGCAAAAAAAAAGGACTTATAGTGTAGTTTATGCTTTAATTAGTTTGATACAAGTCTCATGCATTTGTTGAAAACACTCTCATTGGGACAGGAAACCATTTTCTGAAAAAAGTGAATGAACAGCCAGAGCAGGCACAGACTGGTGAATCTGTGAGTACACACCGGTTATGACATTTTACACAATATTGACATTATAGACATTGAAGCACATCCTTCCAGACACCCTTTTCTCAAAGGTTATTTGGATTAGTTTAAATCCTTGAAATAGTCAAGAAAAATTGACAGATCTCCATATTATATCCAGGCCTGAAGCACAGTCTTATTTGCTAGATAAGTTGATAGATCTCTGATAGGAAAATAACAGTTTAAATTCTAGTATAATTAACAATATGGCTGCCAATGCTTAATAATGTGTCACTGACCTGTATTTTCAGTATTCAGTATTCTTTGTTCTCTTTTGAATTTTACTGCACTGCAATTTTTGGCAAATGGATTTTTGTTTTGCTGCATTTAAAGATATAAAAGAAATATATAAACAAATAAAAGTCATTTCAAGTGGTGAAAAAAAATAAACTATTCCTGTTAGAATATTTGTAATGAAACAAAACCTAAATGGATTTGTCTACTCAAATGGACTAATGGTGTTCTTGGTTTTCATCCAAAGCTGTTCAGAGAGGCAATGCAAGAGTAATTTAACATTTAATGTTGGGCTATATTTTCTACCAAGGGCAGGGATCTCATTAGCAATACACTCATAGTCTCATGTGATATTGACAAGATTGCATTTTTGCATTATCTCTGTGTTCCTCTTAGGCTTCACATTAGCTGTGCTTTCATTGCGAAGGTTGAGGGAGTGTATCTCTTGGAGAACGAAACGGCGAGGGAAGCATGTGCTGTCCTTCTTTGAATTAATCTGAGTGACTATTAGACAGGGTTCCCACAGATCCTTAAAGAGACTTAAACACTATTCTGACAAGATTAATTTTACATGGGGAGGAGTAATGCAGTTTTTATTACTGGCATTTTTTGTGATTTTAGTCCCATCCCAATCCACCATGTCTCTCATTTTTAAAGACTATAAGTTTACGGCACCCTTTACTTACTATGAAATAAACCATATAAATAGCCACAGGTAATAGTAATTATGGGTAATCCAACATATTGATAAAGATGCTATCTCTTCTGTGAAACAGAAGTTTATGTGTAGAGGCACGCAAAGCAATTTCTTGTGTTCTGTTTTTCAAATTACTTTAAAACATACTTTCTTACTACAATGTATGACTATACAGTAAAACATGTAAAATGATAGAAAATGTGGTGATATTGACTGTTTAACCCTCTGAGGTCGGCGGATCCATAAATGGATCCTTTTCAGTTTTCCAAAACAATTATTTATAGCTCTGCGAGTTTTTGTATGTTTTAAAACAAAATATATAAATGGCTCTTTGTAAATAGGATAAAAAGGAAGCATGCGATTTTCTATCTGGCTGCACGTTGTAGCCACACCCCTCAAGTATTCAGATGTAAAACATCAATCTGAATAAATGAATAGCATAAATGAATAAATGAATCTGAATAAATGAAGGATTGGCTGATTGTGCAGCAGGGGGCGGAAATAACACACCCCACTTCACGCTGTAAACAAACACACACTCTTTCCACACACTGAAAACTGGCTTTAGAGGGAGAGTTAGACACGGAAAGTCTGGTGAGGACAGCGAGGATGAACAGAGGCACTCGGAGCTTCTCTTGAGTAAGCAGCCTAATATCTGTTTTATAGCTGCTGGTTAGCTTATAAAGCTATATCTGGTCTTTTGCTGGCCAGAGGATCATATGCAGGATGCAGGGAAGGACTACAAAAACTTTTCATCAGAAAAGAAACCGTTACGCTGCTTGGCATCTGGATTAGACTGCGTATTGTATTTTATTTATATTTATATACTTACACGTATATATCTATACTGTTTTTTACACTATTTTTGTGGTGTTGATACTTATACTTACAGAGTCTCATTACATTCACTTTACTCACATTTTATTATAGCTGAGACTTTCCCGAATATAACAATATTTGTCAGTTTGGCATAGATTTTTTTAGTTAGATGAAATACTTAAAAATGTAAAGGGGTATCAAATTGCCTCAAAGTGCCAGAAAGGCCTCAAACCTCAGAGGGTTAATGTATATTCCCAGACTAATGACAATGCTAATGGCACTGAAAGCAGCAAGGAAGGTGGTTAGGTTAATCAGAATAACTTATGGTTCACTAATTGGTTATTCTACTGTCACAGAAATGCCATAGACGTGATCAACAAACTGCAGCGTTGAGCTATATATTGAGAAGGAAACAAAGCTTACTAAATGCATGAAGTGTGGAAAATGGGAACTTGTAATCTCTGCTCCTTGTGTTTTCACGGGGTTTAAACTAGCCACTTCTGTGTAAACACTACACAAACAATGTGAGCATGCAGCTAAAATGCCTAGAGAATGTTTCCTGCTGCTTGTTGTGAGCGCTATGCCTCAAAGAATATATACATTGAAAAGAAACCCATTATGGAAATGTTCTGACTTACCAGCTGCACCATTTCTGGTTTTAAATAAATTAAGAAATATGAAATCGTACGGATCCCACAAAAGTGCTTGAATACACATCTCTTAATTCAGAGTGTAGACCAGTCGCATATGAAAAAAATGTGACTTCACTGCAGAGTAAAAGCATTAAAAGGTCAATCAAATCGAAGCATATGTAAATACTAACCACACAAAAAAATCGTTCTTCTAGCCTTAAAGACAAAACCAGACCAGATCAAAATGTCACATTATGCACATACTAAATTAACTTATATGACAGTATGAAAGGTACTATAGTCAAATTGTAAGATGGTACCTGTAATCATCAAAATTGACCAATGATACAGGGCTAGAACAGCAGAAGCAGTTTTTCATTTTTTTCTCAGCTGTTTGAATAAATATTAATAAATACCCCTTTGTCTGAATAAAAAAAAAAGTCAATAGCATATCTTCATCTTCTGGAAATCTATTTTAAATTCAACCCTGACTGACTGGTTTCACTTCCTAATTATTGTTGATCTGATAGAGAATGTTTCCTGTTTCCTGCTGATATTCTAACCAATAGGAGAGCTAGCCTAATTGTATCTACCTTAATACCAGAGATTAGAAATAATAGTAGTGCTACAATTTTTCAGTGGTTAAATACACAATATTGTGTATTCAACACACCTGATGCTCCAATTAAATCAAAATGTACAGATGTATTATTTAGTTGCCAGAAATGATTAGGCTTTCTTTGAAATCTTAAAAGGCCCTGGAGGTTCACTTCTGATGTCAGACATGGTAAACTGTTTTAGCATGTGGACTAGAGCTTTCCGTTCGCTACTGTGTTTTCTATCTCTGTTGGCCTTCATGCTTTTACTGATGGATGCACTGGGTTTTTTTTTTCAGTAAGTGCACATCCACAATCAGCCCCGGATTCAGATTAATAAGGTTTTGTCATTGATTTTTTTCATTGCACTGACTGAACTGTGAAATATATTCCTATGCATTTTTCTAAAACTAAATACAGTAGGGCAGCTGAATTTGGCATAAAATACTCTGCCTCTTAAGATTTTTTCTTTTTACTAATATGGGTTTAGCATAGAATAGTGGTGATGATGATGATGGTGATGATGACGATGATGATGACGATGATGATGATGATGATGACGATGATGATGATGATGATGATGATGATGATGATGACGATGATGATGATGATGACCAAGATCGTAGTGATTATCATTGTCATTTTATTTACGGTTTTATTTTACATATTGAAAGTAGTTGTATATACGCCACGAATCAGAGATGAGCATGGGCTCTAAGTATATGAAAGCAATTCACTGATTTCCCTGTAGTGCAGTGAGAACATAATGTCGCAATAAAGCCCATATGTTTTATAGCCACATTGACTGGCTTCTGCTGATTGTGTATGGCTTTACTAAAAAAATCTTAATCTGTTTGAGCTATCTCCAAATGCTCAAGTGCTTTGTGTGCCACGGCAAAACTAGTGAAAGTATCAGTTTAGAGTTGTGCCCTTTTAGGCAGAGAATTAGCTGACTGTTAAATGACCACGGTGTGAAACTACAGCTATTTGACTCTATTGGAGTATCAAGAGACTGAGGAAAAAGGTGGACCCAATGTCAGACGCTCATTATTGGGTTTGTTCCAGGGGGGGTGCAAAAACGATCAAAGAAAGGCCCACTCAATTTCCATTTTAGTAGCTCCTGTCCTAGAAATTAGCCAGGGGTGTCCCAAATGATATGCCCTAAACCTCCCTCCATTTGTCTGCATTAAGCTTGCATGGGGACAGACTCTTTAGTAATAAGTGGGGCAATTTTATATTTAGGCTTGTCCGCTTGCACCTTGAAAACGGGGTAACCTAATCTCCTCCAACCTGGGTGAACAGTAGTTCAACTCTTCATCCCCTTTATGGTGTGTAGGATCTTTTTTTTTTTTTACCATTTTCACTTAGTATCATTATATTGCATTTTCCTATGTGCTTCATAAAACAATTAACAAATGGAGATTTTTGTAATCACACTCCTTTATGGTTGTTTATCAAACTTTTTGCGTCTATGTGAAAAGTGTGATGTAAAATAAATGAATGGAAGAGTTTGTTAAATGGATAGCTGAGTTATGCTAGTAGTTACCGTCTTATGGCCTTTTTGGGACACAATAAAGGCAAATCTAGTGCTGGTCCAAACAGGCCATCAAGCCCAGTCTATAAACAGAGTCTCCCTTATCTAACAAAATTGGAAATAGTATCCACTTGCTAAACTCAGGCTAAATATTAATTGCTTCCTAAAGTGTAAAATCAATGTCAATTACACTACCCTTAGTACTGGCAGTTCTTAGTGGTTATCTCTCCCTGTGATCTGGGTTTTGGAGATCTATTTTCTTCATAGGCGTTTTTGACCCTCAGGATACATTCAGCCTGCTGTTGTTGGCTCGGGAATTAAAAGGTCTCATCGTGTCGCCTTAATGAAAATGATGCCCCCAAGCCACTGAGAGACACATTATAATAAATACTCACTCACTCACTCACTCACACACACACACACACACACACACACACACACACACACACACACACACACACACACA
>JBBPDE010000006.1:12567378-12579011 GCA_037974605.1 Nannopetersius ansorgii
GCTACCGCACTACTTGATCAATGAAAGAGCTTCGCTACTGAAAAGCTATTTGATTCGGAAAACAGCAACGCTACCAATGCGCTACTGAGAAATGTAGTTAAACTAGTAGCGTCACTACTTGTAGCGACGCTACTGCCCATCACTGATGCACACACACCTACACACACACACACACACACACACACAAACACACACACACATATATATATATATCAAATATATAAATCAAATATATATATATATACATGCTGTGCAGCGAATTATTAAATTTTTTAATCACCATTAATCTTGTGGTTTTCTGCGATTTATCGTGATTAATCACATTGTTATATGCAACATTAAATAATTTAATCAAAAGTAATGTACTGTGCACTTTTCTGTTTAAAAGTACTGCCATATGATCTACAGTGCAATAACATTTGGCTTGCAAACACTTAAAACAATAAGGAACTTTTTAACAGCAGTGTTCCCTTTAACGCAGTAAGTTGGCATTCAAATATTTATTGTAAATCTCAACTTAAACATTTATGTAATGTAAAACCAAAGCTATTTGCCACTGTAGGGCATTTACATTTTATTTAGTTTGTTGTAGAAAAACAAGTTACCAAACAAGTTCAAAGAGGCGGAACAATATAGCAGCTGCAAAAGGGGACCGACTCCATGTGAAAGTCTGTGTATCTGAATGCAGTGTGCAAGTCCAATTACTTTTGTCTATATAATGTATGTTGACTTGTGGGCAGTGGAATTGTCAATCATAAGAATGTGCAAGTTTTTAGGCATAAGTTTCTCCTGAAATCAAGAATATTGTTGGGAATCTGTCCTCTCTTCGCTGCTCTACTCTTCTCAGACTTTGCACTATAGTTGGAACATTGCTGTGATGATTTGATCGTGTTCAGCCGCAACAGTAGGTACTGATGTTGGATGAATAGTTCTGGAACGTGGGGGCTGGAACCATTATAGTGGCTATGTATCTAATTATGTATCTGAATGCGGTGTCATTAAAATCTCTGTTGGTGTAATGGTCAGGTGTCCCGTATAATATGGACAATAGTAATCAGATGTCTGACCCACGCAAAAACCAGCCGAGAGCTGAGTGGTCCACGCACTCACGAGCCCAAAAAGCAACACGCGCTAATGTGTGCAAAAATAATCGTCGCTGTTAAGTAAATAATGTGTTAACTCGATAATAATGCCCAGCCCCTATATATATATATGTGTGTGTGTGTGTGTGTGTGTGTGTGTATATATGTGTGTGTGTGTGTGTGTGTGCGTGCGTGTGTGTGTGTGTCTGTTCATAAACATGTTTTTAGTAAATATATTGTATTATATGACATTTTTGTCTTTAAACCCAAAAGCTACAGAGACATAAAAAGGTTTCTTTGAGTCAAGTACGATTAAGATTTAACAGCTTTTGAACTTCTTGCGCGGACATTTCTCAGCCCTTGAATCAATACTTAGGTGTTATGAAGTATGCTTTCCTGGAGGTAAAAGTGAGATTGGATATATAATCTTGTAGTTATATAAGACCAGGATCCAGGTAAGAGGCTTAATAGTGCAACTGTCTTGTAAGCTGCTTCATCCCTCAAAGTTTTTTCAAAGCTTTACTCACAGCATTCTACTGTTCGTTTTGTGGGTTCACCCCCCCTGCAGTTATTTTCTAGGTCAAAATGAAGGCCTTATTACTTCATATTTGAACTTATGAACAAGTGGTTTCTGTAGCCCCAGTCCACTAAACAGCCAGATTCCTCTGGTCACCTGTCTGCAGCCTGTCTTGAGCCTGGCTTTCTCTGTCAGCTTCTTCTGAACTTCTGTTGCTACATGCATTCCCCTTTAGGCGACAAGGAAATGGGAAATGAGACAGGGCAGAAGTCTGTTGAATTTGTCTGGAGGCCAGCTCCCAGATGGCTTTAAAAAGCAGTGCAGTACCGGTGTGTACGGTGAGGATGTGGCTGAAGGAATTAGAAGGGACACGTACAAGTAAATATTGCAGGAGCTCGTAAACATGGATAGAGTAGTTGGCTCATGACTTCTGTAACCTCTGAATGACAGTGTTTTATGGCGGAGTGCTAAATAAGAATGGGGAGACAATGCAGACTTTTGTTTTGGCTGCTATTTTAGAACAGAGTGAGACAGGTCTGAAAAAGAAGCTTTCAGTGGATTACTTAACCTTGGGTTTTCTTCACAACAGATGGTATAATTAAAGAGGAAATATAGCCACCCTGGGAAATGCAGGCATTACAATGGAGATTGAGTGAGTGAAGCGGTGGGGAGTGGATGTGGAGGATGAATAAAATGATCACTCTCTTTGATTAAGGGCCCTTATCGCTGTTGGAAAGGTAGCCATATGACATTTGCTATTGTGATCCATTGAAAGGCATGGCAGAAACATGGACTCTAGTCAGGTTGAAGTTGTCGTCTGTTTTTATACATTTATCCTATAGATTTGTATAGGGTATCAGCTTAGTCAATATAACCAAAGAGTTCTTTGGCTTTTTGCTGTAAATACATTCGGTATTCTCTTGCATTGTTTGTGTTAGCCATCATACTGGTTATAAATTGAGATGCTGACCTTTTTCATTGTCTTACATTTCCTTCTCTTTTTCTATCTTTTCCTCCTCCCTCCCCTCCCCTACTTCCCATGCCCTGCTACAAGGCCCAGATGATGGGGATGATGACAGAGTACTACCACTACATCTTCACTACTCTGGTAATGTACCACACTTGTTCAAGCAAATTGAATCTCATTTATTTTCATCTTGCTTCTTTTTTCATTTTTTGATGAATAGCTTTTAATTGCCAAAAGGCTTTGGATCTGCTCCATAATATCAATTTCATTTGACAAAGCAGCAGTGTAATGGACTATCCAGTATCCCAGTGTAAACACCTGCCCCCAGCTCAAGTCAACAAAGGTCTTTGAAAAGCTTCTACAAAGATACCAGACAGTCAATTGATTGTGTCATCGGAGAGTTTAATTGAGAAAGAAATGCTTAAGCTAATAACCTAGTGTTTGAGTGACCTTTGAATTAAAAACCTCCCAACTGTTTACAGGGATACCCCGACTCATGTGTCTAAATGCCAGCTTTGCTTCTCCTGTGTGCATTTTGAGTGCCCTTTTAATGCTTCTGATGTATCAAACTGCAAAGCAGGGATACTTATCAGAAGCTTATCTAACCAACCTTAAGGCTGGATTATCATTCAATGCAGTCTGAATACAAATCACCTTAGTGTTTGTATACTAATTTTTTTTTTTTTGTAAGCAACCCAGGTTGACTTCAGTCATTTATACTCAATCCTAAGGACATAAGAAAATGTTTCTCATTTTTTCAGTTAGAATAAGTTTTTGACTACCATTAGAGATTTAAACTATTTTCCATATGTATTCAGTGAATTCCTGGGTGCCAGAACTTGGCCACAGCAGTATACA
Source organism: Nannopetersius ansorgii (assembly GCA_037974605.1). NCBI lineage: Eukaryota > Metazoa > Chordata > Actinopteri > Characiformes > Alestidae > Nannopetersius > Nannopetersius ansorgii. The sequence continues at coordinate 12,570,803 of JBBPDE010000006.1, forward strand.
CAGTGTAAGACAAGTATGGGAGTCTAAGTCAACTCAAAGACAAGTAAAAATAAATAGCTAATCACAGAACTATTCAGAGATACGGATTCTCACTGGGTTCCTGAGACCCTCCCACCATTCACACTCATTTTGAACTCAGACATACTGTATGGTGTTGCAAGACTGTGGGATGCATCCTGTGAGTATGATAGAGCCCCTAAACACTATAATTTCACGGCTTTTCTGCCATGAATCGGCCCCTGTAGTATACTGCCAATCCAAATGTTTGTTGTGAAAAAAGCTAAGCACAGTCCAGTAGCAGTTTTAACACGCAGACAGTTTTATTGAACTGTCTGCTTGTTTGAGAACAAACTGGAGAAAATAGTTTATGGACCAAAAAATGGTAATCGTTAATTTTTCATGACCGTCTTTATTCCTTAAAATTAAATTGTTTTTTTGATACTGTTCATTTAAGATAAAAGTAAATTACCTCTGTTCTGATTGGCTGCTGTGCATTTTGAATTATTCAGAAACAGTTCAGAAACAGTTTTGTTTCAAACGTGAACAGTGTTTATATAGTTTTGAAAATTGGTTTAAACGTAAACAGTGTTTTCTTCTTTAGGAGATAATATTACATATGAAATGGGCTCTTTATAGAAGAAGACAATCATTTTTAACAATAAATATAAATATAATTAGTCACAAGTTTTAAATGCCCATTTTAAATGTATGTCTCTGATGTTCAATGGATGTACAGTGTAGTTTACAAAGATCACTCAAGAAATCTCTGCACTGTCCATGGGTGAGTTTCACAAAACTACTGCAGAAGCACAAAGACCACTTTAAATTTATAGAGAAAGTGTCACTTTGAACACTTTAAAACTACTTTGATTCTTCTGTGCTTTTGCAAAACTGAGCCCAAGTGGATAATGTTCAAAAAGCACAATGGAAGGACAGATAAAATCTGTAGAGCTGGAATAATTTGATGAAAAAGGTACAGTAGAATCACCACTGTTAGCACTGCTAGAGAACCTGGTCTCTAGTGGATGCTGTGTCGTGTATTCTCCAGATTACTAAATCCTTTTTTTGGGGACACTGTTTTCTGAGGGCACTGGTGCTAAAATAACTTCATAGATGTTACTTTTGCACTAGTGACTGCAACAAAAAAACAGTACTTAAAAAAACTTTAGAAATATAGAAGAAAAGATGATAAATCCAAAACTTAACAGCATTTTTTTCCTCAGAACACCATTTCATATAATGATGTACTGTATGCCCAGATAACAGCATGGAATCAAGGTCTGTCAGAGCTCTGGCACAGTAAATTCATTGACATGAAGAAGGATCACCTAACACTCTTCTCACAATGCGGGTGCGGGTTTGGACACCGACTTCATCCCTCAAGCTCAGCAGCGTGACAATGGCATTGTTCCGCTGTGCATGGCTCTGTGTTTACTGCAGTAAATCACTCAAACGCCACAACACGGGAAATACTGCTTTGAAATACTGTCAAGTACATTGTGTTTGAGTTTACGATAAGTTCCCTTTTTTTGAAAATAAATGAATGAATTAATGAATGAACAACACAACAAACAAATAGCACTAGGTGTCAAATACTCAAACACAGGTAGAATAATCTGACTCAATGTTTCGTTATATTTCCAGATGTTACACAAGGAGGTGAAAAAGTACATTATTCCTAATGCAACACAGTTACACTCCTGCAAGATTTTCTTTTTACTGTTTCTTTTTTATCATCTGGGAAGAGGGAGCTTCTGACTTAGCCGAGCATGAAAAGTCAACAGAATTGTGTGTTCAGGGGTAATAGCTTCAGTTTCTTCTTTGAAATGATCCAACTTTTTCACCCTTGCCCTCAAGAGATCGTTTCAGCTAGAGGAGGGATGTAGCTGCAGCTTCATTTTTAAAATAAAGGGGCTTTTGCAGCTCCTACTTAAGGCAAATGTACATTTGTGCCTATGAATATATATGGGACCTTTTTTGTTTTTTTATCACTGGTCAATTGGATTTGGATGTGAAATAATATAGAGGTGCAATATAAGTGCAGGTTATTCACTTTAATTTAATTAAGCTAAACTATATAGAGACAACCATTTTTTATTAATGTCCCTGACTCTCTCCCAGCCATTTTTATACAGTTTTGTGTTATGATCTTTGATTTCCATACACTTTTTTTTAGCTGTTTTTACAGCTCCCATTCTATACAGGTAATCAATGCTACGTTAAATTAATCCATTAACAGACACCGTGAGCACAATGCATTCTGTTTGACAAGCTTTAAAGAGTGTGTGCAAGGTGAACCTTACATTAATAAACATTTTAATAAACATTTTACAAATACTGAATTTAACCCATTTTGCGCTTCAACATGGCACTATTTCCCAGATGGTCATACATTCCAACAGATTCATGTGTTTATTTAATATGTTACATATCAAAAATGTTAAAAGCACCGACAAATAATTCGTATCTTACACTTATGCATGTTTATTTATATTTTAAGGTTACATTATACATCAAAGAGCAACCACTTTTATTGCTGTAATAAATTGGTACATTATATTTGACACAAATTCATCTACAAACGCACATAACTATCCAAATTTTTAACTGTACTAAACTGTACAAGTTCTAAAACATTTCTGTTATACTTGGTCATTTGTGTGGCAAAAGGACAAAAGGACGTAACTGCAGTTACTAGTCAGGTGTGCATTTAATGCTCAAGAAAGAAAACAGCTTTTACTGAGATTTACGTTTATCTCCCACCCTAAAATTCATCACATTTTTTTAAAGAAGAAGTCTCGAAGGTAGCGGATAATAAAGAGCAGTTTAATTTTCTGTTGCTGGGGGGCAAACATTTTTCCAGCATGGGTCTTGCACTCTCTTGTTCCCTCAGTTCAAACCCCACAGGGTGTTAATGAAATTGTCTCGTATGTCCTACTGAATGTCCCTGCCCCCCTCGGCTTATTCAAGCCCTAAGTGTCTATTCAAGACTTTCTATAAGGAACAGATATGGTGTTCTAAAAGTGGCCAGATCATGTTATTTTACGTTACAAGGTCTTTTTCTTTTGGTTTTTAAAACAGGTGTTGTCCTTTACACTGGGTTATATATATTTATACATTTTGAAATATTCAAAAATGACTAGAAATCTTGTTATGCGTATTATGTTTTATCTTGTTACAGTACATTCAATTTCTAAACTTCAGTATAATGATATATAAGGTTATGCGAGGTTACCGCGTGTCTTAAATTTGACCTTATGACCCCCCTGAATTGGATCCAGAACCATTAACACCTCATCATAACTCTGCTTTTCCACACCAGCGCTTCCGTTTTCAAAGGTTTAGTCTCACATCATTGCTTTGCTATGTGAAATTCCGATCCCTTATTCATGGCAAGACAAAGGCATTGAAATCCATAGACACTGTGATCCATTTCAGTGACGGGCCAGTATTCAGTATCAGGTGGTGCGCTTATGGTTGGGTGCGCGGAACGGGAGCAATGAACACAGGATTATTGAGGAAATAACCGTTTCAATCGGCCATTCAGGGGCTGACTGCTAGCTCACTGCGTCTGAAATCACACACTGTGGTGTGTGTGTGCATCCCACAATCCCTCATCCTCTATACCCAGTCAGCCCGGAAATCCTCCCTGTCCTTTATTTTCCCTCTGTATAAATATGTTTTTCGCCTTTGCCTATATCTCCTCTTTTTATTATGAGACAAAGTGACAAGCAGCCTCTCCGCCACTAACTTTCACTTCAAGCCTGGTTAAATAAAAGATCCTTTCTCTCTCTTTCTGCCTCATTTTAAAACAAGGTGTTACTATTTTATTCTGAGAGCCATTACTGCTATCACTGTAGGACTGAACAAAGCTTGTGTGAATTTGTGAATGCCCAGTAATGTGTTATTTCTTACATTATGTATATGTGTTACGCTGTATTTTACGTTATTTTTGTTATTACTGTAACCAAATTGTCCCCGGAAAGAACAATAAATATATGATGCTCTCTCTCTCTCTCTCTCTCTCTCTCTCTCTCTCTCCCTCTCTCTCTCTGTACCCCTCTCTCTCTCTCTTTCTCTCTCTCTCTCTCTCTCTTTCTCTCTTTCTGTACCTCTTTCTCTCTCTCTCACTCCCTCTCTCTCTCTCTCTCTACTCTCAAACTTTTTAGGACCTTATGGCCATCAATCTAGAGCCATACCGCTACTGTGGGGTCAATATGACCGGCTTCCGCATCCTTAATGTGGACAATCCTCAGGTGGCCACTATTGTGGAGAAATGGTCCACTGAGAAGCAGATTCCTCCTAAACCTGACTCTGGTCTGTTGGAGGGAATCATGACGGTATGCTTCAGTTTCTCTCTATACTCCCCTTTTACTTACTATAGTCTTTCTCTTCCAGTTTCACCCAAAAAGGCAGATGAATATGTAACTGAAGACAGAAAGAACTGACCACACATGCTTCCAGAGTGATGGGTTAACTGCTTGATAACTACAGGCGGGTTTGATTTCCTTTTGGACTAAGTTTGATCCTTAGATTTAGATTACATGCCGCTTCTTGTTTGTTTTGAGAAGGAAAGCGATCTGTGAGAAAGAGATTAGTTTCTTCTAATAATAATAATTAGCACAGTAATGGAAGATGGAACAGAGCTCTAATGCTCTCGACCCCCAGAAGCTGTAGATTTCCAATCTTGTCTTCTAAATTTATTAAGCAGAACTTATTACTTGGCAGCGAAACCCCTCCAATTACTGCAGTTCAAATCCAAAAATTACCTCACATGCCTGACAGCAACAGTTCTTTATAGTAGACCCTTGTACGTAGATAGTTGCTACATTCTTTTTTCTTTACTATTCACATGTAAATACATGAACACATGTCATTTTGATCACATTCTCTGTAGTGAATAACATACGGATTTACATTCTGAGCTGAAGAATCTGCATTTTCAGGTTTTGTATCCATATTTTTCAAAGTCGAAGAATTACAAAAAAAAGCAAATTATGTTTTTGTCTTTTCTCAAAATAAGATAAATCAAATTCAGATATAAAACATGCCCTTTTCTATTTCACTCCATGACAACAAATGTGTCCCATTCATATCCAGCAATGTGTATGATAACAAAAATGTTGGAGTTCTTGTACTTTCATTCACAAATATATATAGATTTTCAGTGTAACTAACAGTTTGTTGTGTAACGATACAGGAATGGAAACTTTCAGTGCACATTATTGAGTAAATATTGATAAAGCCAGTGACTACAAAGTGTTACATTTAAAAGCAAGGAAAATACAGAATAAGGGATTTAACATGTATTCATTATAAATATTTTTGTTTTGAGCTGCGCGGCTTCAGGTTTTTATTATTTTCTGTGAGGCTTCTTAAATATTTTAAGAAGGTACTGCCCTTTGTGTCAACAGAACAAGCATTTTAATTGCTCTGGAACTACTGTAAGCATAAATCCGCTTACTACAAACATCGAGGTAGCTTGCTTTTAATGTTTTTTTTTTCACTCAACTGGATGGCTCTGTAGCCATATTTACAAAGAGCTCTGTGCACGGGAGGAAGCCGTGTAAATAATTTAGCAACTTCTTGAACCATGTTGTTTCGTAGGGAATAATAAAAAAAAAAAGCTGCCTGACGTGCATGGAGCTGCAGGGCCCAGCTGTGCTGAGATATCCCTGCATCCCAGAACCGTGCACTCAGATTTTTTATATATATATCTTTTTTTTCTCACTCCTGTCTCACATGCTTTTTGATACACCTCTGCTAATGGTGCAGAAAAGCGGGCCGGTTGGCTGCCCATCAGACACTGTGACTGTTGCTGGGGCTCTGGCTGCTGCTGCTGTCAGCCGAAATAATGTCCCCCTTTATTCCAGACAGATGCTGCTCTGACGTATGACGCGGTCCACATCGTGTCCGTCTCCTACCAGCATGCGCCGCAGATGACAGTCAACTCGCTGCAGTGCCACCGCCACAAGCCCTGGAGGTTCGGCCTGCGCTTCATGAGTTTCATTAAGGAGGTAATGAGTGCTGCCAGGGGCCACACTGCTACCACCGCCGCTGCGGCGCGCTCGCTATTCCACCGGGATCGGTGTTCAGAGATCTGTCCGAGATAAGATTCGTAGATGAAATTTAGAGGAAATTGCTCTGTGTATCAGCTTGCCGTGTTTAAAACAGTGTGTAGCGGTGGACTTTTTTTCACATGCAAGAAGTGACTCTATATTTCAAACCTGCACTGTAACCAGTTATGCTCAGTGAATAAAATTTGTTTACTGATAACATTAGCCAATACTGGATCCCAGAGATTTACTGGTATGAACAAAAACAAAAACCTGCCATTAAACACCTGCAATATTCATTTTTAATCAAATTTTGAGCTCCTTCAGATGGTTTAAAGAGGTGCTGATCACACATGGTTCAAATCTGTAAGGCCCTCATAAATAGTGTTTTTTGTTTGCTCAAGACAACAACAAAATAAGGCAACAGAATTTGACTGATATTAAGGAGACTGTTTTTTTCGGCTTATATTCAAATGCTAAAACTCACACTGTGTGCACATCAGTGCATGTGTGTCCCACTTTCCACATGAACTCATTGCTGGGTATTCAGCCTACGAATGGCATAATCAGCTCCTGTTTCAGCTCACAAGAGAGTCTGTGATTGTGACTCATAATAGGAAGATTACAGTTGTAGAACACAGCTCCCTGCGCAGAAGAGGAGAAAAAGAGGGCCACAGAGTCATGGTGGAGGAAGAATGATATAAGTCAGAATAGATGTCCAGAAACAGGGCTGTCTCCATAGGGACCCTATCTACAGATCTGTGGTGTGTGTGTGTGTGTGTGTGTGTGTGCGTGCGTGCGTGCGTGCGTGCGTGTGTGTGTGTGTGTGTGTGTGTGTGTGTTAGAAAAAAGTTAAAGAGTGCAGTGGGATTTTTTTCCCATATTTCTCTCTTGAGAGTGGAGCAAGTGAGATCGTTGTTAATTAAGACTGAGGTCTTTAGGGAATATGTGACTGAGGCATTGGGATGTAAAATGTAATTAAAAAACGAATATAAGCTCTGGCTGTGTGTGCACCATACCTGTGTGCATGTGTATATGTATGTGGGTGTGTGTGTGTGTGTGTGTGTGTGTGTGTGTGTGTGTGTGTGTGTGTGTGTGTGTGTTTTAAGACATTCTTTCTTTCTCTCTCTCTCTCTCATTCTGTCTCTCTCTCTTTCTGTCTCTCTCTCTCTCTCTCTCTCTCTCCCTCTCTCTCTCTCTCTCTCTCTCTCTCTCTTTGCAGTCTCACTGGGATGGTCTAACTGGGCGATTGTCCTTCAACACGACCTCAGGCATGCGAACAGACTTTGACCTGGACATAGTCAACCTGAAGGAGGATGGTCTGGAAAAGGTGAGGAACCACTGAATACAACCAACCATCACCAGCAGACACCCATTCCTAGTATTTTCATTAATGTTTTATTAAAGAATCTACATGCAATTAAAATGATATTTTTATCCCAGTCATGGTTGGGCAGTATTGATCTTATTCAGGATCACAGTATTTTTCATATGCATATCAGTTTTACAGTAATTAGATCATACTTACATTTACATTGACTAATTAAAAGATAATGATCTAATGCCTCTCAAATGTGGCATACTTGCAATCCTCACATCACTTTTCACTGGACTGGACTCAAAAAGATGAAAAACTTCTAGGTATGTCATCCTCCTCTGAAATCAAACTTACTCAATCCATACAAAAATAATATCTCAGTCAAAATGACTAATGACGCTCTGAAACCGACAGTTAATAGTATGCAAACTATTGCAAAAAGCATAAACAGACTACAGACATAAACTGACAACAATGAGATCCCAGTGGATACTTATTGTAATAAAAGTTTTATCATGTTAACCAGAAATAATCTACATTTCCAGAAAGGATTATTTCTGTCCATTTTGCATTCTAATCTGAGACATTCAGTAACACTGTACCAGCATAGACAATAGATCATCCAACACTAGACTCAATTTTAATACAACGTTGCATTGCAATATAATGAGATGCTGCAAACTCTTAGCAAAAGTGCTGCATGAGGTGCAGTAATCATTATTTGTCAAAAGAGCAACATAGTACCAGATCCCTCTCTGTTCATAACAATTTACATGTATAATTTCAGAGAGCTATAAGAGTTTGGACCTATGATTCAGTATATAACTGATATATA
>JBBPDE010000006.1:12593479-12609527 GCA_037974605.1 Nannopetersius ansorgii
ACACACACACACACACACACACACACACACACACACACACACACACACACACACACACACACACACACACACTATATAGTCATTTAAATGGACTATGTATGGTCCATTTAATAGATAGCAATATATTATATCTAATATAGCAAACCAAAAGAACACTTTCTCACCTCTCAAGGGTGACTTTTGTGTGATCTATTTCAGTCCAGTTTCTACCTCTGGAACTGTAAGTTACAAAGGTGAAGAGACAATCTCAGACACATTGATACTCCTGGGCAAGATAGCAGCGAGTGCTGCCACAGCGAATATTGCTCATCTGAGCCAGCACAAGTAATGTCGAGGCTCAAGCTCCTTCCACCTCCCACCGTCTTTTCCCCTGGATCACCCGCTGTCCCTGTCCTGCTGACCTGGGGGCCTCTGCTCTGGAGACAGGCATGGCATTGCTGTGCTGGCATTTGCAAAGTGGCTCTCATCCCATTCCCCTTTCCCTTCCTTTCACCCCCCCAGATCAGCACTGGCGCAGGCTGAGAAGTTGTAATAGCTTAAGTGGCATTTAGTGGACGGAGTCATATGGTGGAAGTCAATGGCAAGGTGCTAGAACGGCTGCGAGAGGTGAGCTACTGCAGCAGCACTTAATCTTCCCTGGTGCTTCGGCCAGATCCGGCCAGATCCGCTCTGATAACAGTCACCTTGAGCGGAACAAGGAGATTATGGCAGGTACAGTCAAAGAGAGATGTGTGTTTGTGTCCACTACGGAGTTTTGCTTGGACTTAAATGTAGTAGAAATATACTGTAGGAGATGCAAAGTGTTCTTATCAATAATGTAGACAAAGAATGGATAGAGAGCACCCATACAAAAAAATGTATATTGAAAGGATATTACAATATACTTAATTTATAATATATGTATCTGCCCATGAAGGCAGACAACAATGTAATATATAGCATCATCTTAGCTGCTATTAAGATCTTGGCGCTATGTTGTTTTCTGATTTTTCTTTTTAATCCATACCACACAACTTATACAGGATAACAGAAATTTTATTCCATGTGGAATAATTTTTTTAGATCTGTAAATAAAATACCTTTCATACATGAAAACGATATTTCAAGCTCTCAACATTTCATCAGCAAAACAAATTTCCTAGATCACTTTGTTTCACTGATGCTAGTTTTCTGTAAATATCCATCCATCTCCAGTATTCCCATTTCTCAAATCACTTCATCCTCGTAATCTCTGCAATGGATTTGGCACCGGTATTCTTGGCCCTTATCAAATGGCTTCTGCTGTATCAAAGGTGCTGTGTGTATTTTTAGGAGCTCTATTTTGTGGCTGAGTGCCTTTCTTGCTGCTGTCTATATAGATAAGCTGATCTGGAATCAGCAGAGCTGAAAAGCAAACTAGGGAACAAGCTCAGAGAGCTGACCCTGGATTGCCATGAGAGGCTGGACTAGATAGACTGTTTTTGTGTGAGTTAACTCAGGGAATCTCAAATCTTTGAAGAGGAATCTATGGTGTAAGTGATTTCTTTGCTCATTCACTCAGAACATAATAGCCTGGACCTTTAGAGAGTGAATTTGCTTTAATTGTTGTTGTTCCCTTGATTCCTATGAAGATAATGCATTGATAATTTATTGACAATATTCATACACTTTATCACGTTGAAATAACCTGCAATAAACTGGATCCTATTTACCAACACACTTGAGCCATTTCTCTCTTTTAAGAAGCATTGCTCTGTGGTTTTGGGGTTCTTGCTCTAAGCACATATGAAACAGAGGGTAGGCATTATTAATGAACACTGTCAAATAGATTCATAAGCCCTGTTTATTTATCAGTAGTTCTTTCATTACTAACTTAAATCACTATCTCTACGTTGTAATGTGCACAATAAGTATGTGTTGTGTTTATTACAGACCTGCAAGTTTGAAGGTTCATGTATGAATAACAACGGCGACTCTTGTAGGTTGTGTGTCAGACATCTTTACTTGACTTTGTAGGTCAGCATGTCCTGAGAAGCCGAGCACCACATTTAGGCTGACCAAAAATGTCACACCGAAAAAACATGGCTGGAAACCTGACAGAAACTGTCAGGAGATTTAAACTAGAGTATTTAATTTAAAGGCTAATAGAATGAAAAAAAAAACATTTCACAAAAAAAAGTATTTTCTTTTTTTTTTTTTTTTTAAAAACTGTAAAATGCCCTTTTACACAGTTAGTCCATGGATATTTGGAAGTCTCTATTTTTCTGTTTTTTTTGTGACTTTTTTATATGTATAGCCTTCCATGTTCCTTTGAATGTGAATAATAATGAAGTATTTGAGCCAGGATTAGCTGTAAATTAGGCACAGCACACAGCATCCATTCAGAACAGAGGTCATTTATGTACGTCACAGTACCAAAAACAGTTCAGTTGTTAAAAACAATTTGAAACATTATCTCACACAAACATTTTAAGTGGACCTCAGGGGAAGAAATAAACTGCAAAAAGTGGAACATGTGCCCTTTAATACAGAATGACTTTTTGTAATACACTACATGGCCCTATATTTTTGTCCAGCTCACCACAAAGCCAAAGGGCATGGCGGGGAAAGTGCTAAGTGATGCACCAGCCCTTGTTAAAGTTGATTTAGTTACAATAGATGATCCCATTAATCATGCAAGCATACCAGTATTAATAACTGGCTTAGCACATCATTTGTTAGCATTGTGGCAATTAATCTTTGCTCTGGAAGGTTACATGCCAGCATAATCTCATTGTCTCAGGGAATATACTGGGAGACTGGGTTCCCTTTTGGAATATCCTGTAATGAATAGTCATGGTATTTACAGTCTCTCTCTTTGCTAGTTAAATGTTGCCAAAAACGACTTCTAAAAGATCATTAGTGCTATAAGGGATTGTTTCCAAGTGCTGGGTTTGATCAGTGGTGAAGTTGTTGCGCAGCAGATGAAGTGGCACAAACCTGACTGAGGCTTGAATGGATTTAGCACTCCTTCTTTTGTAGAGATGGTGTTGCTTTAGATATATTGTAACACGACATGGCCATATAGTCATCGGGTGTCAAAAGTTCATAAGAGACAGATAGCCCTGCAGGTCAGTTAGCTGCATGAATGGCAGGTTGGTGGAACAGTCGCAGTGGGCTCATGGGAAGAAAGGGAAATCCTTGTGTACTTTATGTAAATATTTAATGAGCTCTCCATGGCCTCACTGTCAGACAGGCATTTTATCTTTCTGTCTTTTTCCCCTTTCCCTTTTTCTCTCTCCCTCTCTTCTCGCTCTTATCTCTAGTTCTGTCAGTTTCTCTGGCTGGTTGTCAGGTATTTAGCCACCGTGGCTATAAATGTGGACTTTGGAAACACAGACAACTTCATGCAGTTTTACGCCACTTTCTTGCCACCTGGCAGTCACCATACAGCCTCTGCTCCTTACATTCATGTTCAGAGTATACAGAGCCATGCCTGGACCACACGGCCTAGAGATATGTCATTCCTGGACGAGTCAATCATAGGTCACAATCGAATTTTTGAACAAAGAGCTGTTTAAGATTTGAAAGAGCTGTCTCTTATTGGTGTGCTGGGCCAGTTGATCTGAATCACAGAAAGCGGCCACGATGCACATGACTAGCATGACAGGAGGAATAACAAAAAGACAGCAAATACAGTGACTTCCAGGCATTACGAGAGGCCATTGCCATCAGATAGAGCCAAGAAAGTTCAGCAGTAGTATTGTTACGATGAAAGAAAGGGGAATTTATTGGAATGTTCTGTAAGAGCAAGTGTTGAATCCCATTCTCCATGCGGCAAGAGGAGCTCTGAACTCCTTTGTGATTCCATCATGTTGGGGGAAGGAAGCAGCCATGCGTGAGCCAAGCAGCTGGTTTCATTAACCTCCTGTCCAACCCCAGAGAGAGGGAAGCAGGGCGAGGCGATGTAAATGGTGACCTTCTAAATATGCAGCCAGACACGTGCCACTGAACACTTCCCTTCGTCTGCAATTTATAGACAGGGGAGGAAGTAAGAGAAGAAGAAAAAAGCAATAGTTGCAGCGAGGAAACTAGGCCATTCATGTCAACAGTTGAATCACCTTGGCAAAAAACTGACTTTGACTGCCCATGGCACAGATTTGCTGTGGGATTGTTCATGGGCAGCGTGACATGGTCAGTCATCTGCTGTACGCTTAGGAACACACACAGAGCTTCCAACTACCGTTGGCTGTGCTCCCCCTTTCCTATCAACAGAGCTAGATAAGCGTCACATTATTTTACAATGCACACACACTCAAAAATTGTAATACTTTGTATTTAAATAACATGAACACTCTGAGCCACTTTCTCACCACTAGGGGGCTGATGTGAAGAAACTTGATTTAAGAGTGTACTTGTAGGTGACCATGGTTTACACACATTTAGTCCAATGTTATAACAAAGTCTTATATTTCATATGGTTTAAATGTGTTACAGGCAACCGCCTATTTTCTAGAAATAATGTTTATTTAAGTTTATTTAAGGAACATCAGTTATTACAAAAATATGATAAAATCACTAGTAATACATTAAAACAGAGAAATAATATAAGATCCCCATTACTTGTAAATTGAAGTGAATATTGTTTCATTACAATTTAAATTTGATGAAAAGAAGAAACTTTTGTGGAATGAATGAAACATGCTTGACATTGTCATTTTCTTTTCATTCCTTAATATTGCATGAAACCTGGAAAAGGTCAGGAATACAGACTCAAACATGTATAATGTACAATGTAAATGTAAAGTAAATGCAATTCATTATGCAATTATGTATCTAATATATTATGCAATTCTTCTATTACATGTAAACTGTACATGCACACTAACAGGCATAACTCATAGACTTGTAATGGTTAAGTAAAGTGCACACGACTTTCATGTGTCAGGCGCGTCTCTTCATTTCCCTGTTAATTTCTAAATAAAAGTAACTGAATCTAAATTTTATCCTCTTTTCCCCCCTTTCCAAACAGAGAGCAGATCTGGCTGTAGCCCCCCTCACTATCACTTTTGTACGGGAGAAAGTGATTGATTTTTCCAAGCCCTTCATGAACACTGGGATCAGTATCCTGTACCGGCGGCCCAACAGCACCAACAGTGGCTTCTTCTCCTTCCTCAACCCCATGACCCCTGACATCTGGGTCTACATCCTGCTGGCTTACCTGGGCGTGAGCTGTGTTCTATTTGTTATTGCCAGGTGAGTGAAACTGAAAGTGAGTTTGGGGAAAAAAATTATGTTTCCATCACTGTTCATGACCTTTTTGGGCGTACAGACAAAAAGCGAGCCGATGTGTGAACCCTCACAGCTCTCTGTGCTGAAGTGCTGAGGAGCTGCCTCTCTCAGGACCTTGCTCCCCCCGGCTGGCCATTGTTGCTGACACATTCAGAGCCATGTGATGAGAGGTGCTTGAGTTAATTTTGGAGGAAATGAACGATTGGCTGGGTGGTGAGTTTCAAGAGGTGGCAGCTGCTCTCATCAGGTCTTTTTTTGTCTTTGGACATGTTTCCTTTCAATAATGTACTGAAAGCAGATAAAATGCAGTTTTGCAGGAGCACTATTATTTTGACTGCTGGGCTATTAAGGTGGCCAGTAGCTTCAATTTCCAGCCAGCAATACTGCCTGGATATGATGCAATACCATAGCGCTGGGAGCCCTTTTCCGCTTTCTAAGGATAGAGAAACGTGCTTCAAGTGTGGAGTCAATTATTTTTTCCAAACGAATCAAAATAGTCACAGAGGCATGACGGGGCAGAAGGTAATACTGTCAGTTAAACCATTTTTTGCTGGAGCACATGGTGTGCGTAAGCAATCAGATTTTCTCAACTCGGCTCCACAGTGACATATTACAGAATCCAGGTGTTTTGTGCGAGACACAGTGCAATCAAGAGTAGGTGACTGGTGTGAAGTGAGAGAGACTTTACAATAGGTGATGTGGCATTTGTGAAACTGACTGTGCTCACACAGTTTGAGTAACAGTGACATGACATGGGCTCACAGGCTCACTAAGAAAGCTGGATGAAAAATCAGGCATTTCAACTTGAAAGCAAAATGGCCATTCAAAGCACTCCCTTGCAGAAATGTTGCCGAAAAACAACAAATTACTTTTTGTATTTGCAGTCATTTATATTGCGATTAATTGTCATCTAAACATCCATAATTGTGACAGGCCTACTACAGTTCAGTCTTAGTAAAAAACATTTTTGTATCCCATCTTTCATGTGTGTAACACCTGCTGCTTTGAAGAAAAGCTCAATACCCTAAGAGGTCTTCAAAGCTTATTGTGCACATTCTGTACACCATGCTCAGTGCTCTGGGACCCGAGCATGAGTGTGAGACTGCCTTAGGTCGGAACGCCCTGTCTCTCTTCAGCAGTCATGACACGGAAAAATGAAGATTATCTCAAAATGACTATTATTTATGCTGACATTTTGAGGTCAATGGTTTTTGGTGAAATGTATATAAAGCTACCTCAGATGCCCACAGGTCCATGAAATGGAAATAAATTGCAGCAAACTGAGCCTGGGATGTGAAAACTAATCTGGTATCCTGAGTGCACTCTTATCACGGCCCTTAAACTCAAGAATCGTTTTAAGGATGTAACTAAGGGGTGGTAAGAATCCCTCATAGGACTGCTTCAATAAACTGGCTATGCTCTGGAAAATATACATTTGGAATTTGAGAAAAAAAGAAAAAAATGAAAAAAATGGCCAATGGAATATAGATTAAAATTTAAGACTCCAATACCTCACCAGTGTGGATAAGCACTCACGCTCCAGCAACTGTGTAATAATGGACGTGTCCTCTCTCCCTGCTTCTCCTGTCCTTATCTTCTCAAATACCTGCACATTGCCCAAGTTTCAATTTTCTGGGAGTTAGCGCTTCAGGTGCCTCTATAGTGTCTGGGCTTAGAAACTGAGGAGGAAGACAAATTACTCCTTTTTTCTTTTCTAATTGTTACCATATGCTATTACAGCCTTTCTGGATTACTGACACAACAGGTGGAAGTTGAATGTGCACCAGATCATCAGACATGTTGAATATGGGACATTACAATCAATTGTGTTTTGCTGTGTGACATTTGTCTTTCCTAAATGCTTAACAGATGCAGGACTCTGCCTAGTTATGATCAGCAGGCAATGCTCTGTTTGACTCTGAAGCTGTTTGAAATATGTCTTTGTCTTTTGCATATTAAAACTCCCTTTAATGTGGTGCACAGACAGTTTTATATGCAGCACTATTCATTTTATGTCTCCAGTTTATACCAGATGGCATTTTAATGCCCTCTGACCTAAATAGGCTTGGGAGAGAGTGGGAGAAAGTAAAAGACAGAGAGATGTGAGAGAGAGGGGAGTGTTGCACATCAGTTTGTGCAATGGTTTCTTTTTTTTGCAGCTTTTCTGATTTCTGTTGACATACAGAAGTTGAATGTGACTAGGCAATGTCTTGAGCATGCTTCATCACACCCTTGGTTCTCTGGTCATGCCTTTCTGAATCGTATTTACATCTACATGTGAAATACTATATGTAATATATATTCTATTTTAAGAAGTAAATAAAACTTGAGTACAGACTGGAGTTAGTTATTTTGAATCAAGGACACTCCTGGGGACCTAGGTAGGGTAGGACTACTGAAGAGCCCCAGTTCGATATCAAACACAGCTGGCTTGATCAGCTTGCCACAGCTGTGTAGCAACCTAGAAATAATTCTTCTCGGATCATCTGAATAGACACATGCACAAAGCATCCAGCATTCTAAGCCATAATCCACACCTTATGTGGGAGAAGTGCGGTCTTCGGATAAATACCTGCAGTAATGCTCAGTATATCATCCATGACAGGTTTGCAACTGCTGTGGCTCTTATTTGTCACCTCTCATTCGATTTAACTAAGTCCCTCGATACAAATGTTGTCTCTCATCGTTTTTTCGGCTGCCTTGTTATATTTAGATGTCACAGGCAAAGTGAAATGCAAATCATATGCGCAGATTCTCATTCTATACACAGTCCGAAGTAGTAAATGTTTCATACATTAAACTGGATGCACATATGCCTATTTTCTTGAAAAATAAACAGTAACTGTGTTCTCATGGCTGCTATGATATCATTACTAGAGCCCAACTTATATGAAGATTTTGTGACAAATACTAATTCCTGTAATTGATAATATCCGTCAGTATAATTTAATATAGTCAAAAATTAAACAGACTCCAGTAGTTAATTAGCTTTTAATTTTTACCAGCTCCAGTCCTGGAAGTCCTGGTTAAGCTGACCTGTTAATTCCAAGGTTTCATAAGTGTGTTTGAGGAGGGGAACTACCCACGTTCCAGAACCGGAGTTGAGGACACCTGTCTTATAACATATACTCTTTATACAAAAAAAGGTTGAGCCCAGTTTTTGTTTTTGTTTATCTTGTTTACTACTTCAGTCTGGTTGACTTTGACAACCAAGAACTTTAAGCATAGCCGGAGGAAAAGCATGTGTGTTGAAAACAGCACATCTTCAGAAATGTCCTTTTTTCTAATGTTGAGTGAGTCATTTTGAATTGAATAAATCTGTGAAATAACACTGAACTATTACATTCCTCTGTCCATGCATCGTCTGTAGAAGTAGTCATTAAACCTTCCTTAGGGCCCCCCAGACAGTCCACATATCTGTGCCATCTGTGTGCACTGTGAGTTGGGCTGGAGTGAAAACTCAAACTGCCTGGGGCGGCTTGAGAACCAGTTTGAAGATTGGTCGTCTGTTCTGGCCCACCTGAATTGAATCAGTTGTCCGCTAATTAAATTACCCCACTTTTCCTATCAAATTTTAAACTGCCACTATTAAAATGTACAAAGATAATGCAAGAATGTAATACAAATAAAATTCATTTCATTAAAATTGATGGAGTGTCTCCTGCTTCTAGACGAACTGGTCATAAAATTAGTAAATGCTCTGTTGCACAGGGATAATGCTTGCATGTTCTTTTGCTGTAGATTCAGCCCCTATGAGTGGTATGACGCCCACCCATGTAACCCAAGTTCTGATGTGGTGGAGAACAACTTCACGCTTCTCAACAGCTTCTGGTTCGGTGTTGGCTCCCTCATGCAGCAAGGTAAAGTACTCTCCATACATCTCTATCTCTGCAACTACTCCGAGCCTGCTTATAACACCCTCTTCAAAAAGAACTTCAGCTGACAGCAGTATGAGGTGGTGCCTGCTTCCAGCGAAACCCCTTTCCATCAAGAGCGTGTGGAGTTCAGACTCCCCTCATAGAAGAAAGATGTTGTCATGCTCCCTGGCAGTGCAGGGGGAAGGAAAGGTGTCAGACAGCTGTCACATGCTCTGGCAGGTTGGAAGGGTATCAGTATATTTTGTTTCTGTGAAGCACAACTTCCGTCAGGGACCGTCTCTTCATGTACTTGGCATGGAGCTGAGGTTAGGATCAGAACCGCACAAAAGACTGTGACTCTGCCTTGGCATTATGCTGACACACTGCTGAGAAAACTTTAAAATCTGTTCAGTCTATTCATAGACTCCCCATCCATCACAAATCAAGACAATACAGCTCATTCAGTTTTCTCCCCACTCCTCTGTTGAGATAGAACAGTCCCAAAAGGGTCTTGTTTCTAGAATATTAAACCTTTAAAGTCAAGTTATTGTATTTATTTCAGGATACTGTTGCAATGCCATATACACATTACTGAATTTTTGCATATTTGATTTTTGAATTTTTGATTATTGCATTCTTTCTAAACAATACATTATGTACTACCTTAACCTTTAAAATATAGTGCTTAGTAAAAAATGTAATGGAACGCAAATGTGATATCAAGAACTTTATACATAAAATGAAGTTTCAATTGAACTGCACCAGGCTTTTATTTAAGTAAGTGAGTAAGTAAAGCTTTAATATCATCTCAGCCAAATACAGAGTGAGACGAAATATTGAGCCCCTGGACCATAGGTGCAACATAGAACACAACAGAACAGCAGCACTCAGACAGAACAACAGTGAAGGTAAAAAGGGGGATTACGAGTATATATATATAATAAATGTATCTAAGTTTACAAATATTTCACTTAAGAATAAAATACTATTAAATATCACTTCATTGTTTAGCAAAATAGTTGTGGATATATATATATATACACATACACATACACAGACACACACACACACACACACACACACACATACATTAAATTTTTCCCAGTTTTCCACATTTAAAATGGTCAGCACCAAAATTCCCAAGCCCTTCTTTTTTCCCGTGCAGTCATTGCTCTCTGCCTCTACACACATATTTGCCTGAATACCATTTGAATTATTTTCCTTTCCCTCTGCACTTTGTTGCAGCTTCGCGGAATTAGTGGAAGAGAGAAGCTATTAGAGACAGAGGCCTGATGCTGTTGTTCCCCATGCCCCTGATGGGCACACATTAGCAAATGATGCCCCCAAAACGAAGCAGGCATAATAAAGTAGGCAGGGGAGATAGAAAGAAGTAATGAAATGCTTAAGCTCATGTAAAGTGATGAACAGAGACTTCTCTGTGGTGAGTCTGTGCCTGTGAGGATCGCAAAGAAGAGACTCGCTGCGAGTGCTTTACTGCTTTGCCTTCAAAATACCTCGAATTCCTATCAATTTACCTCTGTTCACAGATACAAGTAGTTCACACATAGTGCAGGTTTATAGAGAGCACACAGGCAAAGGCAATAAGAAACACCCACATGATATTTTAGACATCCCTCACCCCATGCTTCACAGTTCTCTCTGCTCCCTGGCAACCCTGCTTATTGGTTCTAGCCGACAGTATGCCTCACTTCCCCACTACTTTCCGCAATTCTGTCCTCAGTCTTTTTTATTTTTGACTGTTATTGTTGATGTTGCTGCTCCGGTTGTTTTCTTTAACAAGGGATCAATTTAAGCAGTTCACTTTAAACTTGACTTCACCAAGAAATAAGTGTTCTATGAAATAAATCAAGAGTATTCTAGATATAGTGCATGTTACTAAGAAACTGCAGCTATCTTTTTGTTGTTGCTTTCCTCTAAATAGGGGTACATCAGCTTGCAGCAAGTAATGGTGTTTGTGAGCAGAGTGTGACGCAAGCAGTTTGTGACTAATATTTCATCCTAAGAAAGAGACAAATGCCAAGATCATGTGAGGATCACGATAATAGAAAGATTCAAAAGAGCTAGATAATTTAGCACGGTATTATCGCGCATTGTTTACTTTACACTGACAATTATTTTATTTTTTTTGTGCTTGTTGGAGCGCAAAGCATATCATATGAACAAAAGTAATGGGACACCTGACCATTACACCAACAGAGACTTTAATGGTACTGAATTCAGATACAGACTTTCATATGAAGTTGGTCTGCCTTTGCTGGTGCTAAAATGATGGACTCTGAGAGTAATTTCTTTTTCTATAAAACACTAATGCCATGCAGTGGCAAATAACTTTTTTTTTTTTATTTGATTTGATTACATTAAGTTCGGATTTACAAAAAGTATTTGAACTGTAACTTTGAAACTGTGTTAAAGGGAAAACTGCTGTTAAAAGCACCTTATTTGTTTAAAGTGTTTGCAAATTAAAGATAGCAAGACAGGGTACAAGATTAACATGAGCAGCAATATAACAGGACAGAACAAGCAACATTTAGTGTAGTCAATGTTTGGAAGAGTTTAGTATTATGACATACTTTATTCTAGCAGCAGAGTCGTTGGATGTGCTAAAATGCAGAATAGAGGTAGACAGCAATGAATAATAATTGTGCAAATAATAGCAGCAGCCGAACAGAGAATGTGCAGGCTATAATAAATAGTGGAGTGTTTACAGTTGCAGTTGTTTGTTTAAGACAGAACACTTCAGTGTGTATATGAATTGTGAAGGAAAAAAATCAGTTCAGTATTGTGTGTGTGTGTGTGTGTGTGTGTGGGTGTGGGTGTGGGTGTGTGTGTGTTGGGGTGAAGTGGGTTGACGGTACAGTTTGTTTCAGTTCTAATTGAGGAGTCTGATGGCTTCAGGGAAGATACTGTTTCCCATTTTGGCAGTTTGACCCTGTTTGCTACGGAACATTTTGCCAGACAGGAGGAGGGAGAAGAGGGTGTGTAAGGGGTATGTGGAGCTAGCGTTGAGAATGCAGTGTGAGGACACACAGTCAGGAAGTCCAGGATCCAGACACAGTGGGAGATGATCAGGCCCAGCAGTCTCCCAATTGGATGCTGAGGAGTGAAGGTGTTGAGAGATGAACTGAATATGAACAGAATTCTATCGTAAGTGTCCTGGTGCAGGCCAGGTGTAGTGTGGTGTTAATGGCATCATCTAGCAGTTGAGATGATATGCAAACTGTCCAATGAGGGGGGCAGATGAAATTTTATGTGTCCCATGACAAGCCTATTGAAGCACTTCATGATGATGAGTGTGACGGGATGATAGTCATTGAGGCAGGACACTGACGGCTCCTTTGGTACAGGGATGATGGTGGTGACTTTGGAGCACGTTTAAATGATGGTGGCACTCTAAGCAGAGTTTTCCTTATGCCAGCCAGTCAGACAGAGCACTTGGTCACAGGGGGGCAGGGGAGTCTCCTTACCTCATTAACCCCAATGATTCCTGAAGTTTAAAAAACGATGGGAAAAAGGAGCCAGTAAGTCCTGTTGTCCACTACAGAGAACCTTGAATAAAAGTGTTTTTAAATCAATGCACATTTCTGAAATCTCAATAAGGTTAAGTTTAGACTCTGTAATGGAAGAAATAATATGATTATTAGGTACAGAAACATACAATCTGCCAAAAATGATCATATATCTTTTCACCAAAAATTTGCATTCAAAATCGCAGACATCACATGTTTCCAAAGTCCCCGCAAACAGTGCAGAGTCAAATAGATCAATTCTGCATAAATTAACTCATGACGAAAAATGACTTGCTGGGTCTCAACAGATATATAGATATAGATATATTCTGCTGAGAACCAACAATTCATTTTTGTATTGGGTTATGGGTTAAAGTGATAGTAAAGCAGGGCATTGCGTTTAATGCCTCTAGGCCCCCAGTCCCACAGAGAGTAGTTCCCAGCCAGGCACAGATTAGCAACTTACCTTCTCTACTCTTTTATGGAAATGAGCAGATGTTTAGATTCAGCAGTACAGCTGTAAATCTGTTGACTAGTTCTGTGCAATTGTATCTCTTTACGTCAGCAGTTTTTCCTTGCAGCCTAGTTGTACAAAGAAGTGCCTTTAGGAAAAATCCAGCAGCTATGTGTTTGTATTTACTTCGCTTGAAAGACATGAGTTTATCCGTTGGACATTCGGGGCTATGCATAAATGTGCTGCAGGCCAATAGATGTGGTGTTCAGCACTTCACATTAAAACACCACTAAGTTGATTTTTGCTCATTGTTTTTTGTTTTGTTTTTTTTTTTAACCAAAATTCTTATTTAAAAAAAGATGGGAAGGATCGTTTTTGCACTAGTTCTATTTTGTCATAGTGTTTTAAATGAATATGCAGATACTGTACTGTATTACTGTGATACTGAGTCTTTACGTCTTACTATGTGAAGTTCAATACTGCACGGAAAACCTATTACTGAAAAAGCCAATAGAGCCAATTAAAAGCATTTTATTAAATTTTATTTGCACTTCAGACTATTCATTCTTGCCAGATTCTTCGATATATCTTATTGATTTTTCCTGCATTCTTTTTGGCTTCAGCAAGTTACAGCAAATATGTAACATCCATCTCCTGGCCCTTAATCCAAGGTCCTTATGCTGGCTGTGGTTCAATGCTTGACAGTGCTTTTAAATCAGCGTTCTGCTGCTGTTATTGCTGTATTTAAAAGTTGGTGCACAAGATCATAATCAACTATTGATCCCATCTTAGGTTCTGAGCTGATGCCCAAAGCACTCTCCACACGGATCATAGGAGGCATCTGGTGGTTCTTCACCCTCATCATCATCTCCTCCTACACAGCCAATCTGGCTGCCTTCCTCACTGTGGAGAGAATGGACTCACCTGTTGACTCGGCGGATGACCTGGCCAAACAGACCAAGATTGAGTACGGCGTAGTGAAAGATGGAGCAACTATGTCATTCTTCAAGGTAGAATGGTCCTCTGCACCTACATATGAAATGTATTTATTTTTGAGTTGAAGAAAAAACAGAAGAGTGGGTGTGAATTTGAATGTCTTGCAAAATAAATGAGCCTGCTTCCATACTAACAGTAATACCATGTCAATGGATGTTCACTTATGTGTATTTCATTGGCACAGAGTTAACAAAAAAAATAGCAGGATGCTAACAAAAAGATTTTGAACCAACTTTAAAAAAAAACAAAAACTTTTGTTCTTCTCATACTGAGCAAGAAGGCAAAAAATCAATACAATTCCATAAAAGACTTTTTTCCCCTTATTTCTAGTTAGATCATAGCCCCCTCTGCATAGGCAAATTCTTCATCTCCTCCACCTTTGTAGCCTGTTTCAAATATTCCTCCAAATGATTTTCTTTTCTTGTGAAGTTTCTTTTTTCTCCCAATAGGATTTTGCTTTGAATTTATTTCATTATTTGTGCTTTTCCTCTGCTAGAACCAGAAATGTCTTCATGAACAGTGCAAAAAAATATGGTGACCTTGCACTGGAATTTACATATTTATAAGTGCAGTCAGGATGTGATTCTGTAGTGTTTGCTGCCCAGATGCTATAATGTCCGTAACCTCCAAATCACTATGTGCTTTTTTCATAACTTGCTAGCGAACCTCAGCATTTTTGATGCGATTCATGTTAAGGAAGGGATGTTTTCTAAAGCGAGGAAATCTAAAAAACACCCCAGTCATAGCTTGACTTGAATAAGGGAACTAATGAAGCTTTATCTGTACACATCATTTGTTCCCACCCCATAATATTCTTTTCAGTCTGATCAAGTGAAACATTACATTCTTTGGAGTGTGGTGAACGATCGCAGTATCAAATAACAAGACGATTAGAGAGACAGGTGTTTGCAATTAAACAATCAATGCTGTCACTTCCTCCTCATCAGCAACTAGAGGAGTCATGAGCTTGACCCGAGAGGAAGAGTTAAAGGAAGGCAGTCAAAAAACTTGGCAGTCAAAAGTCTGCAAGAGCCGAACTGAAGATCATCTCACCAAGCCTAAAACATGAAATGTTAATTTAACATTTTATTGAGTGTAATCAAAGAGCACTCACACTCTGTAATTCTCTTGTGTGAATTCAGATGCTTGATGGAATTGAGCCAGTAATTATCTGTGATTAGCTATGGTAGCTAACGTGACCTCCTTGTAGAATAGCATGAAATGCCATTTAAACTCGCTGCAAATCAAGTAGGGCTCTATTAATCCAACGCAGCGTAGCCTTTTTTCCTAGATTAGAGATGTTGTTGCATTTTCACATTTTTTCCCCCCTCCTTTTCCCCACCTTTCACCATGTTATTATGTACGGTAAGTCAGCCAAGGCAATGTTGAGAATAGATTATGAATGCATTCATTTAAAAGGTGGGGGGGGGGGGCTGGGGGGGAGCTGCTTGAATCGGTGTCAGTGGTATCATTCTATTGCTTATTCATTTTTTTAGCAGTCCAAGGCACAAGACAATTCCTAGCCAATTTCAATTATGCTGTGAGACATCAGGGAAAACAGCATTTGAGGGAGGGAAAGAATAACAGGTGCTCAAGGTTAACAGAACAATGTCAACAACAGCACTGCGTTTTGCCAACTTGGAAAATCTCACAGTAATTGAGCCAAAGCCCAGGAGAAACTAAATGCTCATTTGAATCATCTGTGTAAAAGTGAGTGTGGGTGTGTGTGTGTGTGTGTGTGTGTGTGTGTGTGTGTGTGTGTGTGTGTGTGTGTGTGTGTGTGTATGAGCGTGTATGTGGGTGGGTATTTGTGTGTGTGTGTGTGTGTGTGGTCTGTGTGTATTGTATGAGCTGTGTGTGTGTGTGTGTGTGTGTGTGTGTGTATTGTATGAGCTGTATGTGGTATGTGTGTGTGTGTGTGTAGTCTGTGTGTATTGTATGAGCTGTGTGTGGGGTGTGTGTGT
>JBBPDE010000006.1:12609627-12628597 GCA_037974605.1 Nannopetersius ansorgii
GTGTGTGTGTGTGTGTGTGTGTGTGTGTGTGTGTGTGTGTGTGTGTGTGTGTGTGTGTGTGTGTGTGTGTATGCTTGCAGTATAGTAACTGTGAATAAGGATATATTGCAGTGCTATATGCATGTAGTAGTAGTGATGCTGCAGGCTAAATTTTACACAATCCATTTTTGTTTGACTTTTTGTTGCAAGCATTACTCGCTTTAGAAGATCTTTCCACAGTCCTTCATTTATTATCTCAATGGATGCCATGGGGCAATGACTGACCCTTTAAACAGCATATACTGCATATTTGTGAATATCTTCTGGCCAAGCCGCATTGTTAAACAAGCACACAACTATGCAGTCCACAGCACGCCTGGCTGGCACAGCTGGTACAGCTGGTACTATGCATCACATTGTGATGAGGAAGACAAAATAAACAAGTGGCCAGTAGTTTCCTAAGAGACTTGAATGCCAAATGACATTTTTTCTCTTTTTTCTCCTATTTAACAGAAATCTAGAGTCTCAACATTTGAGAAGATGTGGGCCTTCATGAGCAGTAAACAGAGCACGTCACTCGTCAAGTCGATTGAAGATGGTATTCAAAGGGTCCTGAAGTCTGACTATGCCCTGCTAATGGAGTCTACAACCATTGAATATGTGACTCGCAGGAATTGTAACCTAACACAGGTCGGAGGCATTATTGACAGCAAAGGCTACGGCATTGGCACTCCTAAAGGTAAAACTGCACACGCTTTTGGTCTAGCAAATAAAGCACAATTACATTTTTATTTCATTAATTATGTAGGAAGTTACATTATGGATTTATATGTGATTTATATTCTGTATTAGAGAGTTTCAGTCATGCAGTAATTTTTCCCCATTTGTTCTGATGTCAAAAAAGGCACACATGATATTTCTTCTGTAGGTAATACAAGACTGTACTGCCTAACAATGAACCTTTCATCCTCTTCAAATTATAATAAAATGTTTTCTTATGCATCTGAGCACAACTGAAAATGTAGAAGATATAATCCCAAAGAATTAATCATGGCATATTTTGGGTCTGAGTACCTTTGAGTAAAGAACAATGATCATTATTTTTACTTGCCGTTTTTATACAGGTGTAAAATCTAACAGCTGTATTCAGTTTCTCACTTTTTAATGAGCACAGAACTGCCATTCTGGTTTGTATAGTGTAGTATGTAGTGCGTAACCCTTTTGCCCTCCGAAGGTTTGATCCCTTGCTTGGGCAAGCACACCATAATGCCTCAGAAAAAGCCCTTGGGTTCTTAATGCTACATTCTCCTACTCCTGTAACATTAAACTGTTGATCTGGATTGCGTCTGCCAAACGTAAATGTAACTTAAGTTATTGAGTGTTCAGTGAGTATTCCAAAGCATTTAGTTCAGATATTGTTTGCTTTTTTGATAATAGAATGTTCAGTAAATAGACTATTCCTGCAGTTCCTGAATCATTAGACTGACCACAATATTGTCCACCAGGCTCTCCCTACAGGGACAAAGTGACCATAGCCATCTTGAGCTTGCTG
Source organism: Nannopetersius ansorgii (assembly GCA_037974605.1). NCBI lineage: Eukaryota > Metazoa > Chordata > Actinopteri > Characiformes > Alestidae > Nannopetersius > Nannopetersius ansorgii. Next base: position 12,611,159 of record JBBPDE010000006.1, read on the forward strand.
GAGGATGGACGGCTGCACATACTGAAGGAGAAGTGGTGGAGTGGAAGCAGTTGTCAGGAAGATGAGCGCTATGAAGCCGGCCCAATGGGAATCCAGAATCTGGGTGGCATCTTCATTGTGCTTGCCTCAGGCCTGGTACTCTCTGTCTTTGTGGCTATAGGGGAGTTCATCTACAAACTACGAAAAACAGCAGAGCGTGAACAGGTGAGTCATGATGCACTGGAAGACTGTGGCTTTTTTATGGCTGGGACTACGAACTGCATTGACATTTCTGAAATTTTTACTATGCATGCAACACAAAACATTAGGGATCTGGGTAGTGCAGTGGGGGTCAGCAGGGAGGCAGGGACACATACATAAACTGCAAGTTTTAAGGTTTTTCTTTTCCAAACAATGAAAAGGAATAAAGAAGAGAGCCTGCAGGAAATGGGAACACTCGAATCGAAGTGTCAGTAAACTCTTAAAATTAAACAACCAATATGATTCTGTGGAGCAATGCCAGTAACCATGTTGGCTTCCCCAAAAACCTTTTTAATCAATAGTTTTTAAATGACTTTTTGCAGCTGAGATATGTGCATTTAAACAACTTTAAAGAGCAAAACAAGTTTAAAGAACTTTCAGCTAATGTAAATGTTCTAATTAAAAGGTTTTTTGTTAACATCTATTAGGGACAATTTAATAGAAGTCCACCTCTTGCTACATGTATTTTGAATTGTCATCATGTTTAATATTAGGAAATGGGCAGTGCTGGCATTCCCTTCTGCCATTTCAACATGTAGTTTTGACCAAAAAGTGTCAGTGGTGGATTATAATTAGTTTTCTATTTTTTTTTAGTTTTCTATCTCATGATTTATAATGACATTCCACTCAATGATCAGTTGTGTAGAAACAAAACAGAAGTGCCTCATCAAAATGTGTGAAAATACCCTGTAGCATTGTGATTATTAATAGTGTCATGATCATTCAGTCTACTTTTAGATGTTTTGTATTAAAAATAGGACAAGTTAATTCTGTATAATTTTTATGTCCATGTGTTAGGGTTTTTTTTGGATACTTTAGTTTGTATTTGGCCAGCGCTGATACATGTTATTATCTGCTCATTTGATGTCAGTATTAGGTTTAATTTGGATCTTAATATAAAAATTAATACTGATGATAACCTGATAACTGATCAAATTAAAGAACTTAATGAGCTTGGTTGTAGAAAATAAACATTGAGTCCCTTGTAATTTCATTCAGGAATAATTAACACATCATTATAACAGCAAAATGTTTACTAATCACAACTCCGTGAGCTGTTCTTTTTTCTGGTGCTGTTCTTTTTTTGGTGATGAATAATATTAGCATTGTTGTTGTTTTTCTTATTGTTGTTGTTTATCATTTGCTTGTTTAGGCTATTTTGTTATTGCTGAATGTTAACCATGTCTGTAAATGAAACACCTGCAATTCATGCTAGAAACACGTTAGTATTTATATTAATAAGAACCCTTGTGTCCGGTTTACTGTGTTGGTTGATTTTAAGCCATAACCACAATAGTTTGCCATGCATATTTTTCACTATATCACCCTTTAGTGAGATGAGAGGCTTACATATAGCAAAACATTTTAAGCAACTTTTTCAAAAGCATTTTGTCATTACACTGGTGTGCAGTTCATACATTTATTTTCTTTAAGCTGATGATTATTAATTGGAGCACTGAAAATTAGTCCCCTGTTAGTCATAGCAGATGTCAGGATAGAACATGGAGCAGCAGTGCCAATTATAAGTATTATTAGACAAAGCCTTGCCCTGGACATGGCCTTAAAGGTAATAGGGCAGAGCTTTAAAAAAATGGCTAGAAAAAATCATTTACCATGGTGCCATGCCCAGTTAACCTCAATTCATGTTGCTCCCACTCCCCACAGTTAATGCATTGGCAGTCTGGCCGTCACACTGATTGGACATGGGTGTACTTACTTCCTCTTTTGCTTTCTCCCTACCCCACCATGTCTCTTTTTTTCCCTCAAGAGGTCTTTCTGCAGTGCAGTGGTGGAAGAGATCAGACTGTCGTTCACGTGCGAGAGAAGAGTGAAGCACAGGCGCCACCAGCAGCAGCCAGCCATGGTGAAGACGGACGCCGTGATCAACATGCACACCTTCAACGACCGTCACCTGCCGGGAAAGGACAGCATGAGCTGCAACACCGCGATGACGCCCGTGTTTCCATGACTTGCCTGGGAGACGGTCACCTGAGGCACGTTCCTGGCACCACGCCCAACAGCAGGGACTACGGCTCCGAGATGATCACGGCATTCACCATCAACCGCAGAGACATCCGAAACCAAACGGCCAATCAGAACGGCGGCAGTAGCGGCAACCCAGGTAACGACCACATCCTCAAACCAATGTACCCCACCATGCCACTGAGGGAGGGAGGCCGCTCCGTGTCTTTCCTGTGAGAGAGAGAGAGAGAGAGAGAGAGAGAGAGAGAGAGGGAGAGAAAGAGAGCCAGCCACAAGGCCAGAGCTGTCCGGCCCTGCGTCTGATGTTTATGTATGAAACACAAACACATGTTCACCATCTGTTCTCTGGAAAATCGAAGGAGTCCCCCTGCCCCACCCAGCCAACCATCCCTCTCCCCCATACTGAGAAAAAAGACAAGCATCTCATTGGAATAAATGAAATTAGAAAGAAAAGAGGCTTCTTTGAAGCATGGCAATAAACAAACTACAGACTGTCACAAGGGGTGTATTTTTTTCCTAGAGTATCATTTATAGCACATTCATTTTGAGAATTCTGTGCTCTGACTATTTTTATTTGGATTTTGTCAAAACGCTGAGGGCCTTTGGCACTATTGGCAAGGGAACAATTCTATGGGAGCTACATTACAGGCATGTTTTGGACCTGAATGAATGATTTAATTTGGGTTTGCAGACTTGGCTACTGGTAATATCCTCAGTTAGTGACAGTATGAGCAGCTCTAGATCTGCAAGTTCCAAGGAGACTACAGAGAAATGTGACGTCCTCCCTGGTTCACAGATTGAATGCACAAAACAAACAGGGTTGACATAGCTGAAGCTAACGAAGCATATTGCCATTTAAATGAGCAGACTTGTTTTTTCTCCCTGAAATTAATAATGGTTCTGTATGTTGTGCTGTGTTTTATCATAGTGCCAGGACTAAATTCAATTTGTTTGTGCTCTACATCGTACGTTGCCGCCAGATGTTTTGTACACATTGAATGATAATGAGATGACTGATTAACACGATAATTGCCAAAGATCTGTCCATGAAACGGCTTCGATATCTGAGTACACCATCCGCCCTGAAATTGCAGAGACTAAGACTGATGCAGTTGTGCTTGGTAAACCGCTTATTGTGCAGATTCACACGCAAATTTACATACTTCATCTTACTGTATAGTTCTCTACTTTGGCAAAGCTTATATTAATATGATACAATCTATTAGGTTCAGCATTTTTCAGGAAGCAGATAAACACACATTTCATTAACACACATTTCATGTTTTAGTGAGATGCATCCTGCATAAAAACAGCTGTTTCTTTTTTCTGCCTTTTCAAATAGGGGTTACAAAACCATTTAAAGTCATAAATAAACACATAATTAAGGATCTGCGTAATGTAGGACATCAGAATATATTCAGAATGGCTTTGGCTGGTTAGAAATCGGTACATGGTGTATCCATGCTTTTACTTGCATTTCAGTTTTTTTCCATCTATTTCTGCACTCGCTCTCTGGGTCCTTGAGTGAAGAGACTTGCAAAGTGGACGAAAAAGAAGACATAAGTGATCCTTGTGTTATCATTTACATGATGTACAGAGGACCAGAAAGCATCGTGTGCTACATATCAGCCATCAGTCTGAATATGTGTGTCACGTCGTTAACAGTATTTATATATTAAAGCTCGCATAACCCCAAAAATTCATTTGTTGTAACATTGAGTTAGTGTTTACAAATACCATACTGAAGGTTTGGTGATGTACAGGCATATGCATCGTCTGTTAAAAAATGAATTACAGTCAGTTGTGTACTGGCTGTTAGGAAAGATATTTTGGCTGTAAGGAATCGCATTTTTTTTTTTTTTTTTCATTTTGGCTCTCCTCTCCAGCACACTGGATTTGAAATGACACAGGAGGCTGAAGTATGGAATTTCAGCTTTTATTCAAGGACAGGTGAACAATGAACAAAAGCTTTGAAGAAATGGTCACATTTAGCGCTTAGTTGCAGGTGCTCGATGGACACGATGCTCTGCCAGCTCTATAGTGCAGACAGTTTTGGTTCCTGCTCATTTTAGGGGCTTTTTGCCTTCAGTCCTGTCTGCAATAAATGAAATGCATGCTCGGTGGATATCAGGTTGAAATCTTTTTTACCTGACCAGTGAAGAAAATTCTACCTTTTGTCACTGAAAAACTCCCCAGGGTAGTTTAGTGGCACGTTTTGCATTATTATCCTGCCGCAAGGTAAAGTGCCATCCACTAAGCTATGAATCATGTGGTTGGATCTGGGCAGTTAAAATGCATCTGAATTCAGAATCCAGCAGCTGCCAATAAAACAAAATGAGTCGTTTCTTTTTAGCTATACATGCCTAAGCCACCATGTTTCATGGTTTCCATTTTTCTTCCTTACTTTCTCCTGGAGCTCTAAAGGCTTTTTAGTGCTTTTTAGCACACTAGTAGTTCAGGCTGGTGTATTCCTCACAGTACTCAATGACATCAATTACATTTTCAATTCAAATCAATTGACATCCATGCCTGCACTCTGGATAGTGTTACATAGTTTTTGCCATCCAACGCATCAGAAGTTGCTATTGACTGAACTAATGTTATTCCTATGTATCTGATCAATCTCATATTTCAACCTTAACTTGCCGTACTTACACAGACTCATCTGTGGCCGTCGCACTGAGTGACAGAATCAGCTCTGAACATTTCGCTCGCTGACTTGAGTATGATGCAACCTAATGGTAATGATGCAACAGCTCAAGAAACAATTCAGCACTTAATTTGTCTGGAAAAAGGCGGGTCTATGTCTAAAAAGAGCTGTACATTTTATATGGTTAATTCAATATAGAACAGTAATTTAAGTATAAAATTCTGCACTTTAAAATACAATGTGCTGGATTACAGGACCTAAACAAATATCGTGCTGCTGTCCAGTGACTTAAGGTGTTCCTAGAATGATCGCAGTTGCCCTGCTTTCATTGTTTGCGTGTGTGTGAGACAGTTGACGTGTGAGACAGTGTGAGAAAGAGTTGATGTGTTTGCATGCATGTGTACATGTGTCTGAGTGCATTTCGTCTGGTCAGAGTTCTGTTAAATGTCCTTGGCTCTTGCATAGGCTATAGCTTATTCATTTTTGCAGGTGTGAGCTAAAAGCTTTATGGCAGCAGCAGCAGCAGGCTTTTAGCTTGCCGTATCTGAGGATGGGCTGCAGTCTGCCAGGAAGTCCACTGAAAGCCCTAGTTTGACTCATTGTTGTCCAGTTTTGAGAGTTCAGCGCAGCCTTGAGATTTGCTATTTTGGGCCTCTCCCAGAAATAAGGCAGTAATTAGACTTCACAATAAACAGTTGGAAAGGGAGCAATGGATGATGGACACTCTCCTTTTATATCCAGGCTTATTTCCCTCAGACAGTGAGCAGAATTAAGCAGCAGTTCCCATAGACTGCCTTAGTCTAGGTTTAGTGTCAAAGGTTTCCTTAGTTTGTTGTATAGATGTGAGAAACAACACAAATGACCAGTGTTAGCATTATGAGATGTAGGTGCTAAGAGTCTTCACTTGCTGCCTTTTCAGGCAGCACAAGAGACTGCATACCTCTGTGAGGTAAATATAAAGGACAGTGTCAAAAAAACACTTTGCGTTCTTTTTATTGCAGATGACGTACTGATCAAAATGACTCCAATTCATGTGATTTGGTGTTGACTCGGTGAAAGCTCATTGTGTAAGTGTCATTTAAATTCAGTGTAATTTTAACACCCTCTTGCAAAGTAGACTATATATTAGATGAAAAGAAAAATTACTGTATTTTGCTAAATACTGATTTTTACCTGTAAGTTTTTTTTTCTTTCCCAGCACCATTCCTCTTTATAATCTGACAAATGCTGTATCAGAAATTGTACATGAGTTTTGTAGTATAGGATCTGTTCTATGGCTATACTTAAGATGGATTTAGAGGACATTAATATATCTCTAAACTTTATTACCCAAGAAACCTGATTCATTAACAGGAGGGGTTGATATCGGCACCAAGTGAAAGAAGGAAACGGCTTGATGTATGTATGCCCATTTTTAAACAAATATTAAAAAAAAAAAAACTAATGTATTCATAACAACTGTATGTAAATAAAGAATAGTATTTGATTCTCGGAGCAGTAGCTGTGATTGCTTTAGAGGAAGGTTTGATTTTTTCATGATTTCTCTCACTCTCACGCACCGTTTGTGGCTCATTTGATCAGCATCAGCTTTTGTTGCAAAGACTGTTGGGTTCAAATCATGAGATTACAATGTGATGCCTTTTTCTGAACACATCCATGTACTGCAATCTACAAATAACAGAATGGACAATAGAAATAATATTAGAAGAGTCAATCAATTTGGTTAAAAATAGATTAAAAAATGTATTTACACTTAAGGTCCCCTGATAATGTGGTTCTATATTTTCAAGTTTTGTAAGATATACACATTATTACACTGTGACAAATCAAGTTCATCACTTAAATGTATCCTCTGCATGGTCAGAGTGTGAAGATCACCCTGACCACATATTTCTCTATACTTTATGAACTGACTATTATTAAATATCACGTTTTCTGAAATGATTGCAACTGAGCATTGACAATTTAGTTTGGGTATTTGAATCAGCCCGATTTATGGAACATAAACCTCTATTTTATAAGAGAATGAAAAAGCAATGTCAGTACTGTTGTTTTGCAAAATCATATGAAAGAAAATAAAAGAAAACCAACTTTTACAGAATGTGTGATCCATTAATATTTCTCCTTTGGTAATGGTCCTGTTCCTTTCTTTGTCATTTTTTTTGGAGGGGTGGGGGGAAACATGTCTAATCATATCAGCTGATCTCATGGTGCCACCCAGGGTTTGTTTGTGGAAATGAAGAAGAATTTCTATGAATATAGTTTTTGTAATGTTTTGTATTTTTTTTCTTAGTAATAGTATGTTGAGAGAAGACAAATAGTATATCTGATCTTGATGAAAAGGGAGGATTAAGAAGACCGGAGAGTGAGTGAATTATTTTTCTTTTGACACACTGTGAATAATTCAATTGTACAGATTGCTGTATGGGTTATATGCTTTTGAAATTTTGAATAAAAATATATTCAATATTTTTGTTAGTGATGGTATCCTGAATTATGTAAAACGGGCTTCTTAATTATTACTGGGAGTTGTGTACACAAAATCCCAAAACAGTATTTATAGTTCCCTCTAAAAGCAAGTGAAGCTTTAATGATATAATGCAAAATTGCAAAAGTGAAGTGGGCAAAACAGACAAGGCACAAGAACAAAGTGGGGCAAAACACTACATCAGCTTCCCAAGGCAGGACAGGAGACTGGATGGGAATGCCAGCAGGAAACCTGGTAACTGAATACACAACTGATAATGGACTGGAAGGGAAATATGACATTGAGAAGCAACATGAGGGGGACATGGATCTGAATTTACAACAGTGAGGAAGACAGGACAGACAACTGGACTGGAACATGTGCAGGGACATGGACTAAGACAGTTAAGGGCTCACAAAATCAGGAATAATGAATTGGACTGGGACTGACACAATACAGGAGATGGGGTCAGAGACTGGGAAAGTAATAGAACACATAAAGAGGGTATGGAAGGGTGTTGGGGAGAAAAAAACTGAAGAATCAGAACTTAGAGGGCCTCTGCCACTGCTTCTCATGGGATGGCAGATGGAGGTCAAGAGACTGGGGGCCTCTGTTCACTGGACAACTCTTCCATGGCCAATTTTGCCATCATGCATTACATTGCAGCAGGAAATCACAAGGAAGTCAGTTTCCAGTGAGGCTTTCAGTGAAGTCCAAGATGTTATTATTAAATAAAAACAAAATAAACACAAGGAAACTTGGAATTTATACACAAGACTACATGTTTATAAAATGGTGAGGTAGCGCAACATAAGATAATTCAAAGACATTAAAACACAAAGCTAATTATAATGTCATAAGACTGGGGGCACCTGAGACAGAAGTAATCACAACAGGTGAACACACTAAGGAGGAGGAAGAACAAGGAACAACAACAAAAATAAAATATGGACAGGATCACATGGGAAATTTAAACATGAGACAGACATTATTATACTGGCACATGTCATTGGTACATATTACAAATCAAGTAAACAGACAGTTGCTGAAATTGTTGTATTAGAGCCAGAAAAATGGGCAAGCATCAGTATCTGAGTGGCTTTGAAAAGGGCCAGATTGTATCTGCCGCAGGTGGAAACATTTCCAAAATGGCAAGCTATATGTGGTGTTCCCTGTATGCTGTAGTTAGTACCAAGAAAAGTGGTTTAATCAAGGACAATCAGTGAACTAGTCACAGGGTCATGGGTTTTATTCTCACTGGCTCACTGATGCACGTAGGGAGCCAAGGCTGCCTGGCTTCACAGAAGAGCAACTGTTGGACAAATTGCTGAAAAAGGTAAGGCTGGATATGATAGAAAGGTGTTAGGACACACAATCCATTGCAGCTTGCTGTGAATGAGGCTGCATAGCTGCAGACCAGTCAGAGCACCCTTGTTCATCCATATGCACTGCCAAAAGTGCCCACAAAGGGGATGTCAGCATAAAATCTGGACAAGCAATGGAAGAAAACTTTTTTTGTTCTTTTACATCATGTGGACGGCCAGGTGTGTGTCGCTTACCAGAGGAAAAGATGGCATTTAGATGCATGGGAAGAAGAGAAGAGAAGTCAGTAGTACATTTTTGATGCTCTGGGCAATATTCTACGGAGAAACCTCTGGTCCTGGTATTCATGTGGAGGTTTATCACCTTCATGTGTACCAACTGCCATAATACTGTTGCAGACTAAGTACACCCCTTTGCTGCAACTGTATTCTCTAATGTTAGTGGCCTCACCAGAAAGCCTCACCTGCCACATTGCAAAATCGTTTAAGGAACATGACAAACCATTAAAGGTGTTGCCATATCAGCTACATACACCGTACACAGTGAAATGAAACAGTGTTCCTCTAAGACAATGTAGCAAGTGTGAGCAAGACATGACTTAAAGAAAGAGTGCAAAAAAAGAGCAGCAGTACAATAATTACATTACAAAATAACATCAGTGCAGTCAACAGGAAGAGAGTCATTAAATGTGCCAAAAAGACATAGGAATCCAAAGATTGAGGTAGACAGCAATAAATCATTAACTGTGCAAAATAGCAAATAATAGCAACATGATTCGAAAAAATATATACATTACATGAATAAACAAAGTGTATTTACAGGCATCTAGGTACCAGATTCAACACCAAACTCTCGTGCCATGGTTGGGCTGTTTTAGCAGCACCTACACGATATTAGGCCAGTGATTTTAATATCATGGCTGATCTGTGTTTACTACAGTGCCATCTTTTACACTGAACATTTGTTAAATCGGTGTGAACTGCAGTTCATCTTATTATTTAATAAAGGATCATTTAAGTCTCTGTGGGGATTTGGGAGCTTTTTATTTAGTAAGGATTAGCTTAAAGCTCACATAATGATCAAAGCAATTGAATGTAGCTTAATGTTCTAATAGTGGCCTGCAATACACCAGCAGATAGAACACATAAGGGAGAAGTTAACCTTGACAGCCCGACGCTGCTGTTAAAATTTTCAGGTGCCCTGGGACATTTAGTGCAGAAGGCAGGGAGTAATAAGTGAAGGGTAGGAGCTTCCTCATAATGGGCAGATATATTATCTCTCACTATCAATTAATCCCTACAGGCAGCCAAAGGCCAGGAGCCAGGACAGCAACAAGGGAATGTGCTGTTCTCATGCACACACATATGTGTGTGTGTGTGTGTGTGTGTGTGTGTGTGTGTGTGTGTGTGCACATGTACACAAGTGCAAGCACGAGAAGAAAATATGATAAGAAAAACCACAGAGAAGGTCAAATGTCTATAGACAGATGTGTCACAAGAAACAACCAGAATCAAGAATCAGAATTTATATATGAATATATAAACGTCAGATGCATCTAAATACAAATTTAAAAATCAGTAGCACCACATGTGAACAATCAATACAATATTAGTTTTTAAAATTACTAAGGTCACAGTAATCATGATAATCACATAGAAAATGGGTCAGAGCCCTTTCAGTGCTCAAAAGAACATTATGTTGTTTTGCTTGTTTTGACTTTTATTTTTTACCTATTTTGTAGTAAAAAAAATAATAAAAGTAGTCTCATAAGTCTATAGTCCAACATCTCCTAATACTTTAGTCAAACACTGTCCAGGACTGTTTTAGCGCTTTTCCTACAAAAACCTAATCCGCAGTGAAGGTATAAGATCCCATCTGAACTGCAAAACAAATGTCATTAATAATCTGTTCAATAAACTGCTCAAACTTAGTTGTTCCAGCAAGGGGTTATCGTGGATTTGGCATCCTAAGCCCTCCCACACCAAGCAAAGGTCAGCACTACTTCCCTTTGACCTTGATTGAGCCTGTGGTTTCTCCAGAGTGAGTTGCCACTGCTAAGAAGCCATGTATCATCGACCTGTTTCGAGTGGAGCGGAGCAGCACAGGCCCTGGCTCTTCCATCTCTGTGGAGCGCAGGGTGAAAGGCCTGGTTCCACTGGAGCAGCACTAGAAGATTGTTCTGATGGAGGGCACCGTGTGCTGACCTTGGCACAGGCAGTGACTGAGCAGAAAGCGAAGCTCCCAGCAGGCCCGCAGGTGCTTACCTCATGGGGTAGCACTCGAAATAAGGCTGAGCCCCTCACACCTTGAGAACAATAACAGGCTCAGCAGTTTGTCCAGGATGGAACACAGCCGCCTTCTCCGCCTTAATGTGACCATTTGCCTGTGCATGTTTACATTTGCTCTGCACTATACACAGTGTACGCAGTGAAAAAGCTGTCATTTAGGGCTGTCACAGTCTATTATATTTGTAGTCAAATAATTAATAAATAATTAATTAATTATAATAATCATTCAGTATTTATTAGTAGTAATCATTTTGTTTTATTTTGTTTTAATCCATCCTGAATTAGATTTATGTTCAAAATGTATCCTTCCATAAACTAGATGAGTAGAAATCCTGTCAGTCTCCACTTCTGATAAACACTACAACTCATTCAACTCAAGTCAAAAGTGCAAATACTTTAAAATGACCTGCGGGTCGCCCTGTTTATTGAAGCAGTTCAAAAGGGAAGCATGAATCTTTTTGATTTGGGAACTGGAATTTAGAAAAAAGCAGAATTAAGAAAAGGTGAACAGGCAAGGATTTTATTAGTGAAAACCAAAAGCCAGCTAAATATAACAAGAATCAATAAAGGTCATCAAAACCTTAAGCTCAATAGCAGGCAGTTAAATAACAAGGAGAGGCAAGCAAACAAAACTGACTAGTCCTGAGCACAAAAACTATTAAAAATATTAAAAATTTTATTATATTACAGAGGAGCACACAGATCAGCACAGTAGTCACAAACAAAATTAAAAGAATCTTCTTCTACTTTCAGCAGCTCCAGATTAGGAGTCGCCACAGCGCATTGACCGTCTCCGTATCCTTCTATCCTCTGCATCTTCCTCTCTCACACCAACTGCTTGCATGTCACTTAAATCAAGAATCAGAAGGTTAATATTTCTTAGGTTCTCAAGTAAACTGCTTCTCGTAGTCCCGAGGTCAAGAACAAAGAATCTCAGGCCCCTGAGAACTCCCCTTTCCAAAGCTTGGTGCTGCAGTGGAGGTAGTTGTGACAACTTAAAGTAATGCTCAAAGTAATAAAAACAGCTTAATTGAGTATACTCTTATGTTTGTACCTTTACTTAAACTTATTAATAATTTTCACTTTATTTCCCAAAGAGAATTCAGCACTTTCCTGATCATTCCTGCCCAACTCACGTTCCTGGAGAGTCAGTGTTCAGCAACCTGGCAATTAACACAAGATTAGCCAGGTATGTCTGAGCAGGGAAATCATCAAACTGTGCTAGAAACTGGTCCTCCCGGACCTAAATAAACCCTGAGTTAATTAGATAGAAAATTTGATTCTTTATTGTCATATTTACTTTTCTTCTTTCATTTCAGAGACCAAATAACAGTACAGCATTCAGCTTGTTGGATCTGCTGACCCTGGTGGCTTTTTTTCAGATGTGCTATGTAATTATCTGATAACTGGAGTCTGGTCAATAGTTGAATTTATTATGCCAGAAATGCCCAACTCTGGTCCTAAAGGGCTGAATATAGCATTTAATTGCTCTCATCTTTTCGCAATTTGTATGTAGCAGCCAGGATGAAATATATCTTTAAGGGGATTTGGATTACCACATCATCTTTGGAAAATGTCCAGTGGCAAAATTCCCATCTCTAAGTAAAGATACACCAAGCATGTCAATATTCTTCAACCCAGTCATTACAGGATTATGTCAAATCTGACATAAAAACTGCTCAGAATGGAGGGACATTTTGCTTGTATTGCTGTGGTTATTGAACACATTACAAATGTCCATGAAACTGTGCAGTTTATCAACACACCCTCAATTCTGTTAAATATGTAAATATGGAGAATGTCAACTGAGGAACCTTGTTTTTAGGTGCAGCATAGATGGTGTTATGCCATGGCATTTCAATGAAACTGGTTGCAATGACTGTTTTGATTTGTATTACCTGTGCATGGCACGTCGCAACCTTCATCAAACAACAACTTCTGCACTTTCCCTTCATTTCTACCTGAAGTAAAACTGTGTGTTCCATCCCAAGGTTGCTTGCTGCCTACAGCTAGTGTCTTTGAAGCAAACTGAGGCCTAGACAAGCTTCATTTCCACTGGGGAGAAAAAAGTTCATAAAGATGCAATTTACAATTCCATATCATGCCCTGACCTACTATCGTCTTGTTAAATTAAGGTCTGACTAGAGCTTTACAGAACATTTATTTAACTCATGCTTCTCCAATAATTTTGCCAATAAAGAGTGTGTAGGCCAACAGAAATGTAAAGAAGGAGGTCAACAGAGAACATTCTTCTCTTCAGAGAACCACATTCTTGGGTGCCATTTTTTTTTTACAGTGGGTGTCCCTTGAGAGTGGATATTAAACATTGCTCTAAATGGTTTTGTCCGTGTGAGGTAGGGAGAATTCTCTGATAATTGAAGAATCACATTGAAGAACAAGATCAGCAGCTCTCGCCTTTGCTTTTGCTTTCTCACACTTCCCTGGAAAAACAGGGGGCACAGGACCTTTTCTCTATCACAAATGATGCCTCAAAACTCTTTCCTGTTCACACTTCAATATTTCATCTTTTGATTTTCATTGTGCTGCTGTAATCCATCCCTCCAGACTCCAATTCGTTATTGTATATACAGTAAACCAACACTTTCATGCAGATCAGCAGTCGCGGTTTCAGTCCATCACGGATTTTCGAACCTCCCGCCTCTGAGTACAGCTGACTGAGACATAACAAGAAACATGAGGACGAGTGGGCATGGTGCATGAGGCCCGGACATCACAGTCAGCTGTACTCAGAGAGAACGTGATTTATTTCTCCTTGCTACTGATTGGCTGCTGCCCTGTGACTCTGCAGGCCAGAATTTCCCCCGTGGAGTGTCTCGCGTTTTTCTTGAAGCTCTGCATTTTTATAATTGTAAATTAAATTTACTGCATGTACCTACGTATAACAAAGAAAACGACAGCTTATACCAAATTACAAATGTAAGTGTTTTGGGAGTTTACACTATAAAAATTGGCATGTTAAGCATTTTTTAAACATATCATAACAACATGTTTTTTTTTACTTTGCTCACCGCTACCTTCATTACCTTTATCCACCTGCTTTTTCCTATTCTGTCATTCTTGACTCCGTCTAGTCCTTCTTTGGAGGCATTGGCTATCAACTCCCTTCTCTCGTCTCTTCTCTCCTCATTCAACCTGCTTTTCTAGGGTGACACACAGCTCAGTTCCCTCACCATGGAAGTATGCCATACTCTGCAACAAGTGAATTGAGTGCAGTGGAAAGAGGTTGGAGGAAAATGCATCTTAACTTTGATCTCCTCTCATCAGATTCTCTTCTATCAAAGTACACCACTGAGATATTTGGTGCTTCATTCTTCAAGGAGAATCTGCATCCAAGCACTGTAAACTCTTTTTTTTCACTTAGAACCTCCTGCTACTCCTGCACCTTCTTCCACCTCCTTGAAGGACTTTGCCACCTTCCTTGATAAAAAAAATGTATGATTAGATGATCCTCTCCTATGCTTAACCTAGTGACCATCCTTCACTGACATTACCCCACTTTCTATGGATCATGTTCTCCAGCTCCAGACATCCTGCATTTCTACCACTTCACCACTTGATCTAATCGTGTGACCACCACTTCTGAGCATAACCTCGGATCTTCTCTTATATCACTCACATAAGAAATGGCTCAGTGGAAACTGGCCATTTTCCAACGTCCTTCAAATCAGCCGTAGTCACAACAATCCTAAAAAAGACCAAACTCAACATCACTGATGTGGACTATCTATAGACTGATATTTCTTTTTTGCTTCCTCTCCTAAGTTTATCTTTTGAATTCTTTTGTGTTGCTGTATTACTTTGAAACAGTTTACCTATTTCTATCACAAAATAGGCTTCATGACTCAAAGTAGTGTGGGGTCTACCCCTATTAATTAAATGAAGTCTCATTATCTCTTTCATCAGTATAATCAAATCACAAAAATTACATTCTTTACTTTCTAACTAAAGGTAATATTAACAATTTGATTGTTAACTAAATCTTCTGGAAAGCTACTTTCTATGTACTACGAGTTCTTTATGAAAGCAAGTAGTTGATCTACTACTTAGAACTGATCTAATGAATATGACTTGCTTAATATATTCTGATTCAGTTTTCACTTACAGGTTAACATCATTCATAAACAACTGACTTGTTATGCTCACTAGCCCTCACAGAGGTGTAAATGAAATAAACAACCACATAAGACATTACATGGCTACATGTTGTTGTTTTTTTTCACATGAAACATTCTCTGTCTTGACAAACTAGCTTTACAACTGAATAAGTGTTTTGCCCTTTCATATGCTGCAATTACCTGTTATATTTAACATTCTACACAAAAGTAGTGATTTAGGTGTTAATGCCACACTCCTCCTCCTACATAGCTACCATGAGATAATGTTAAAACATGTCTTCTGAATGACTATCATCTCAATTTTGACACATAACTGGAAGAAAATGACTTATTTGGTGATTCAGGAACACACTCAAGCAAAATTAATTTATTTTCAATCCCTCATTGTTCAACTGCCATTATTAGCACTTAGGTATTAGCAAGTATAATCACTGCTAAATTAGTGATGTTGCACATTAAGTGCTGACAAACTGCTACAAACTGATGCACACTTTGAAGCCTAAAACAACCTAAGTAGAGTGCTGAGGAGGAAATAACTTTGTGAAATGTTAATGTTAGCAATGGCACTAATTTATTTCCAGCTGAAGCAAAACAAACTTCAATCTTATTCAATCTCTCTGGTTTTGACAGCTATGGTGACATATGCATCTGAAATGTCAGGGTGTGTCTAAACAACAGTTTTGATCTCTGAAATATGAAAAAGGCATTCCCTGAAGGCCAATGGCTTTTTAGAAGTTGCCTATTCTTTATAAAACCCTGTTCTATGGCTCAGACAAATGAAGGATGCTACAATCTTCAGTTGAACTTGAAGGACTCTTGCCTGCAGAGAAACTTTATGGTGTGTGAAGACCTATTTTAGCAGTATGATAGTGTAGCTCTTGTCAGCTGAGTCACTTTTCCCTGCACTTTCTTTAAGTTCTTCTAATATAGAAAATGATCGTGTTCCATGTTTCCTGTAAAGACCTCACAGGACTGGAGAGCAGAACGAAACTGGCATTTTGTAACGCTAAGCCCTCATTAATATTGAGCAAGGAAGTGACAGTTGGAAGGTCTTGGCAGCAATAACGGGCATCTTAGGGAGGTTGCCAGTGATTCATTGAAAGTTGTAGTGTTTAGAAGCTGCTGCTGCAGAGCCTTGAAGGTTTCCTGCATCTGTTGGCTATGACCTAGAGTTTATAATGGCACTGAGTACCAAAAAGAATGAATCATTATTGTAAGCTTCATTTCACAGTTTGAGTATAGTATTCATACACTATTATTATAAAAGCATATGAGTACTATAATCAAACATGCCAGCTATTCATATTCAACCAGTTATAATTTTGCTAAGAGAGAGTTACACACTGGAAAACTGGAACTTCCATTTAACTGCTTTATATACCAATATATATGAGCTGCTATTTCTTCTGCTATTTTTGTGTTTTATCTCAAGGCCATAATCTCACAATGAAAAATTATGCTGTCGTTATTATTCACCTAACCCCACGGATCATTTTATTGTTGCCAATTAAAATTTGATGCCCTTGTAATATATCTTGTCATTGAGAAAAGATTTTAGCAGCGTTGCGTTCATCTTCTCATTAGATCTTTCTCATCATGAAACACAAATGGTCAGAGACCACATATATCTCAGATTTTAGTTAATGGCACTCAGCCTAAGACCATCAGCATGGGGAAACATTTTTACTTCCAAGAAAGAATGAATCCAGTAGATGTAAAAGGTGGAAACTGAGCTTGTAGTACAGCACAAGAAGTGACAAGGAAGGAACTGTTCTTCTTTTTTGAGACTGTAACACAAACAGGCTAGAACAGAAGCAAACAGGACAAAAAATAACATAGTAAATGACTGTAATGACTAAAAATATTATCAAGAAATGTTACAAAAAAATAGGGTGATTACTGAAAGGATTGAATTTAAATGGCACAAGATGAATTTCTTATTCATGTCTCTTAAAGCTGAATTTTTGTCTGATTGAATATATTTGTGAGCTTTTGTGCTTTTTGATTTTCACTCACTGCCATGTTTACTGTAAGATCGATGTTTACTTGTTATAAATGTAATGCAAACTGGACAGATGTTTACTGATGTGTCCAGTTTGCATTACATTTCTAATGTTTCATGAGGTAAATTTTACATTTCACCTTTCAGTTTACTAAACTGAGTATCATTATACTGAGTATCATTCAGTTTACTGAACTGAGTATCTGAAAACATAATGATGTATGAAGCATTACAGCACCTCAATGTCAGGCATCACATCAATTAACAGCAATTTTTTAACTGATCTTTGTTAAAGACAGTTCGAATTGGATTTGCTTACCTGCATCATCTACTTAATAAAATAATTAGAT
>JBBPDE010000006.1:12698699-12709515 GCA_037974605.1 Nannopetersius ansorgii
ATAAATATCTATGGCAAACTGCCAGGATGTTATTTTTCAACGGACTGGTCCAATACTGAATGAAAGTGTGGCGTATGACATTATGACATCTACAACCCCAAATCAGGTTTAGAGGGCATGGAAAAAAATGCTCTTATATGTAATTCTTTATTGTAGAGTTTGACAAATCTTCTACCCACATGGTTGGATCAGCTATGGATGAATAACAGTTCTTCAACATTTTTGGAGTGTGCTGCAGGCCTGAAATGCACAAATGGATGTATATTAACAAAGAGAATGAATTAAAAATAAAACATGGGTTCATACGGTCTACAATAAAATTAATGTCAAGGTAAATTTAAGAATCACTGCATTTTATTAATATTATTATTTGCATTTTCCATGCCATCCCATACTGATGTATATTATGTGATTCAGGAGGTGATGTAGTGTTGCATCTATTATAGGATAACATAATATATAGAAAATCAACTGGACATTTTCTGGACACCTCCCAAAAAGCTTGATGTAGTTCTCTTCTTTTCGATTTTGTTTACAGCTTTCCCAGTATTAGTTGGGCTCTGTTGGGAGAGTCAAGATAGCACACATTTAAGATTCTGGTTTATCATAAAGCATTTTTCATGAGACGTTCTTCCGATCATGAATAATGAATAATTTAGCCGTTGTACAAGTCGAGGGAAGAAGGTTTCTCAGTGTCAAGTGTCCTATTTTTTGTCAGACTTTAGAAACTTAACATGGGAAACAAAAGCATTTTGATTTGACTCCTGAGCAACAATTAGAGAAGAATTATGCATGTTTCCTCATTTTATAGGGTAAACCTCTTGAGTATCAGAGAGAAACATGAATTTATGTTTAAGAATCAAGAGTTTATTTTCAGAAACAGAAAGGAGTGATCTGTTATGAATCTTTCCAGAGAGCTGAGTCCAGAAAAATCTTTTCAGTTCAATCAATGAATAAATCAATGAATGAAGTAAGATGACAATGTGAATCATATCAAATAAATCGATGAAAAGAATCCTCACTATTATTTTAATATTGTAAACAATACTGACAACAAAGTTAAACAAAAATGACCCCTGACAACATTTATAAGAAAGAGGATTAGGGCAATGCTAATTTAGCATTATGACTATTCTGTTTTTGCAGTTATGCTAACACCAAGCTAGCGCTGGTTTATAATCACTTTCCCAGATTGGATATAATAATTAGTTCAAGTCAGACACTTATTATAATCACAAGCTAAGTAATAATTGTTGCAGTTTAAAATGGACTCCATCAGTAAAACGTCTAACCTTGGTTACCCAGCTATAAACCTAAGTAGTATTTTGAACAAGAAAAACTGCCATTTTACTCAAAGTAGAATGAAAATGACTGAATATTTATTTATTATATGTAAATTATATTTTGATCCCAAGACAAAAAAATTTGATTCAAAAAGCAAAAAAAGGCGTACATACATATCAAACATACATATACATATACAAATCCTGCAAACTGTTCACAGAGTGTGTTCACAGAGGTTATTGTGAGATGCAACACTCATACTTAAAAAAGCAAATGAAAAACAATGTGTTAAGTGTAGATCCACTGTTTTCCCCTTAAGGGGTTCATCTGCTTGTCCAATTATGAATGGAAACGGAGAGTGAGGCAAGTTTTAGCCTCAAGAGCTCTGTATCTGGCAGATGATATCTACACATCTGAGGCTCGGAGCACCAGTGACGTCACAGCTTACAACAGTGACAGGTGTTGTTACGGAGGGCTTATAGCTTACACAAGTACACCCACAAAGATGGAAGTGATAAAATAAATTACCTAGGTGAGGGGTGACAGCTTAAGTATACCATCTATTTTTTTTTCTCCTACTCTCTGTCTCTTTACTATGTTTATTCGCTGTGTGGCTCCTTAAACCAACAGAACTGCATATTCACAAGAAAATGTTCATGCTTATGCAATGTTTATCACATGCTGCATAAATACAAGTATGCTTATAAATAGATTTAGTATTATTCTTTTCTGTAATGGATGCAACACTGACATTTTATAATCTCTCCTAGTTCCCCTACTGCCCTTGGTGACAGAAGAAATTAGTTTAATTGACACTGCAGTCCACTGACAGCGCACTCCACCCATAGCACCGCGGTCTGGGCTGCTCATGACCCTGTGAGCACAGGCCACTTCTGGAGAAGGGCACAAATCATTGAGAGGCAAGTTTCCTGTCTCTCCTTAGACTGAGGTTTAAACTGCGCTTGTTCCCATTACATGTTAAGCCCGAGGACCTAGAGCTGAGAGGAAAGCTCTTATCAGCGGTGGCCAGGTCTGGGTTCAGCACAACCGCTCACCATCTTCAGAGAGGCGGGGAAAGGCAAGGGAATGCAGGCAGCCCAGGGAGAGCTGCAGCGAGGCCAAGGAACAAAGGAGACGCGATAAGCATTATGGGCTTTCCTTCCACAGGCTTGCCCTTAACTCTGACCTCTTGTTGGTCTAGTTTGACAATAGGCCCATGTGTAAATATGTTAATAAATTAAGACAAAATACTTGTGTATGCTTCTGGTTCTGATATTCAGTAAGCTACACTGTTCTAATAAAAAAAAATGTTTCATATCTACTCATTGCTTTGGAACCTGTGTCTACAGTTGTTATCTTTAATCAGCTTGTAGAGTTAGCTGTGATCCATCAATCCAATTTAATCTATTTTGCTACTAAGTAAAATCAGGCCACCCAATCCATATTAATGGAGCATCTTCTTGTTTTTAATGTGACTCACACAGTATTAGGAGAGGGTAAGGCATGCGTCTCTGAGGTGAACTTCCATGGCGAGGGCAGTTTGTAGGTCTTGATTAGAATTTGCCCGAGGCTGAGCCATGGCATCTCAGGTCACGTTAAACACAACCAATTGCAGAACCTTTCCCTAGGCTCATATTAAAGATATAACCAAAATAGAACCGTGTTTTGCTTACTGCTAGAATTATAATTTAGCATATACAGTGGACATATTGAAGCGGAGAAATACACTTATTTCTCAAGGTCATGGTTGGGCATTAAACCTTCTCAATGCTAATGCTGCAGATAGTTGGTCTCAAAATGCTGCACTGGCAGCGGCTACCTTGTAATTATTTAAAGATTAATCTGTATGCTTTTAACATTAGATATTATTATTATTATTTTCTGTCAAGGACAGTGATATTATTTAGAGTTCTGTAAGATCATACCAGGCAGCTGCGGCAATGCCATGCATGTTTAATTAAAAAAAGGTCAGTATTAGCTAAAAATCTACAGATTGAATAACATATGTCTTGAATGACACATCTCTCATGATTCCTCCCATCTTTATGAGGGACATAGTAATTGTTTTTCATCTTTTGACCACTTAAAAAAGAACCACCAAAAGACAAAAAAGATAATAGGCAAGCAGTATTAACATTTCTGAGATTGAGATCGGGAGAATATCAGAAAGTACCAGCAGCAGAAAACAATTTAGCATTACGGTTTTTTTTTCTTCAGATGTGCCATTTCCACAAGAAAAATACACTTGTGTGAAATGTTATGTCTTCAGGGAGGTGTTTGGTGTTTGAATTCTTGCTTTTTTCTTTTTTTTTTGTTTATGACAGAGTGTAGTGTCATCCATCAGGGTTGCGGCAGAAGTATGTTATATACCCTGACCAGCGTAAAGAGATTGAGTGCTGTGAGCACAAGTGCATTGTGTGCCCATCGGTGCAGTCAGGGTTTAGAGAATGTCAGAGTGTTTATGTGGCTAGGTGAAGATGTCAATGACAGCAAACAAGGAGTATTGGAGGCCGTTTCCAGGCTCATATTAAAGTTATGAGGGAGTTTATTAATAACTCTGTACCTTGCAAACACCAAGGAGCTGAGGTGACTTTCAGGAATTTGGCACATACCCATAATTGCAGTCTTTTATGATGGTGCAGTGCTGTGGCATGAAGAAGCCATTTATGGCAGAATGTTCTATGAGAGATGTGTCCTTCAGCGGTGGACAGCAAGTGTTTGTCGCACTCCATCAATAACTCTATTGTCCACAGCATACGGTGGTCATTTGTTAACAGTTATCAGTGCTTCTGTTCACTCAGACTAATGAAGCAATGCTATTAAATTAAGCGAATCAAAAGAGCACCGTACAGATTTCAAGTGTTCTATTGCCCTCTGTTCAAACTGAAGTAATGTCCCAGAGCCTAATTCTGATGTGGTTTCAGCAAGCCTTTGTCTGCTAGTCTGGTGAAAGCAGTTCTCACAGTAGGTGGCATTTCTGTCATGTCACACGGATCCGTAGTGCCTCGAACTCCGGCTGCAGAGAAAAACTCCTTCAAGAACTTTCTATATTAGACTCATGACCAACGGAGAATTGGTATAACTACACTTATGTTACGACTGACTTATTCAGTCAAGTCAGACAAAGAGTTCCCCTTTAGGGACCTTTCACATTCGCTTTGGAACCAAGCTAAAGTGTCTAATGCTAATATGGAATCTCAAGCCTCGGCTATGTGAAAGTAAGTGCTACTGTAAATCAGGCTTATTCGCTGGAGGAGAGGTGAGCTCCAGCTACATTCCCTTGAAATGACAGAGCAGGGACCATGACATATCAAACTGCAACTGCTGGTGAACCAAATCATTAGATTAGACAGATTTACAGCATCATGAAAGTTATTACCTTCATCGCCCTCCAGTGCCACTTTGCCTGATGTCTTTATGAGAACGCCAGTCCCTTGCCTATGGTGGAAAATATCAGCAACTTGTATGGTATCACATACGTGCAGTGCTTCATGAAAATCATTCAAAGACTTAGCCTTTAATGCCCACCAATTTTGAGGAAAAATGTTTGTAGAAATATTTTATTGCTACAGATGTACTACAGATAAACTTCAAAGAGGTGTCTTTAAATAGGACAATAACTACTATACAGTCTAACATCTGGATTCCAAATTATTAATAATCATCTGCACTATAATTGAGGTTTTGGCTGGTTAGATAAATAGTTATTTGAACAGATAATGTGTGCATGAGTTCAGACACAATTTTGTGTGTATATATATATATTGTATTGTGAATATTGTAAAAATTTTATTTATTTTTTTTTTTGCCAACAGACATTTTTATCTGGTTCATTTCTGAATATGAAATGTATGGAAAGGCCCATGCTGGGTAAAACTGAGAACTGGGAAAGTATTGATATTCTATTTACTATCATCCAGCTAATTACACACTTTGCAAAAAAAAATATTCTGTACAAGTGAACAAAAGATGTCTGTGTATATATCTCACTAATGAAATGCTAAACAAACAGAGATGTCTTGCATGGTGCATGCTAGTTGACTCCAATAGATGCAACACATGTTCTTTCAATTAGAGTTCCATCTGTGACTGTTCATTCAGAACACACCCTTAGCCCCCAGTTTTAAATGCCATAATCAAGCACAAAATGCATTACATCAAGGCTTTTGCCAGTTTGTACAGACTTTACTAGTAATACCATGGAAACTGGATGGAATCAGTTTAAATACATAAATAAACCATGATCAGTTTATGGTTAAAATGGACATGCTGTCAAAATGCATTGAAATAAAAATGCTGTATTTTTCCCAAATGTTACATTCTTAGCAGCAAAAATAACAAAAACAAACTGGTAGCATCTAAGTGACAAAAGGCTCAAATTAAGCTAGCATGCTAGGTACAGGTAAACAGAATCAGAAGGTATGTGAATGTGAATTTCAGGAATACTCAGTGGACCATTTTAAAACAGAAGTATTCAAATATATTCATTGACAGACGCTAATGGACGCATTAAAGTAATTACCAGTGATAGCATAACTGCTTTTATCTGTACCATTGACAATGCAAGTTAGAATGACTGGTACATGTGTGTGCTATCCTGCAAATTCTGGAAAATGATGGGCCTTTTTACCTGCAGCAATCAGAGCACATGTCCCGGCATTATGCTGCTGCCACTCGTGTGTTTTGCCAGGAGGTTTTGCTATGCACAAGGAGGCTCAGTGGCCAGAACGCCTGGGCTTACATTAACACTGCAAACAATGGCAAATATCCACAAATAACACCAGCCATCATATGCTATCAGACTGAGCAGGGATTACAAGGGAGATGAATCATTAACACTATTGCCACTTGAATGCTGCTAAAGCGTGATTGACAGACTAAGCCTGGGAACAGGGAGAGAGAATGAAAGAGGAAGGCTGTGACATTATCCCCAGGAATCACTGAATCAGGGCTGCTGATGCTTTTCTTTGGGGGTCACAGAAAAGAACAGAAGATTACTGTGACTCTGAAAGCAAAAATCAGTGAGACTTATTTGCCTCAAATCCGTGGTGCCAAGTGCAAAGGTGGAGACAGATCTCACACTAAAAGAATGTTAAAATTACACACAGTTCTCTGCTGTTCTTTCCATAGCCTGCCCGTCTTAAGTTTAAATTTCACTGTGAGTGATCAGAGACGCATATGGCTTAGCATGCACTGCAACCCCTCACTCCTCTCTCCCAATAGGACACCAGGTGTATTTTAATGGCTTTATGGAAATAGGTGGAGAGGAGCAAAGCAGAGGATTCTGGGTCATGGAGGGATTTGTTAACTTATTACTGTGTCTGGAGCGTGGCCCTTATCGGCACCTGCCAAGTCTTTGGCAGACCCAGTGGGATTGCACTGACCTCAGTGGAAGTAATGGATATTAGAAAATCTGCCCACTGCGATCGGGGGGGATTGGGTGACAAAACAGGGAAGAGGTACACAGAGGAGAGAAGGATCGTCCTTCAAGGACACAACATTCAGCCCCTGAGTGCAGAGCTGTGGACTCTATTAAATAAGCCGAAAGGTAATTCAGAAATACAGCTGACAAAATGGTGTAGTACCTTTAGACCTGCTCGAACTGATCATGTTCACTTCCATGGGCATACCGTAGCTTCTTGACCATGCAAAAAAGGCGTAACCGATCATTTTGTATTGATATTGCATTTAGCTTTTATTTGATTTCCAAGTGTAGACAAATGTGCACAACATCATTAATCAACATAATGGCATTCAGTGCGGTGCCATTCAGTACATAAATTACTGATCCAAGCTTTTGTGTAGCGTAGAATGGATTTATGGCAATTTTCAAATTATATGAGATTCTGATTTGGTCTATAAAAGCCAAGCCTATGCCTTTTATATGCGAAAGAATGGAGACTACACGCTGCTTGGCTTTCACTCTAATCCTATAGCCTAGCAGAGAAATACCATCCTGGGATTGGGTTTTGAGGAAAAAGGAGGCAGATAAAGTCTCAGCAAACTGTGATGAAGAAAATAAAGCCCCAAAAAGGCCTCTTTGAGGTGGTGGCTCTTTCATGTTGCTCTTTCCAAGGAGCCAGAAGGTATCGATGTCTGAAGCTGGCACGTGTGTGAAATTGAATGAGTTTCAACTGAAGTTGTGGCTAAAACTTAGAGCTAAAAATGTTATACTCTGGCCTCATATTTATTGCTCAGATCGCTGGAAGCACTAAATTAGAACACTGATTAGAAATCACATCAATTTTTTTTTTTTGAGACATGGAAAATCTTGAGGCAGAGTAATTACAGTTGGCATGTTTGATTATATTCTGGCCCTGCTTTTAGCACAAGTCACCCCAGTTTTCATTATTATGTTCTAACCACCCAATCAGTTCTGACAAAGCTTTCAATTACAAATTAGGTTCCTATACAGAAGTAATCTACAGTCACATAACTTACCCTTTTTATTCCAAAAAGGCAGGCTGGAAAGAGAGGGATGGAGAGACACATTTGGTGAATGGAGAAAATGGTTCCTTTTTCAGGACAAAATGTGCTCAATACAAAATATAGAGGTTCCTAGCAGCTTACAAATTAAACAATGTTTTTTAAATTGAATTGTTTTTATAGATAGAGGCCATGTCATTGGTTATACCTGTACTGAAGGCTTTATTGAAAACCATCTCAGGTGGTTAAAAACTACTGCGGTACTAGTTGCGGTTCAAAGTTCATGGCCTTGTTTGTGGAATTTTTCGTAGAACCGAACTAATAATCATTTGTGGAAACTCCTGCAAATTCATGTAAACCACAAATATCTTTGGCAATTTTTTTTTCATGGCAGTATATATTTTTTGTGCATTTTAGTGCTAAATTATTATGAAAAATATAACTTACTAATTTTATAACATACATATTAACATGAATTCACTATATAAATGGTTTAGTACTGTCAAGAGAACACAAAGCAACGTATACAATAATGCGCCTTGGTATGGTGAAACACCTCTGTGGCCAAGTGGCCAATCTGAGAACGTTATTCGTTTCTTCTTGCTGCTGATTGGCTGCTGCCCTGTGGCGCATCTCTGGAAGATGCAGTTCAGCATTCATATATCATAACATAACATCTCAAGTTTACCTTTACATTTTTTTAAGGGTCATGTATTAAGCTGAGATTAAAATGAAATTAATGTGTTTTGGGAGCATATTTGCAGTCATATTTAGGGTTTAGATTATTTTTTTTTACCACATAACAAATTCACAGTTTTTCAAAACATAACCCCCTGAACTGGATGAACTGGATATTAAAGCATTTAGCACAAACTTACTAACGCACTAATGATTTGGTAACATAATTTTAAAGTAGACTGGCAGACAATGATATGGTCTTTGCCTTGGTATGCATTCAAAATGCATTCTGGTGCATTAATATGCTGATCCTAAATCATCTCTATTAGAAGCTTCTGTTCCTCCTCCTCTTTTTCCATTGTGAGTAGGTAAACCACAACAGCAGACTCAGCAATGACATCAGCAATGAGCACCTATCACTGCCTGTCCATTAATCATCAGTGGCTCCGATAACAAGAACTGATAAGGCAGCTTGCCATCATTTCGGGAGGAGTAATGACTAGACAGTGACGTTCACTGATATGACTTGTTCGACACAGAAGATCCTGGCTGACAATAACCTTAGTGGCCCTGCAAACAGAAACACCAGCACACCGGTGACTGATAAAAGCTTGACTGAACTGAACACAGAATTGTTCATGCCAGGGCCTGCCCCAGATATCCGCTTGAAGCACAGACACGGGTTTGCTGATCCTAATTTATCACTTTAGTGGGCATATTAACCTCATGCCTTTGCCTACTATTGTATTAATTGTATTCTACAGCATTCTATAATCATTGTTATTACAGAGGAAAGACCAGACAAAAAGCATGAATGTAACAAAAACATTTTGTATTAATCTAAGTGTGATAATGCCCATTTTATTCATCCTATAATCAATATAAATACATGTGACAAGATAAAGAGATAAAAAAGAATCATTCACATTTTGACTCACTGATCTAACAGGGGGTATTTCAGCTCTCAGAGTACAAAATTACCTTTGGTGGATAACATTACAGTTAACGTTGATGAAATGCGGATTCAGCACCAATGGGAAGATTTGTTACAAATTAAGGATAGTACTTGTACTTGTGCAAATAATAACATGGTAAGTTTGGTTTTATATGTCCATTTGTTTTTGTTGTGGGTTCAAATGAAGGCAACATCTGCTAGGGTCCTTCAGCCGCCTACTAATCAATAAGTCGTAATGGGGTCTGTGAATGAAGAGAGAGTTCGGTCACGGATGTCAATGAATCTGCTTATCTGTGTCCGCCAAGCTGCACAGCCAGCCAGACAGCACAAACCCACCTGTAGATCAGTGATATTGGAGTTTTGTTTGCTGAGCTCCAGACAAAGGGCCAGCAGTTCAGCCACAGACCCCTAATTCACTGATTTCAATAGTCTCACCAGAACAAGGGCAGGTGGCTTTTGAGAAAGTGGAGCAAAGATCATTATAAACAGAGATGGTCTCTGTTGCTCGTGTGTTTGTCTGGGCATATGTGGACATGCAAGTTCATAGTTTACAAAATCAGGGAACGTGCCTCAGCAGACACCTTGATGCGAATGGAAAAAACTTAATGAAAACCAAAAAAAAATAATAATAATGGAAAAAAATAATTGCATCTATAAATGCTGATGTTACGGCTACAATTTTAGCGAGCATCTATCAGGATACATGGATAATAAATATTCCATTTTATTTGGCCCCTTCTCGACAACATTTATTGTAGTTGACTTTTCCTTTCATTGTGGCGGTGTTAAAAGCGGTAGCAACACACTCCTGGCAAGGCGCGATAAGCTGTGTGAACATGCACCCTGCTATTTTGTTATCACACTGACATGCTCAGAACGCCCCCATGCCAGCTCAGAGCGTGACACTCTCAGCGCCGCATTATTAGCATGCTAAGAACATGCCTTTTATTCAAGGACTAGTTGGGCATGGCAAATGGATGCCAACTTTAAAGGTTTTTATTCTGTTCAGTACACTCTGGTACCAACTAGCATTAGCTTAGCCTGTCTTTTTAGAACATCCAGCCCTGACTGACAGGTTGGCGCCGTTCACCCCAGTATGAGCAGGTGCTGATCCGCTCAGCTGGTTTGTCTGACATCTCTCTGAGGTAATTGGAGGTTTCAGGCTGAACTGATTGCCCCTGATGTTCCTAGATATGTGAAACTCTTGGAAATGGATCTTCACTTCAGTCGATCAGCCATACTCTGGACCTCTGGAGCTCAAGACAGTGTTAAAATGTTCTCCCTATCTGAAGCACCAGACATCCCATCCAAAAATCTGTCAAAGCTCAATTTAATAAGAATTTCTGACACAAATGGAAATGAAGTTACAATCTCATCAAAGCTCAAGAGGGTTGGACTGTCTAATAGATATTTAATTAGAATTCTTGATATTTTCATTTGCTTTGCTTTTGATAAATTTAATAATGAATTTGT
>JBBPDE010000006.1:12725121-12737827 GCA_037974605.1 Nannopetersius ansorgii
GTAGAAAGGGCGACACTTAATGCTCAGGTATTCCAAATGGGGTGAGCAGCCGCTGGAGAGAGTGGAAATGCTCCTGGAATCGCACCACTTTCTGTTGACCATGAGACACACTCCTCCACCTTTTGTTTTGTTAAACTCTGCCATTCTGTCTATGCGGAACACTGAGAATGAGTCCGATGGAGTTACGGCACGGTCCGGCATGGTGGGTGTCAGACATGTCTCATTGAAGCACAGAGTGTTACAATCCCTCATGGGTTTTAATAAAACAAAAATCAAATGTTGTGCTTAAGTCTAAATGTGTCTCTTTTACAAATGGCGACTCTAAATGTGGGATTTTACTCTAAATGTGGGATGTGGCACTTTCACAAATTATTGGCCATGGCCCATGATTAAAATTGACTGGACTGCATGCTGTGATTTGCCCCCACCAAAATGGAGGATTTGCCTTACATGATCTTAAAACTAAATGTTAAATATGAAAAATCACTCATTCACAGTTTGATAGGGCTCGGTGAGACCTTTCCAATGACCCCTCATTTGCCATAATACTCCCGGGAGAAAAGGAGTTATACCATTCACCTCGGACACGCAGAAGAGGTGAACGATATAACTCCGGATCTCACGGGACTATTATGGCAAACGAGGGTTCTTTGGAAAGAGCCCTATCTAATTGTGAAGTTTTACTGAGATTAATGGTTGCTTCGCCTAGAAAAGCCAAGAGCACATTCTGTTGGGGTAGCTCACACATAACAGAAACTCTTAAAATGTGACGCGTCTTCTCACGTTATGCACGTCGCAAATCATGTTATGTATGCTGTAATTATTTTATGTATTTTTAACAAATGGGATCACCATTTTTATTCCTTCCTGATTTGCGACCCAGCGATTTAGGTCAGGATCAGACCTGTGCCGATACAAAATATTGGATCGGCGCATCTCTAGTTTATAGTGGTGTTCTGGGGTGGTGGCATGAACCAAGAGGCTTGACAAGCTGGTCAGGACAGCATGCTCAGTGGTGGTCAGGACAGCTTAGAACAGGAGTGTCAAACTCTGGTGCTGGAGGGCCGTAGTCCTATATGTTTTGGTCATTTCCCTGCTCAGAAACATCTGGTTCATGTTGCCAGTTAATTGCTAGATTTAGTGAATGTGTTTTATGAGAACCACTATCAAACTGTGTTGAACACCGGCCCTCCAGGACCAGAGTTTGACTTTGAAACTGTGGGTGTATAAGAACATTGTCTAGACTTCAGTCCATCATGGACAATGCTAATCATACCATTTTGCAGTAAATCAGAGAAGCACTTTCAGCCAAAGATTCACTAGGACAAAGTGTTTCACTCAACTCCACAGGCAATCCTTACAAATTAACCACTGTGTTAATTAGTAAACTACTTCAGCAGTAATTTTGTTTTTTTATCTATAACATTTATATCCACCTTTCTTACTGACCACAACATTCTGTATATATGACAATGGTATACAGTGTATATAGTGTATACAGTGTATCTCTGGAAATTTTTGACTTTAAATTTAGAAATATTTTATATTATTCCTACCTTTTTTTCTGTGTGATTGTGCAGTCGTTCCATAAGCAATTTCCTCCGAGATCAATAGTTTTCTGATACTCACTCTGATACACATGCTGGCGATGCACCTTTGAATATATACTAAGCTCCCTGGTGCTTGATCATGAGCTATGCACACATCTGGAAGGAACTTCCTCTCATCTTTAGTGTTTTTTCTAGCATTAAACTTATTATTTTCTTTTTTTGGCTGAGAATCACAACTCCCTCCTGAATTAGTATGTTTTATGTAAATTATTTAAAATTGGATGCATCTTATGCATATGATATGCAAATAAGGGTGCTTGTGGGGTTTTTTTCCATGTGGTTCAAC
Organism: Nannopetersius ansorgii; assembly: GCA_037974605.1. Taxonomy (NCBI): domain Eukaryota; kingdom Metazoa; phylum Chordata; class Actinopteri; order Characiformes; family Alestidae; genus Nannopetersius; species Nannopetersius ansorgii. Next base: position 12,727,018 of record JBBPDE010000006.1, read on the forward strand.
CTGATTAGTGAATGTGTTCAAATCACCTCAGCTCATAAAAAACACTGCAAGAGGTCTGTAAAAGCACATCTAATAATATGATTAAACGCCATATCTCTAAATCAGTGTGTGTACCTGGTAGCCAGGGGGTAGGCGCTGGCGATGGATTACATTTTTAAAAATGGCGATGGTAGACGAATTAACAAAACGAGAAAAAAAATTGTTGAAAGGGGGTGTTGACTTGGGACAGGATTAAATAAAATAAATTATTGTCGAGGCGAGATGAAAAGAGCTGAGGAGATGTCATTTCAACCATTTTGTGTCGCTTGTGGATTTCTAAAAAAATGTATGTTGAGGCTTTTGGGGCTCTCTGTATTTTGCACTATGTTCTAAATGTAATTCCGTTTATCAGGTCAGAAGTGTTTGAAAATGCCAACATATCAGTCGGGTCGACCTTTAGTATCAGGGCAAGAACTTTGAAGCACCAGCTCGGCAGGCCTATAGCTATTGTGGTTAGAATCAGTCACATGGAAGGAACACCTGAATTTCCATCACTAAGCCACTAAGGAAAATCATGTAAGTCAAATAACAACAGGAGACATCTAATAATACAAGTAAAACCCTTTGTCACTGAGTCCAACAGGAGTCATAGAGTTCACCGTGTGAGAGCAGCTGAGTGGGCTGTTTTACAGTATTACCATTTCTCATTGGAGTGGATTGTAGAGATGCTGGCGAGCCATGATTACACTCCTGGTAAAGCTGGAGTCTGAATTAATCCATATTCCATCCATATGTGTGGCTGTTTTATTACCAGAAATCCATTATTTCATGGGACAGACAGTCTGGCAGACATGTATTATTAGTTTTCAGAATACAGGATTCTTTATGAAGACCAACCAATCCAAAATGTTGGAATTTTGACCAATTCAAGTACATATACATATATGGTTTGTGTCTTAATTTTAACCTAATGTATTGTTCTTCAATGAGCTAAAGAGATCAGGGGCTGAGCAAAGTAGCTAGCGTATAACTTCTCTGGGATGATTGCAACATTTTCTAAATCAGACAAGTAACTCATCATTCTAAGTCCTTGAACGGATGTTCTTCTTAATGTATAATGCTTTATGAAGATAGTGTGCATAGCTCATTGAACTAATAACTGTATATCTAAATTGAGTTATTGGTCTAACATTTGTGAGTCAACATGCTTTAGAACTTTTGAACACTCCTTTTAATGGTCTCAACCTTCTTTGAAGTGATTAATATCAATGATAAAAGCAGCCTGGAATAGGAAACTACATAACTGACTTCAAAGCAACTCTGTGTGCAAGAATCAGTCAAACCTGTCCTGCAAATGAAAACATTTTTATTTCATGAGTGGTTAAACGTAAAATTTGTTACAACATTTTGAGTTCTTGCAGAACTCAAAATCCTGTCATCCCTATTTTGTCACATATATAATTTTATCAATATTTATGAGCAGTGGAGGCAGCTATTGTTACCTGTGTTGCAAGTACTTAAGCCTTGGTCTCACCTCTGGATACTGAGAGGTAGTGTTTTGGGGAATTGTGCCAAATATAGTCATCTTTTTTCTACACAGGCCTTCATTTTTTGTTAATTTCGAACATTATAAAGAATGCTTCAAGTACAATGGAAGTACAATACTGTGTCTATTTTAAGTCAACCAGTAACAGTGTGTGGGAACATACCTCAGTGGTAATAATAATAAACCTGGAATTCAAACCCACAAACCTCTGATTGCATGGGTTACTCCCTAACCACTGGTCCACCAGCTGCTTCATACATGTTGCTGTGGGATAGCAAGCCCATTGTTTCCTAAGATGGTGGGCCTATACGTCTTCATTATAAGATAAGTGAATGTTTTGATTTTATTTGATTTGTTGCTAGCTTGACAGTCAGGCTTGAAAGCCTATTAGCTATGGGAGGAGAAAGCAGTAAAGGATTATTTCGTAAATAGTTATATTCTAAGTGTATTTCTTGTTCCTTTCTTATATTTAACAGGCTCCCTTGACACTGAAATGCTGGTATGTGAACAGCAGTGGAAACCAATGAGCACTGAGAATCTGAGATTCCAATGATGAAAGGAACCCAAGTCACAGGACAAAATAAATGCCATTGTTTTCAACCATTCGTCAAGCCAGATGAAGTGTGTTCTATATTCATGGCAAGTAGGTTTTTCACTGTAAGATTAGATTTAGATTAGATTAATTTGCTTGTGGAAAACATTGGTTGGTTTAAATGGTAAATGGTTTGGTTTAGTATACAAAAATGACTTCAGATTCCTACATAATTTCCCATAAATTAAGGTTATCAGACAATGACCTTGCATAGTCAAAGATTCAATACGCTATTTCATCAATTACACCTACCCTAAATAATAAACTATTTCTATATGACTTTCTATAATAATAATCTGTTTCTGTTCAGTACCAGCATGGTAATTGTTAGATGTGTGGTCCTTACCTGCTGCCTTATGGAGGATGCATTTGTTCCTAAAATAGGAAATGCAAGAAAGTTTCTTTCACTAGTCATAGTTATTATCATAGTTATTAGCTATTAGAATATTACGTTTACACTGACAATAGAACTGCTGAAAGTGAACGTGACCCCAGTTCACTTGTTGCTAAAAAATATCTGGCTTCTCACCATTTTAATCAGCGTTATTCTGTGTGAATTTTATGTCTGTTTCGCATGTATATATATATGTAAATAGTTTATATACCAAGCATAAAGAAGTGTGATTAGAGAAATAAGCTACTTAAAGAGGGATGCACTGCTAATAGAGATATTCAGTTATGTACAAATCACTCCGCCTGTCAATAGTTTTAATTTTATGTCTAATCAGCTTGTGTGCGTGTGTGCGTGCGTGCGTGCGTGCGTGCGTGTGTGTGAGCGAGAGAGAGAGAGAGAGAGAGACAGAGAGAGAGAGAGAGAGAGAGAGAGAGAGAGAGAGAGAGAGAGAGACAGCTTTCTAACTGTAAGGAGTGTTTGTTATTAATTTGTACACAGGAATTTTTCTGATTTATTTGGTTTATATTTTAATAATAAAATGTCAGTTAGAATTGTAGTTGTAGTCAACAACAATTAAATTTTAAATTTTATATGTATTGCTAGTTAATGGATTCCTAGTCTGTCAATGAGGGTTGTTGGCAGGGGGAATTTGGCAGATTAGATAAACTGTACATGCAGGGTAGAAGGTGTTTCACTAATTGTGCAGCAACAGATGAGCTGAAGAGTGCAGGCACCAGGTCCAGTCTAGCGTACATTTTGTATGAAGTACTGTGCACTCCAGTGATAACTAACAATTACGTTTTCCTCTCGTTGTCAAGTTATCCATGAGCTTCTACTCTTTTGATATGATGTCTGTGTAGAAATCATGACATGGCAAACCTGCTGCGGTTCCTCACACTCTTTTGACCTGCCTAATTATATTCAAGCCATTGACATGTCATTCACCCTCCTGCTGCAATGAATTAGGCTTTCCATAACCTCACCTAAATTGTCCACAGATTTATCATCATAGCCTTTTGATCTGATATTTTCCAATCAGCTGCATGAATTTCTGTTTTGCTTTTTAAATGTTCTTTTCTATTATATGCCAATAAAATATTCCAGTGCTGGCTATACAAAACCATATTATAATGTACTGCATTTTGCAAGGGGCGATAATTAATGTTAACATTTTTGCTAAAACTACATGCATGTATTTATTTAATGAAAGTTTACTAATGCTTGAATAACAGTTTACCTACTCAAACTTCAGACCTACAAAACATATGCACAATTTATTCTTTGTTTTGGCTAATAACAGGCTCAATTTGCAATCACTCTGCTTGTTTAGTAGAATACTCTGATTATGCTATTATTATAGCAAACCATTTGAAATTGAAAGGATGGACAGTAATTCGTAAATGAGCTTTAGAAGCTCAAGTGCTGTGGAATTCCTTTGAAAGTGTTTTGATGTACCTGGACATAAACCAACTCTTGTACTTCTCATGGTTATCCCACGTAAATACAAAAACACTGTGACTGCTTGGGTTTGAGCCAAATAGTGGAGCCATGCAGAGACAATTATGTATGTTGGCCCATCAATAATGCCACTGGCTTACATGCCTTCTGCCATGTCACAGTGAGTAGCTATGTGGTAAAGAGTTCAAACAGTAAAAGAGGGATTGCTCCATGAGTGACTTTGACAAGGTCAGCCGCAGCAGGGAGGCCTACAGTTTACCACTGACTTTTTGCATGCATGCTGATAACCTTGCAATGCCACATGACGTCACATTTTGTTATTCCTAATGTATCTGTCATAGACAAATATAGTGACAAGGACATTTTCTTGAGGTAATGCATGTGATGAAACATTATTGCAAATCTAATGGGCAGTTTGAACTCAACTATTCTATATTCAATCAAATATTTGTGCTATTGCTTGGCTTTCTTCTTTCCAACACTCTCTCTGACTCTTGTAGTGATTCATGACATCCACAGATGGAATTAGTCAAAACGAATCTTGACAGCTAGTGAAATGGATATGTCAGCACAGTTTGTTTAATTACAGTGCACAGGGCTCCACTTCTTCTATTTAAGTTAATTAAATATATGCTTAGACTAATTAAAGTCCTATCCCTTGACATTTAACAAGGAAAACAGTGCTGCACATAATGGAACGTTGCGATCCGTGAACAAGTTATACGGAGATGGGGTTAGGCTGGGGGGTGGACGACCAAGACTGTTTTTGACTGCGTAAAAGTGTAATTTTTGTCGAGGTTTAATTATACCTTACGCATTAAATTACTTGCAAGGTACAGACAGTTGGTGCAGGTTTCAGTAGTTTACAGTTTTATATCAGAAATAATATTTCACATTTCATGATCTTGTTTTATCTTGGATTCAGGTTTTTTTATTATTAATTTTGCTTTTCTCATCTTTCCATATGGCACAGATATAGAGAATGAATGGTTGAGAGTATGTAAAGGATATGATTCATTGGATAGAAAGTAGGTCCATTTTATGAACTCCTCAAAGTGTGCTGTTGACTAAATTACTTATAATACAATTGGGCCAGCAACCACATTGTTGCCAGTTTAAAGATGAATGTACAACATGCATGTAAGACTCAGCATATTAGCAGGTGGTCTCACCACGTAGTGCCTGTGGTTAGGCTTTCTGAATGCCTAACTCAACTTGCACTTAAAAGACCTCCCTGAGCGAAACAAAAAGATTATACTCATAATTCACATTTATACACCTTGTTAAATAACAGTGATTCATTTTAATGTACCTTGTTAAATAATTCACATTTGAAACTTGCTCTGTGTGCAGTGTGGATGATTTAATTGGGCTCTAAGAGAGATATTCATCAAAGACAGGAACAACAAATGGTGATACTGTATGATTCATGAGACACCACGGTATGTATAGAAACATTAATGCAAAGACGATAATTGCATTTATCTGTCTATGATGGTATACATGATGTTATTTTAGGCAAAATAGGTCAACATTGGCCGTTAACTTTTTCAAGCATAGCACCATGCAAGTGCAGTAAAACACAGGTGTACACTGATTAAGGTTGACTAAGGTTTTACCAAAGAGACCTTAGAACTAATTTCCCGAAGTTTTCCTCAGCTGGCTCAATCTCAAAGAGCTGGGCACATGCACACCCTTACCTCATTAGTGAATCTTCCAAAATGTATTTTGGGAATAGGAAATAGTAACACATTCCATTCCATACACAATCTATTAAAAATGGATGTTCTACCTATTGTTGATCTTTTGTGGCATGTCATATATCACAAATTATATTTGCTCATATTCTCCAGATTTCTGAACTTTTGCGCAGATTTCCTTTATGGCTTCAATTCTTTGGCTGGTGTTGTCTTTGTCTTTAACATAAAATTTCAGTGTTTCTTAGTTTTGATGTTACTATGGCTTTGAATAAGCTTTAGGTAAATTTACATCATGACATGATATCATAGGAACATTTGTCCTAAATCTGCACTACTGGGATTTTCTTGTGGTTTAATACTGCCATCTAAGGATAGCATGCATTCCAGACCATTGGTGCATTCACTGGATCCATCTAGATATGCGTGGTTCATGTTTTCATTTGTTGTTAGCAAACCATGGAAAAGGGATTTTTCACTTATGGACAAATAAACTAATACAATTTTTTCAGGTTGGAAATTTCATACAAAGGCAGACTGCAAAACTGTACACTTGTAAACTATAAATCAGAGATTGCATCTAGTTTTGTGCTCAACCTGTCAGAGTTGATTCAAAGCAGAGAAGCTTATGATGATCTTACAGAAAATTAAATAAGCAGCACTGGTAGTTATTTAGGGTGGTTGTAATATAAGAGCTCTATTCTATACTGCCGAAATAGGGACGAAATTACACCTCTGTGAAAGTCAGATCATATCAATATTTAAACATCCTCATACAATTTATACATGTACAAATTGTATGACATGCAATGCTGAGGTACTTACTCAAAAATGTAATTTATTACAAATTACTAATTACTTCTGTTACGCTTTTTGCATCGAATAGAAAGTACAAATATTTTCCTTTGAATGCATTATTCAGAAGGAATTAAGGAATTGGTGCAATTAAAAAATAGAAACAGTGCAACAACCTCCGAAACAAAAATTAACTACGGAGCTCACAGAGCTGCTTCTGAATAAAGATCGATTCTGGCCCTTTTGGGTGAAGCTGGCATTCTCTCTTTCAGCGTAGTGTTCTGTAATCATCAGTTTCATATTAGTGATATTAGATGGTTTGACAGATTGCTTATCGAGTTTATAGCACTTCCCACGCTCTCACTTCACTTGTCAGATAACATAGGACACACACACACACACACACACACACACACACACACAAACTGCATACTTCTAAGGGGCATAATGGGAAATCTATGTATAGGATAGATTATAATGCAAAATATATAATATTTCAGTGATATTTTAAATGTCAAGAACTGTGTTGTATTTAAATTTAAACTAAATTCTGAAGAATTTAGTTTTGCATTACAGTAGAAAAAGTAATTGTATTACTGGTGATGTGGTGAAGTGTGATGCAGCACAAAGACAAACCAGCATAGTGCCTGGCTATTTTATTTCACAGTGAATTGAACTTGGCTGAATATCTTGATACTGTACATGCAATACATTAAAATTTAATTGACTGGCAGGGGGAAAGGGAAAGTAGGACCTGTAACAAGGTGCAATTATCCAAATATTTTCTTCTGTTTGGAACAAAACATGCTCTGCATGACCTGCGGAAACAGTTCTGTGACTGAGAATAAATATGTGAAAAATAAAAACGACACCAGCATTTACCTTTAAATTGTTACATATGATTGGAAAAATGATCTTGCCTTATTTATAACAACACTAACAAGTAAACAGTAAGGATTAGCCAAAAGCCTTGAAATCCCTTCCGGTCCTGTAGAACGCAGTGTCTCACCAAGGTGATCTTGCTGCTGGCCACTGGGGGAGACATGGCTAATTAGGAGAATTTTACCCCTGGCCCTAAACAGACGCAAGTGATGTTGGCATGTTTTAGGTGACACGTTTTCCCTTCATCCTAGAATGTGACTTTACAGGGGCTGAAAACAAGTCACACTTGGCCACACTACAGCAAAGACACAAGACCCTTCAACAGTCTTCACTCTCACAAGTTCTCTGTTCCTGGGGTCTTTCTTTGCGACTGCCATGACTACCAACAGGCTGATTACTCGAGATACACAATATTTCAGCAGGGCAGAAAACGTTCAAGTTACTCTAAGTGTCTGGGTCTTTCTGTTATGTGTGTCTTGTGGATCTGGGTACACTTACTGTGGGTTTGGAAACAGGCTTCTTTTCTTTCTTTCTTTCTTTTTTTTTTTTTTTTGAAGCCGAAGCTCAAGATTTGCTATGGCTTCTACGGAGTCTTGGCTGAAGTCTCTTTTTTGGTGCTGGGAAACAGCACATAGATATTCTGTTTGGGTTGAAGACCGAAGGCACATTTGACAGACAAGGCTGGCAGGCTGTTTCAACAGAGATTGCAAATCACATCAGATTTAATCAATTACATCTTCAGGAATATTCTACAAGGAATAAGAAGAACTATGTAGAATATCTAATATAATAAACAACCATAAGAATTTAAAGAGACAGCTCATGTAATACTATTACTACTACTATTACCACCACCACCACTACTTCTACTACTACTACTACTACTACTACTACTACTACTAATAATAATAATAATAATAATAATAATAATAATAATAATAATAATAAATAAATAAATAAATGAATAAATATTTTATATAAGTACTAATCATTCAAAGCACACATGAGCACCTGCATGGAACTTTGTCAAAATGTATCACATGAAAACACAAGCTGACAGGCTGAAAAATAAGCTTGTTTGAATGAAGACAACAGATATTCTTCTCCCCTCTAGTTAAACAATCAAAACACTTACTTTATGTGACTAATAAAAAGATCATTTGTAAAAATCTTGCATTTATTTACCTGCAGCACTTTTCTGCCTCTGCAATCGTTTCAAGTCTGTAGATCTACCAGAAAATACGTGGCACCCTGGTAACTGTTACTTTGCTTGAACAGTAGAGCCACCTGTATTTCATATTCTTGGCATGGTTCACTGTTCATGTTGCTGGTATTGTACTACACTATGCTTTTAGCAAAACATTACCTAAACCAATCATATAACACTCATCTGCTATTAGAACAAACTGCCCTTAACCTCATTTCCATTCAGCTTGAATGAAGCTTTGGTGCTGTGATGACAATTTGCAAACAAAAATAACGAAGAGATCAATAGGAGCTAGAGAAATCTTGAAATCAGGCTATGCTTGAGTGATTAATAATCAGTGCATACCGCTGTGTGTTCTCAGGGTCATAGTAAGACTTGTGGAGACATCTGCTCAGGCTGCAAGGTGCTGATTATATCAAAACTACAAGGAGTGGCACTCCACCTAGCACAGCAGTGCCATAATCGGCACAGTAAACACTTATCATGCAACCTGCATTGATTGGGATGTGCTTCTCATCAATCATTAGGGCTCATTTCAGTCTGGTAATAATGGTGCCATCTGCACTCAGTCAGAGCTTCGAAGGGAAAAGAGTAAAAATAGATACTTGCTGATTCCACAACGTGCAGAAATATAAACTGCTCATCATGAAGCAAAGTCCCAAACTGTGAGATGCAGTCAGAGTTGTTTCTCATTTGAGATACTCTGTAGTTTGTATGATTGAGTTGTATTAGGCCAGTATTTTAAAGACACTTCTAGTGGTTAGTTATTTCATGTAAAATTATGATGCTCAATGCGTCATACTTGTTAAAATATCAACATGACAACAGTGTAATATTATAGTCAAATGGACTTTTATTTAGGGTTAGAGTGATATTTGAAGAAGCTCCTAGAACTTCAGTGTTAGATAAAAAAAAAGCCTCTGAGAGCCAAATACATAAATTTTAAGATATTTCTCCCTTTGGTCATAAAGTGACAGAATACTCCTTTGACATATCTTTGCATAAGTGACTGGAAATATTGGAAAGTTTAAATCATTTAGAATGAAAGCATAGAAGTTCCTTATTGTGGCTTTAGGGTAGTTTGAACAGTTCGTGCCCTTTATAAAATATTATCACTGGGTGTTTTGTCAAATCATCCAGGGCTGAATTCCATTCATGCAAAAATGTACATTTCTTATGACCTTAAATTTAAATGATAAACCTGTTAAACTTTGTCATTTAAGGGGCCAACACTCACATTATTACAAATGCTTGTACTTACTCTCACTATTACAAACTACCCCTCTATTGTCTTATGCTATTTGGGTGGTAGATCATTTTTAATATAGTTGTGTCTAGTGTATCAGGCATCAATGGTGTTTTACACAGTGTATGTGCCCCTGCTTGGTTGAAGCACACATATCCAACTAAGGGGGGCTTCACAAAGGGCTAGGAATGACTAACACGAATTGTCCATGGCAACAGAGGGACCATAATCAATAATTTTACACAATCATAGTGAACCAGTAAGCAATATCTGTCATTGTCCATACAGCAATTACTCACAACATTAAAACCACTGACAGGTGAATTGTGTCACATAGATTGTGTAACATCTTGGGACAATGGCTCCTGTCAAGGAGTGGAAGACATTAGAGCAAGTGAACACTCACTTCTTGATGTCAATATTCTGGAAGCAGGAAAACTGGGAAAGTGTGTCTGAGTGACTCTGACAAGGACCAAATTGTGATGGCTAGATGATTGGGTCAAAGCATCTTCACAATGGCACGTCTTGTAGAGTGTTTCCAGCATGCAGTGGTTATTACCTACCAAAAGTGGTCCAAGGATGAGGAGGTACAACCAGAGAACAGATGACGGGACATGTGCTGCCAATGCTCACTCATGCATGTGGGAGTGAAGGTTAACTGCTCCCACAGAAACCTGGTCCAATCTCACAGAAGAGCCTAGCATAGATTGCTGAGAAGTTAATGCTGGCAATAGGAGTCAGAACACACAGTGCATTGCAGCTTGCTGTGTATGGGCCTGTGTAGTTGCAGACCTGTCAGAGTGCCCATGCTGACTCTGGTCTACTGTTGAAAGCACCTACAGTGAGCACATAAGCATTAAAACTGGATCATGGATTGTTGGAAGAGGCCAGCCTGTTTTTTTTTTTTTGCATGATGTGGATGGCCAGGTGTGTGTGTGTGTGTGCGTGTGTGTGTGTGTGTGTGTGTGTGTGTGTGTGTGTGTGTGTATATGTGTGTGTGTGTGTGTGTGTGTG
>JBBPDE010000006.1:12737927-12751818 GCA_037974605.1 Nannopetersius ansorgii
TGAGTGACTCTACCGGCGTATAGTGACTCGAGTGACTCGCAGATCCGGATCACTTTACTGAGGGACTCAGAGGGAGCTGAATCCGAGTATCCCAGCTCTACTAGCTTGCTGCAGTTTTACAAAGTGTAAAGTCACGTGTCTATACGCGTTAATTGCGTTAAAAATATTAACGCGTTATTTTTTTTTCTGTGATAAATTAATCTAATTAACGCATTAAATTCCCAGCCCTAGGATAAAGTAATAAATAATAATACATTTTATTTATAAGGCGCCTTTCAAGTCACCCAAGGACACCTAAATTGTCTATAATGCCATTTTTCACACTCCTGGTGCTAATATAGCAAGACCGTAAAATCACTGATCTTGTGTCAGTGGTTTATGCTAGACAGCAAGTGAACAATCAGTTTGTAAAGGTAATGTGTTGGAATCAGGAAATATGGGTGAGAGTAAAGATCCGAGGCCTAGTCAAAGTGCAATGGCTGGACGGCTGAGTCAGAACGTCTCTAAAACAGCAGGTCTTGTGAGATGTTCCCAGTTTTGCAGTGAGCAGTGGTGTAAGGGAGAACAACCAGTGAACCATTAACCGGCTTAAGGGCACTCAAGGCTCCCCGGTCTGCACAGAAGATCTGCTGTAGCACAAACTGCTGAAAAGGTTCATTGTCAGCTGTGATAGAAAGATGTCGAAACCCACAGTAATGCGTATCTGCAGACCGGTCGGAGTGCCCATGCTGTGGAGGCCCCATTTATCATTTCTTCTTGTTTAAACATAGCAGCCTCAAACAAAGCTGCCCCCCCCTCCCTTTAGAGTAAATGTTTGGTTTTGACCATAATACAAATTCCTTTTTTATGCAGGTACTCGTCATTCCTGATTCCATCTGATAACCCCTACCCACACACCAGGCATGTGCTGTTGCTCCACACAGAGACTGCCACTGCTTAGACCCCGAAAACAATGTGCACGCATGCATCCCATGTTTTGCCTGCACTACACTGATTAAATCAACACCAAACCGAGGCATGTGGTGCCAGGAACTTTCGTCCATGCGTAAACCATTGAAAAGGCACTTAAGGTGTTGACATGAGGACGTAGTTATGAGGAAAAAAAACTCTCTTGGCCGCTAGAAAACTTTATTATGAGGATCGAAAAGAGATGTTCCGCTCCAACCTGCTCCAAGAAGTTGTGAGTCGGCCATCTCTTTTGGGGGTTTTCCACTGACTGGTACCAGCTCGGTTCGGTTCAACTCTACTTGGTTTTTTTTTTGCTTTTTTTTTTTTTTTTTTGCCATAAAATCTGGGCCCTGGTACACGTTACCATTCTTGGCCGAGGTTCCAAGCGCGCTGAACCAATACTAAATGATGGCGTGTACATATTGGAGGTTACTGATTGGTAGTCGCTATAGTGTTGTTGACTGAACGTTGGCATTAGCGTTAGCATTAGAGTTAGCATTAGCGTTAGCCTAATGTTGCTTCTTAAGTTTCGTCTGGTGCCACTGTTTGTGGCAAACAGCCTCAAACCAAGGATAAGAAATAAAACCCCTCTGATTTCATCCATGCTGGCGATTGTAATGATGCCGGGTTGTTTACCTCAGCTTAGAGCGCTCCGCTCGGGCTGCTGCTCAGACTGTTTGGTCGCTATAGCAACCAGCTGTAGTGGAAAACTGTAGGTCCGAAACCAAACTAAACTGAGTAGAACTGAACTGGTACCAGTCAGTAAACAACCCCCTTTTATTTTGTTATTTTGGGCATCCCCGCATCAGAAGTAACAGTGCAGTACATTCAGTGACATGTTTACTGTTCAGCTGCTGCTCCTCAACTCCCAAGAAGACTTATTTTGGATCTCAACAGATGATCAACAAGGCTTCTCTGGAGGTTTGCTAAAGGCTTTTTACGCTATTGGCTGTTTTGTTTTTTTTTAACCTAGATATAAAGAGAGGTTTGAAGCGAGATATAAAGTGAGGGTTTCTTTATACATGTAGCATTCCAGATAAATAACCAAGGTAGAAACAAAGTCGAAGGAAGAAAGCCTTCTAAATAGTTTCAGTTCAGTCTGTCTGGAGGGTCATTGCTCCAGCAAAGGCTTGAGAGGCCGCTTCCTGTTTGGCATCTTCTCTTATTTGTTGTTTGCCTCAGTTGTGTGTATTTTTCGGCCCCTGTTGTCGGCCGTTCTCGTAAACCATGTTTGGTTTTTTTTGAGGACGAACGGAGATGGATTTTTTATAAAACTGATCACATCACATCGTGTTCGTTGTCGTTTCCCCCATTGCTGTTACCTCCATCTCCTGCACCTTATCCTTGGCTAATTTGTCCTGAAATCTCTCGTTTGTACTCCTGGATAGGACATTCCATTCCATTAGCAGCATAAAAAGGAACAAGCTGTTCACATGCAGATCGGCTCCTATTTAAAGCTGCAATAGGGGCTTTAGAGCGTCTGCAGCTGGGGAGCATTTCAACTGTCAGGGGAAAAACTACGGAAATGGTATCGTGGCACTGATGTTGTGAGCAGAAGGCTAGTGGCACTGGTGGTTTTGCTCTAGACTGGTGGTGATGCTGTAGTAGAAACCAACAGATGGCAGCGAGTCAAATAGTCCTTGTCTTCCCTAAATCCATCAATGCTTAAATCAAGTCCATTCAAAGCCTCTTTATTACAGAGTTTCGATTCTATATTGTTTTTGTCACGTACATACATACATGTTTTTGTCCATATTTATATTTCTAGATTGTAAAGTGTATGTTTTATACTGTACTGTTTATATAGTGTTTTATTCTATTCTATTGTTTCTTTATAACTTCAATACGCTGCGCGTGTGTGACGTCATCAAACGACGATCTGAAAAAATCTGGAGTCGTTAATGCCCACATATACATATATATATATTTATATATATATATACACACAGATTTAAGTTACATACAAAGATACAAAACTCTCTGTGATGACCCTCAGTAAAGGAAAGCTGTACCACAGAGTAGCTTTCCTCTACTCTTACACACCACACCCAGTGCAGGAGGAGCTGGATCATGAATGAGGCGAGTTGGGTGAGCTAGATCCTCCAGCCACAGTGCACCAAAACAAACTAACAGCAGCGAACACAAGAGTCTGGTTGGTGTCCACCAGTGCTGGATTATGTCTAGCCCCTGGAATGTTATCCCTGCCATTCACACGCATACATTCGGCTGGTCAGCTCGTTTTCTAGGCGCCCGAAGAATGACTGCAAACATTAGAAAGCTGGTGTTGGCAGATGGTTTCCAGAGTGTAAACTAGGCGGAATAAACCAGTGGGAATGGGAGGAGAACCGTTGGACGAAGAAGATTCTGGGGTAGAGAGTAGGAAAAACCACGGTTTGAATTGAGAACATTTTGAGCACATCTTTCTAGAGCTCTAGACTCTGGAGAGCTCCAGTATTCCCACATTTCCGGTGTGGACTGTAGCTCAGCTATGTGCACATATACAGTGAGACGAGATGGAGTCCAGATTTTACACAGGACACGTGAATAAACTAGAGATATAAACTCTGAATTAGTAAAAACAAGCAATTTGGTTCCTCCAAAAAGTCCTGCAAACACTGGAATGTAGTTGAGTGCTTTACGAGTGCAGCAGCGGTTCAACATGGATAAACATACTGTCAATCTGTGAAAATATGGCCAGAGATAGGATCCAAGAACTAGTGACATGTAGCTGCATGCGCATCTAACGAGTGTGTGTGTGTGTGTGTGTGTGTGTGTGTGTGTGTGTGTGTGTGTGTTCTGCTGAAAACCTTGGGTCCTGGCATTCATGTGAATGTTACTTTGAACACATCTCTTTAACATTGTTTCAGACCAAGTACACCCCTTCATTATGATAGTAATTCTAACGACAATGGCCCTTTTCAGCAGACTAATGTGCTTAGCTACACTGCAAAATATTCAGGAATGGTCTGAGGAACACAATAAAGAGGGGGTACAATATTGGGTAACTGGTTGTAATGATATAGCTCCATTATACATGATAAAACAAAACTACGTTGTAACTGTACTGTTAAGCATGTATGTAGAATATAAACCACTGAATTGAAGCTGTCACACCAGCACAAGCTTGTAAATTGCCCCCCTTAAAGATGCTGTTTGAGTGCACTTACAGCAAATATTAAAAATAGATTAAGGGGACATTGGGAGGTAAGTGGTGCCATAACCAGGATTGATTGTCTCTGGGAGTTTTGCCGAGGCTGCCAGCATTACCTTGAATCTTCCATCCACTTAATGATGTCATGTGTCTTGTGCTTTTAAGTTTGAGCGATGCCAGCCATTTTGCTGTGGTTTTCTTACCTCTCTTAAAGATCAATTGTCAACATTTAATAGGAGTATTTTTTGTTTTCATATAGACATCCAATAGACAAACAATTAAGACTTGAAAAAAGGAGAAACTAAACAGCAAAAACTGCTATTATCACTTTGGCACTAGCTTAATGTTTAAAAGTCACAGCAACTGCTGGTGACATGGTCTAAAATTTTAAATCAAATTAACTGTAAGTAATCTTTTAATATTTCTGCCACACTTTTTGTATGTTTCTAGACATCAAAACAAACAGTTAAACATTATGATGAATGCATATGCACTTTAAGGTGTAACCCAATAAGTCAATAAACATGTAATTACATGTATTTGACAGAATTGACATAATTAATGTTCTGATTTGCATCTCAATTAACATCAGATAAACTGCATGCTTTTTATGTTTTCTTTTGTTTTATTTATTTTATTTAATTTATTTTATTTCATTTCATTTTTGAGGTAATTTTGTAATGTGTGACTAGGGGGTGGGACTAAATAAGCACAGGCTTCTTCCCACTCCTTTTGGGCAAAGACTTTTTTTGTTTATTTTTCATACTTTTCATATCTTTATCTGTTATAATTATGTTTACTGTTTTTCATCTTATGTTCAAATAAAAATTTCATTCATTCATTCATTCATTCATCTGAGGTTGTTTTATTTGATGGGGATTCCTCCTTAAGAACTTCTTTGAACTCCTCCAGAACTTGAGGAGGAAAAGCCATTGTATGCCTGGCATAATTTGCACAGGAGGAGAAAACCCATAAACCTGCTCAGTGGAAAGGCAATGGCCCCATGCCAACTCCGTGGGGTTTGGAGATGCCTTGTGCAATTAGGTTCTTCTACCGTAAAAAAAAAAAATACAGCAGCAGAGCTCCTGCCAGCATTTTCCTCCAGACCCTGATCCCTGTGTTGTGCCAGTCCATCAGCGTGTGAGTTGAAAGGTGGCATCAGACTGCGGGGATGGGGCTTCTCCTCTGCCAGCAGGCTTCTGAGCGGATTTGGAGGTGTGGGTCCATGGATGGGAAAATCTTCCCCATCCGAAAAGTCGATTAAAGCCAGCAGCTGTGTTTCAGGCTCTGCCAGGCGTCTCTCACTCCCTCCTCTCCATCCTCCATCCCCTGCTCTCCTTCCTGACTTCAAGGAGCTGAGGGAACTGTCCAGTGAGCCAAATCAAGCCACTGCCGTCACTCAGAGGTAACTTTACTTAATCACCCTTCAAAATCAGCCTGGCTTGGCTCTTATGGTTTGTCCCGTCAATTAAAGCAGACTTCTCTGCGGTTTGCTGGCATTCAGTGCATTTGTGAACTTAATGGCTCATTAAAGAGGCACACCTGGTTTGCCGGAGTAAATTATCGTCAAGGAGATCAAAAGAAAGGTTCAGGCTAAGAAGAGTCTTGAACCGAATATCTGAAATGAATTGCACTGGAGCTACAGTATTCAAAAGACATGTTATATTTCTGTGCACATGATTTTGATTGTCACTCATGAGACATTGCTGATTGCCTTCTTAACCTGTGAATTTCACTTTCATTCCTCTCCTTGCCTTGCTCTCATTTCAGTCTCACTGGATGAAGAGCCTCATGCTGCATTCATATAGAAGAAATGGTTGACTGTGCTGCCCCCATTCCTTAGTAGTCACCAAATAAATTTCCATCGGGGATGTGAAATCGATACTCGCATTCCATCTTCTGCCTCGTTCAGGCTCCGAGCAGGATCTCCTCTGTGACTTTAAAACTATGTTAATGTAATTTATTGAGCCTCTTTCCTTAATCACACATATTGCCCATAATTACATACCTTGACGGCTGCTGGAGTTCTAATTGCTAATGCTTTTCCAGGAATTTGCCCTCTATTCCCTGTGTGCAATGACTCTGAAAAAGAAAGAACAGAAAGAAAAGTGCTTTGCTACTGCTTTTGGTGGGTGTGCACTTTAGTGCATTAAACAAAAATGTCCTGCTTAAATTTTCAATTACTTCTAGTTATGACACATGTAAAATGGATCATCACCTGAAACCAGACAAATTATATGTTCCTTTCATACAATGTTCATATTCAGTATTAAACATGTTGCAACCATATTGCAAATGGAAAGAAAACAAAGGGATGATCAGCTTACAAAATGAGACCTAAATTCAAGCACGTTTTTTGATAAACAGCAATAATGGCGCTTGTTTAGATTGATGGATTTGTGCAGCTCTACACCGATTTTTTCAATCAGAAAATCCCAGGACAAAAGCAGCACCAAAACCATATTGTATTTTGTGTCACTCTTGTTGTGGGGAAGAGGGGGATCGGGACAAATGAAGAGTTTTTAAAAGATCATTGAGGAAAGAATTATTTTAATTATTGTCTCAATGTCCAATCAAATGACAATGAGATGCTGATGCAGTTAATCAGCAAAATGCTAAGTGCTGCTTTTTGTGAGAGGCTGATTACAAACATAACAAAGCATACGAGTTCTGCATAATGAGCTCAGTGCAGAGGAAGCCTGATGGTATAAGCTGTTTGGTATCTGCTTTGTATGACACAGTTGGAATTTTTTTTGAAGAAGAAGAATGACCAGGTGAAAGCCAGATAAAACTACAATTCTCAGTTTTACCTGTTAAATAGACTTCAGTCATTGCAGATTAAAGGATGCAGACAGGTTAAAGTGTAACTCCAAAGGTGGCTGGATATAAAAACAGAAATTTAATGAACAGACCCCAGTTCAGGTAATTAAAACATAGGTCATGTTCATAGGGAAAAAAATCTGAGACTAAGCAAACAGCTGCAAAAATTCCATGGAGCAGTCCAGAGATTCGTTTAACAGGAAAAGTCTTTATATTGTCCACCTTGATATCAGTAAAGTTGCAGATCAGTAGGTTGCCAGTGGGGGATGTGACAAAATTAAGAAATGTTAGGCCTTAAGTCAAATAAGACATAGATGTATGTGAGAGAGAACGAGTAAAAATGGAACAACTTTTTTAAAAAACTATGGAAATTGATGATAGATGTGTATTGAATGTGCACCAGGATTGTTTTAGCTGTATCATGTGTGAATCAGGATGGTTTCCAATCCAAAAGACATCATCTGATGGCATTTCAAGGATTGTAATTGGCATAACTTGCTAACTGACTATTATATATAATACAGATTAACTAAGTGTCTAAAGCCAGTATTCTACTGTAAAAGTTTCCACCTAGTGCTAAGCATTCACCCATGTCCCAGTATCAGCAATATAGATACCATAAAAAATGTCAAGATGGGTAATAATGAACTACACATATTCTAAATACAAATTGCTTAAGTGCTTGGTACAATCAGTATAGTTTTATAGTGGTAATCAGATTGCAGTGTTTTTTTATACAAATTGCAAATTTTAGTTAAACAGCTACATTTCAGTTTCTCTAATTTGCTCCTACTATACTCAGCATGGCCATAAACTGAATTACATTTGTGCCACGATTATTTAAGTAATCTACCAAACACTGCTAAATGGTCTGTGAATGGTGCATATTTGGAAGTGTATGTTCTGAAACACTGTCAGTTTCCGTTTGACAGATTGGTCAGTCTACACAGATTGGTGTATTCTCATATCAGTCATTTTATGCTAAATGATTTTGAGACTGAAGCGAAGGCATTTAAATGTATGTAGTGAAGGTTATGCATTATTGCACAAACAGTGATCTGTTTGAAACAGCCATGCAAAAACGGTCTTCCCTCAAAGACCACAATATCGTCATATGATTGTTTTTTTATATGGCCTGTTGTGAATCCCTCTTGGCTAGCCCCTCACTGTTCGACCCGGTGCTTTCTCTGCTGCCATTTTTCAAACTATAATGAATATAAGGGTATAAAATATGTGCATAAAGAGTTTGCTAATAAATGTTTGCTGTCAACATCCTGCATACCCAAATTTTGCCCTTTGTGTCTTCGTCTTAAGACCGTATTTATAATTTCATTCTTGTCTAGATAACAAATTTAGTCAATAGATTTACTTCCATTAAGAAAGGGTGTACCGATGTGATCATGCCAACGAAGTACTGAAATATTACAAATAGCAACATCCTTGTGTGATGTATTTATTATGTTTATAGCTCCTACCAGTAACCAACTGTTAATTCATAAGGCTTATCTTAATTTACAGGGAGAATTTTTGTATAATTCCTCTGGGATCGCAAGTCTGCACAGCAGAGTGCAACCTTACCAACAAGTCAGAAATCTCTCTTTATAGTTTGAATTCAGACAAGTTTCCACATGTATTCAACTTTCTCCATCCTTATGATTGTCATTTGCTTAAGCAGAGTGCAGAGAGCAGAATCTACTTCTTTGTCTACACAGTATGAAAATCTACTCTACTATTATATTATATTATGTAATCAAATGTAGAAAATAATAAATGTACTAATTTTAGAGGCATGCAAAGAGGCTATACCATGTAATAGTGAATCTCTTTTTTCTTTGGCTGAGCCTATTGACCATCCTTGACACACTTTTTTACATCTTGTAACATATTTTCTTATTCCATCTCTCTCCCTCTTTCTCTCTCTTGCCATCTGTTGATGAGTGAGTTCCTACTGCATTAACACTGCCTCTTGGCATCTAACATTTTGACAGTGAAGAATTTGACAGTCCTGTTTGTTTCACATCTGTTTGCACCACTGAGAGATGCTCTGCAACACTTCCTCACATATTTCACTAAAAACACACACGGTTTACTGTGGGTTTACAGTTTTCTGTGTCCAGTGTCTGTCCAGGAGCTTCCCTTTAGCTTGAAGAAGGAGGCAGGTGCAAAGTAAATGCCAACATCTTTCAGCTAAGGTCCAGACACCCCAGTAAAACACATTCAGAATGAAGTTGGCTGACCACCAATGTTGACAATACAAGTCCCAAATTGTCTCACACAAGTCAAATTATTATATTTTCTCAAAGTTTTAGGAGCACACTCGACAGCATAGGAAACGCTAGACTACCGCTGTGGCACACTAATAGCAGTATTTAAAACATTTGAGGAAGGCTGTTATTTTCAAAATGTCATTTAGTCACCAGAATAGATAGCAATGCAAATAAATAAAATAATAATGACTATGACAATAAAAGTGAAACATCTGCACCATTTGCCAAATTGCCACTTTATGGAAGCAGTGGGAAGCGAGAACATTACAAGAGCTCTGCAGCAGCCTACTGTGAGGCTAACTGTCTGTTTCTGATGCCAAATGTATCTCCCTAGTACACCCCGGCTCACAGTTTGACTCGCAGGAAATAATCCCCCATGTTATTTATAATAATCCCAGCACAGTAATTTATCCTCATTCTTATTCTGAGAAAATTCTTATACTGCAGGAATTCAAACATTTATTTCAATTGATATATCTTCCTGAAAACCCAGAGACAGTTAGGTTGTTGCATTGCTCATTCAGTGGAAGGATATTTAACCTGTTCTTATACAATAGAAAAAAATGTCAAAATTTTGCCCATTTGAGATATGTTGTCTTTAGAACATTATAACCCCAGAGACACTTTATGTTTTGGGACCATTGCACCAACAAAGACTTTAATGACATTGCAATTAAATACATAGACTTCTATATGGAGTTGGTCCCCCCTTTGTAGCTATAACAGCTTCGACTCTTCCTGAAAGATGTTGGAGTTTCTGTGGGAATTTGTGCCCATTCACTCTGTAGTGCATTTAATGAGGCCAGGCACTGATGTTGGAAGAGAAGGCTTGGCTCACAATCTCTGTGCCAGTTCATCCCAAAGGTGTTGGATGAGGTTGAGGTCAGGGCTCTGTCTGGGCCGGTCAAGTTCTTCCACACCAAACTCATCCAAACATGGATGGATTGGTGCTAAAACTGGTCTAATATAATCCAATGTTCCAGTGTATTAATATTCTTGTTTTTCATTTGTATTTTTTTTTCAGTTTATTTTTCATTAAAATGTCCATTTTTGTTTTCATTTTGTATTCTAATTTACTAATAATTTCTTTTAATGTGTATTGATAATGGTTTTGATCGATATGTCAGCCTACTCTTATAACCTTGCTGCCATGTTTGTAGGTTATGATTCACTTAAAATGTTGTGAATGCAAAAATCCGACTCATTCTTTGCATATCCATGTGAAGGACTATTCATGAAAGCAAAGATATGCAAATTAAGGGACATGCTGTCTATTTCTCGAGGCAAACAATGCACAACAATAAGACATGTTCTCTACATTTTCCCTTTTAGTTTTCCCTGCTGAGAAGCAGCTGTAGTCAACTCTGTTTCTACCACTACTTGCTTTATATGCTTTATGTGTTTATAAATATATAGTGTGTATTTATCATATACTATATGGACCAAAGTATTTAGAACCTGACCATTACACTTTAATGACCTTTAACTTTAATGACCTTACATTTAAACACAAACTTTAATATGGAGTTATAACAGCTCCCACTCTTCTTGGATACTTTTCCAAGATTTTAAAGTTTCTGTGGGAATTTGTGTCCATTCATTCTGTAGAGCATTTAATGAGGTCAAGCACTGATGTTGGAAGAGAAGGTCTGTCTCACAATCGCCGTTTCAGCTCAACCCAAAGGTGTCGGATGGGGTTGAGGTCAGGTCTCTGTGTGGCCTAGTTAAGATCCTCCACACCAAAGGCTCAGTCAGGCTCAGTCATGCTGGAATAGAAAAGGTTCTTCTATAGAATAGAAAAGAACCTTTTCTGTGTCGACAAAGTACCACTCACTATCTCTTGTGCTTGTCTGCTCCATTTACTGATGCAATTGCTTCCTGTCTCATGTTTGTGTGTAGCAACACACCTCTAACCAGGTGCCCGGTGTCTGGAAAGTCCCAAACGATCTCTTAGCTGCCTGCTGCTGTGCCTGATCTTAAAGAGCTATGGGTTGGGCCAAATTACACAAAAAGGCGTCTGTGCCTACTCACCATTCCCTGGGTAGTTCCCCCGGCTAAAAGCATATTATATGTTAGAGCAAACTGGTTTCTAGTTATAACAGATGCCAGAAAAGGCTGTTTGTGTAATACCAAATAAGAAATACTTTTTTTTCCCTAAATAACCCTATAAAACTTTTTTTTAAATTGTGAGAGTCTTTTTAAAGTTCGTACACAATGCAAAGGTTTTTTGGAAGAAGACAGTCTTTGGTAACCCGGCATTTTAGCTTTGTCTATGTGGAAATCAAATTCACTGTTGAGCATGCCTTACTACGCTAAACTGAAACTTAGCAGGCAAACAAAAGCTCTAGAGATTTAGATGACAGTGATGTTGGCTCTATATCTCCACTTCAGACTTGTTCCTCGGCCCTGAGGGCTGCACTGGCTGCAGGGGAAGCCCCTGTTCAGATCAGGACTCAGACCACAACGGACAGAACATCTGACTGAGAGACACTGACGGATGTCCTCAGGCTGAAGCCCATCGGCCATCTGGCTGCAGGACAGACTGGCAGGACGGCACAATCGATCTGTGTCAAACCCGCAGACATAGACTTAAGGACCAGACAGCCTGAAACACACTGAGGTGCACTCATGTATTCTTTAAAGGCAGGTTTCCTCCATACATACTTTGGAGATAGAACATCCTGAGTCCTCTCAAGAGTCATGGGAGCAATATAAGTTCAGAATAAACAAAGCAAAAAAGAATGGTGGATTCTAGAAATGTATAATAATAATATAGTTACGATATATCCTGTGCATGTAGCTTTCTTATGAAGATACATTTTGACTTTGGGGGCTTTTATATGTTTTCTTAAAAAATTTATTTTAAGATCTTCATTAAAAACCAAACTTCTAAAGTTGGCTTCCTTGTATATTATATATTATTTTCTAATTATATATGAACTATATATTAGTTGACTAATAGACACATACCGGGGATGTCATTAGAACTGAAAGACAAGGGGGAGGTTAGCCCTCAGGAATGGATTAGTGTGTATAGAGGAACGAAAACTTTTCACCAAACCTTTCCTTTCACTTAAGGAAACAAGTAAAGTTAAGCAGTGAACAGTTATGGACACTCACAGTATTATTTTGTTGAACTGAGTACAAATGGCGCTACTAGAGAAATATTACTAAACGGGCTCTGGTTGCTACTGGCTAACAAGCAGCGCTGTGTAGCTTTGCCTGGGTCCTAATGCCCACCTTCTACCTACAGCAGCTTCAACAGCCAGTACATCATTTTAATTCAGTAATGATTGCTAGACTTATTACTTTTAAATTTTTAAAAAATAATAGTTTTTTTCATGATTCTATCATTTTTAATTTTATTTATTTATTTTGTTTAAATTTATGTGCATGTACTACTACGTTCTAACATGTTTGGTTGGCAAAATAAATGACGTAAAATCAAATCATAGTGTCTTCCGTGTCTGGAGTGGATGTATTCTTGAGTCTGTAAGGTAACAATAATATAATAATAAGACAACCTTGTTTGAATTACTAAATAGTTTTGACTAAAAGAAAATTTTGATTTTGTCTATTTTACTATCTACAATACTTACACTATATGACTGTGTTAAATAGAGTTGCATCACTAAAAAATGAAACTAAAACAAAAATAGTTGTGGATAATTCTGACTAAAATAAGACTAAAACGCTTAGACTTTTAGTTGACTGAACCTTTACTAGTATAATAATAATAATAATAATAATAATAATAATAATAATAATAATAATACATTTAATTCATAAAGCAATTTTGAGTAGACAAAGAAAACTGAGCATTTTGTTTGTCTACTCACACTTTCATTCTTTTGTTTAAAAAGTTTTTGTGTTTGTTTTTTTTCCCTGTAGTATCAAAAACAGTATTGGTATCGAGAATGAAATTTCAGTATCGTGACAAGCCTACTTGCAATTTTTATTTTATGTTTAAATGAATTTTCATAAATTGTGCATTAAAAAAAACAAAACAATAAAACAATAAAGTGTCTCTGAGTTGGTGTACTACATTAATTTATAATGCCACAGGATGGTGTAACTTGTTGTCATTAAGAACTCTTGAGCTGCTACGTTATTGAACAGCAGGCTGCAAACCCATCCACCACTGGTGTTTGTCGTGACTTCTCAGCAAGAGTGTGTAACGAAGGCCATTTTGTGTTTCATGAGAATTGTTCCCAAATCTGTCAGTGCTATTGAGCAAGACTGTGAGGGCACAACAATTGAAAATGCACACCTCAAAGTTGTTTGTCCACTTTTGCTATTTAGAATGAGATTGGGGAAAGAGATAGGATCACTGAGAGGCAGACATGAATAGACTATGAGGAGAGAGAAAGGCAGGTAAACAAGAAAAGTGTTGACGGAGTTGAGCTGCTGTAAGGTCATACGATGCATAAAATTCACATTCTCTAGTACAGTTTTCTTGGCAAGTATATAATGGCTGACAGACAGTTTATTATATTTTTGATAAACAATTGAATGATTAGACTCTTATTCAGAAACTATGGATAAATGTATTACCAGTTTTCTGCATGTGATTGACTTGTTTGTCCATAGACCACCATTACTGATTCAATGTAACATAACTAAAATATTGTGACGACCGGTGAGAAGAAGCAGACAGCAGGCAGGTGAATTCCAGTTCTTTCTTTGTTTATTTTAGCTCTCGCTC
>JBBPDE010000006.1:12769449-12790395 GCA_037974605.1 Nannopetersius ansorgii
CACACACACACACACACACACACACACACACACACACACACATATATATATATATATATATATATATATATATATACTTTGTACTGATTTGTAGTGATATTTCTATGTTAGGTGGAAATGTGGACCCACTTCATGCTTGAAATGCTATGGCCTTTGCAGTCACCACATCTCACCAAACACAACTGAACACTCATGGGAAACGTAGGGAAGACATGTGAGACAACACTCTCCATCACCATGATCAAAACACAAGCTGAGAGAATATCTGGCAGTATGTTACAACTGTGCAGTATGTCAACAAATGAATGCATTTTCATATATTAATTTATAGTCAATTTTTAGTTGTTACTAAATAGTAAGTAATTATTGAGGTAATATATCAACAATAAAATTAATAATAAAATAAACTAAGAGTAACATGTGATAACCTGTAAATAAAATGACTTTTTCTGTTGTTAGAAAGAGTAATAAAAAGTCAGCAATGCTGAACAATGAAGTGTGAGTTTTTTCCAACTTTATTGCAGCTGATGGTATCAATTCTTCAAAATGATGTGAACAGTTGGTTTGTTCATTATGGCATGTTTTTTCCCATTTACTAGCAAATTAATACAACCAGAGCCACATTCAAATTATAAAGGAACCAATAATATTTCAGCTATAAAATATCACTTGAATGTTATAGTCTATAATGGTCAAGTTAGAACTGCAATAAAATGTTGATTGATGTTGTGCTTAAGTGCTGGAGTATATGTATTTTGCAATTTCTCTGTTATATTAAAGAACTGAAATTTTCTTTGCATTTCAACACCAATTCACACTGGCCAAAAAGATGAAAGATAACATTATATGTCAAATCTGGTGAACTTGTATATGATGTAGAAACTCCTAATGGCTTTTCAAATGCCACCAGCAAGTTTAAAAATGGCTATTTCCAATTTTCCAAAAGCACTCAAATGCAGCACTATTAGTTTGTTGACATTAGCAGTATGTCAGCAGTGGAACAGCTACTTTTAAAGTGAATAAATGAACAGATCTGGCTCACAGAGTAAATAAAGACAATGTTAATGGAATGAAGGATGTAAAATATATAATTTTCTTTATTTAAAATGCAACGTGCAATGCTTAGCTCTACTGTTAGCTGTACCATAACCATGCTAGCTAAAGAGATGGCTTTAATGTTAATTCATATGAAACTGCCGTCTCCATCACTCATAAGTCTTTTCAGACACTGACATGAATTTGCATATTAAGGCTTCAAGTCTTAAAAAACTTGAAAGTTCCAACACAGTTTAAAGCTTACTCTCCTTAGAATTCTAGGAATTCAAGGATTCTCCTTAGAATTCAAGGATTAAAAATATATATATATCATCATAAACAAAAAATTCAAAAGGATTCGCGGTGCTTTATAGACAATATAGAAGGAATATCTTTGGTGACATTTGATTAAATAATTGCGATATTCTAGTGTACTATGGATACATGCCTGTTTTTAATCTCTAAGGAAAGGTTAAGGTGTATGAATATATATGGCATGGTGTGAGATTTCCATCACTGATCAAGCCTTTTAGCCAGGTCTGTGTTTTGTTTATGTTGTAGCAGCATTTTGTTACTAGGTAACACAAAGGTAGTATGATAGGTGATGCTGCTTTTTCCAGCACTGATTCTGTGTAATCAGTGCACCCACCTGACCTATTCCTGGTTAACAACACATTACACAGAACAACATGGTGTACATAATGCTCTATCATATTTTAACATCAAACATAATTTTGAATACCTGACAATGTCACATAATGCATTTGATAACTAGTTACTAGTTGATAACTAGCAATTTTTCAATTACTTTTATTACAGAAAATGATTATGGTACCATACTTTACCATTAAATGACAGACTTGTTCCACAATAACTTAGTTATTATTCAGTAAGACCATATACATTTATTTCATTTATGAATAAGTACAATGTATTAGTATTTTCACACAATTGCCCACTAATTACCTTGAAGTGCTGTCAAATATATTTTGGAAAAAGTGGTGTTTCCTCCAGGACAGTTCCAGAGACTGGAATCTATACCAAAACACACTGAACCTGTTTTGAAATGGAGAAACATGTACATATGTACATATGAAGACTCTTACATGAACATATATCTTTGCAATGTGAGGGTTTACCACAACACATTTTTCTAAACCAGTTTTTCATGCTCAATTTCAACTTTTTGAATTATGAGTAATATTAGATTTGCAACAGACTTGCAATCATTTTTTATTAAACCAATCAAGCAACTGTAACTAATTTTCAGTGCGAAGTCAGACAGACGCACACTGTAGCATAGATATAATGATCAGTGTCAGTCAGCTACCACTGTTTCTTCAAAAATGCTTAGCATATGATTATTATATGCTAATTATACCAACTATCATGCAATAAATAACTAGCTTCATCACAAAAACTGCACATCCTAGGAAACTAAACACAGATTTGAAATCGGATGATTTGGACCTGTGTAATTCTTTTTGCGCAGTTGTGGATGACTGTGATTGCTGACATAGTCTCACAACATCCTGTATGATGTTATCTGGGACATTAACAGCATATATTATGCAAGATATACCATTCAATGTGTTGCACTGATTGAATGTGTTCTTTCAGCCCCAAATTCCAAATCTACTGATATGCAGTTGTTACTATTGAAACAAAAAAAAATATATATATATAAATCATACTAAGTATATACATAAATATATATATATATATGCATGTGTCTGTGTGTCTGTATAAATATGTATGTGTGCGTGTGTGTGTTTGCATGTTTGTTCTATGTGTGACTGCATTCCAACACATAGCAGTTGGCCACATAAGGTTTGTGAAAGAAAACCAGCAGGGTTCTTCTCTCCTCCATCACAATGCAATGTGTTAAGCACACTATGCAGGTCCATATATTATATTCAATACTGCATGGCCAGTAGCTCTGCACATGCCTTTTTACATGCTGAATAAGGCTGTTTGCTGTCTGAATTGGAAGAAAAATAGAGCAAACCAAATAAACAATTCAGACTGTATAATTTTCTCTTACCTCAAATGTGTTTAATCTCAAAGTAATCATTCATACTTTCATTTTGTAAACATGTTTGGCTGGAATATGCATTGCAGTATCATTCTTACACATTGCATGCCAAATATACCCCTGGGAGCATGGCAGACTGTGCACGTTATTTCTCCATTGTCATTATGGAGACTAACTCAGTCACCATGGGCCTCCTGAGGTGTGCGATCAATGTAAAAATAGTTGGAGGAGTGTGCACTTGTAATGACTCCCAGATCTTCCCTGTCATTTCCCCTGGGGGAAGCAGCCTTTGCACTGGGTTTGTCCCGTCATGCCCAGGGCTGAGCCAAAATCGTGTCTCAGGAGTTCTCTCCCCTCCCGCTAACAATAACTGGCGCATCATTGAGTGGCAGGGTACCTAATGACTACTGCTTTTCTTCTGCTCCGCTTTTTTCGCTGCACCAGGGCCAAATGGAAAATCTCACAGCTTGTGAAGATAGAAAAATCAATAATCTATTCTATTCAATGGGCTCAAGTGTCACAATAACTAGATACGACTGGATGAGGTGAAGTTTTCAGTAGCGATGCTTGGGAGTGCTAAAGTGTTTTCTTTCCCTTTCTCGTATGCTTGCTAGAAGTAAAGAGAATTGTTTATATAATTGCACTTTTTTGTGAGCACTGAGTACTAGAAGATGGAACATAATATTAACATTCTTAGCAGCCTTGTGCATGAGAAATTAATCTAAAAATGAAAGACTTCTCTTTCTATCCTACCAAGTGTTGTCTGATCTATAAATTAATCCCTGTGATTAAGCTAAAGCACCAAGGTAATGGGTTTTGTTTTTACAAACACAAGGCTCAGTCACATATCCTTTCCCTCCCATGAAGCTGGCAGAGAGTATTGGCAGCACAATGATTTTATACTTGGCTGATAGAAATTGGAAATCATCTTTTGAAATGGCGGTATCATCTGCTACCTTCTTCAGAAGGCAGCTCACTATTGCAATGCGTGAGTTGGGTCTCTAACACTCACTTTCGCCTACACACACGCACACACATAGTGGATGTCTGCAATGCTCTTTTCAAAAAACTCCTCAGTAGGGCTTTTTTGAAGAGTAAGAGTTTTTCTCTTTGTCACCTAGAACCCTTTTTAAGAAAGCAAAACTAAATGCTCTGACATAGAAATATAGGATACTCCAGACTAAATGTTGTCGCACTGCATGTAACCTTTTTATCACAATTTTAGAGTGTCTCACTAAAGCTTGTAATGGTCCAAGCTGAGAGGAAAGGCACAGTTGATAGTCCTCTATATTTTATGCAGCAAATTAAAGCAATATGCCACTCCAAGTCATGCATTGCTAGAATATTACCGTTGTTAAAGCAGAGTGAAAATAGCCCCTTTAATCCATTACTTCTGCTAAAGTCATTATGATGCTCTAGCATGAGTGACTTGTTGCTTTTATAAAACAGGGGTAAAATAAAACACGACAAAATACAGGAAGGTGCATACATGTGTGTGTATATATTAGTAGAACCGACAACAAAATGTTGATTGTTGCCTGATCACGCCCCCAATGGAGCCCGCCGCCCGAGTATTAGGTGTACACAGCCCTGGACATGTTCTTGTGATGTCGTGTGTGTGATCGTTTGGTTCCTAGGCAGTCCAGGTGAGAATCTGGAGCTTCGTTAGCTTATTAGCTGGGTTGCTAGGTACCCAACAACATTTCCACCTGTCTTGTGTTTAGTTGCTGTTTATTGAGTTGATTGTCTGTGTCGTGTGTCTGTGTCGTTAGCTGTCTGCATGTGCATCTGAGCCCAGCCGATCCACAGAATCTTCGCGTGGTCACCCAACCCCATTATTCCACGCAGAAGGACTTTCCTGTTGGCAACCAGTGGAGAGCTTTCTATGCCAGCCAAGCAACGTGAAGCTGGATCCTTTGTTCATACCCACTGCTTGGCGTTTTGACAGTGTGCCTCTCGCGTGTATCTCAACAACTATATGTTTACAGGTGTGAGTGTGGGAGAACCCCTTGCATTGTGAGAGCTCCATGGAGCATGGAGTCGATGTACTGGCCCCTGAAGCTGTTTCCTGCCTTGCTTGTGTGTCCACGACATACACGACAAAACAATTGTTTTATTGGGGAATGTGTAATTCAATACTCTGATCATTTGGATGGCGATGTTGTGGACGACAACATACAGCATAATATGAACTCCCGTAATTTGATGTTTAAAGAAAAATAATGTTAAGAACAATGTGTTATATACATAAACGCTATTAGCCTCATTTCTTAGCTGTACTTACATGTTTGCAAGCTGTCTTTTCTTCTTCCACAATATGTGAAGCACATAACAATCAAAGATTTTCTGTCACATTTTTCTGTCTTTACCACAAACACTCAGTGAACTTTCTGCCCTGCTTTTTCTGCCCTGGTTAACTGTAAGTGTTATTTTTTGTGAAAATTGAAGCATCTGGTAGCAACAGCAGCTCATCTGCAAAGTGGTAGATGACACAAATTCACAGAGTAGGAACCTCATGTGCTGAATTAGACAGAGCATAAAAATCACCTGTCCACCATCACATCACACCATTACAGAGTTCCAAATTGCCTCTGGAAGCCTCATCAGCAGAGGAACTGTGAGTCAAAAAAAGCTTCATTAATTGGATTTCCTTGATTGGGCAGTGACACACAAGCTTAAGATCACTATGTGCATTGGTTGGAGGGGTGTAAAACACTCTGCACTGTTTAAAAGGTGCAACAAATCCTGCTTCATTGTTTGGCAACCTGATGGACAAATCTGGTTTTGGTGGATGTCAGCAGAATGCTGTATACATGGAATGTGTAGAACCAAGAGAACATTTTGATGGAGGATGGTATGATGGTCTGGGGCTGTGTATCAGGGTTTGCTCTCACACCAGTGAAGGCTAATGTTAAAGCTTCAGGAGACAGCAGAAATATGGGAAGAGTTAGAATGAGTACTGCGACCAGGCCTTCTCATCCAACATCAATTTCTGATCTCACAAATACAGTTTTGTGGTCCAAAACCTTCTGGAAAGCTTTCCCAGAAAATTGGCAGTTGTTGTTGTAACCACAAAATTCAAAAATTAATTTATTATACCTTGGAAATGTTTAACTACACCACTCTCTTACAATTGTACACCAATTAAAATAGTAATGTTAAGAGTGTAGTCTGTGCATGTGTGAGCTCTGTTACATCCCATCAGAAACTGAATAAGGAGTGAAGCTCCTTGAATACAGCACATAGAATAGCTGCGATACACACACTACTGTACTTCTAACACATATGGAAGCATTTTTTAGTTTTTACACAGCTCACACTGCAATAGTGCCTTTGTGCCTTTTACACACACACATTGCTGCAAATTGTACAAACAAAGGGAAAAGTGGTCTCTTATTTCTTTCCATGACTGTTGCACATTGCACATTGGCTTTTAATATTGCTCAGTTAATGAGATGTTGGAGCCTTGAACTATGCACCAAATAGAGGTGATCAGCAATATGTATTTAATGTAAAACATAACACTTTGTTTGCATTGGTTGGTTGCACACATGAGCATTCATTGACAACACATTCTTATGGCTATCTTTTCTCTCTTTCTACCTGCCGACTGGAGCACAGACCATACAGTGCAACACTGGGTTGACTGACAGATTCGATTTATTTGAACCCATCCCTGCGTAGCATGTGGGATGGTCAGGGCCTGGGCCTGTGGGTTCTAACCAGGCTGAAAGATGGAGAGACTCGGAGGGGCATCTTGGCTGAGCGCCACGCCGCAAGCAGCAAATGCAGCCCACGCTTCAGCTCAGAGCGCATTGTGCCAGGCTCTTTTAATGAACGCTGGATAAGGTGAACCAGAGGGAGCGGGCGTCTGTGCCGGAGGAGAAAGTTATTGATATCCTAGATTCATAATGATGACACTCTTTCACCTTTGCCATCACTCTCGGCAAACCAGCGGGTTGCAACTGCATGGATAGAGTTGCTGCTCTGACCTGTTCACTTTTTCTCTTTTAGTGCCTGTTTAGAGCCATTTTCCTGTAAAAGACGCTAACAAGGGAATTCTGATTAGCTGGTATATGACAAGTATAGCTAGTAATGTAGTTAGGTGCACCAGTGTTTGTATAGAAATAAAATACAACTAAATATCATAATCAGAAAAAATATTTATGTCATGACTGCAAAGACACACAGAGATAAGAACAACATCAAGTGTAAAGTCTAAATAAATCTAAATCAATGTAAAAATACACTATGCTATATACACAAATAGAACCAATACTTCACTTTATAAGACATTTTAGTGTATCTATTAACATGTCTGAATTGCTTTCATTTTGTTTAAATACTCTGGGTCTTCTGTGCCAGTTTGATGAGTAAACTGAGCACATTTCTCAACAGTTGATATGAATAACCACAGAATGCACCTCTTCCCTCATACTTGGGCAAACCAAGTGCAGAAAATGGGAGATATTGGAAGTGCCGCCGATTACATACTACGCTCAATTTACTAAGGTTTGAGCAACTTGCAGTCAGTGTTGAATTGATTTTTGCATCGATTGCATGGATTTTCCTTTTAAAACCAGGCAGAAAATAGCTTTTGTGTCTGAAAAATATGCAGTTGGGGAGGGCTCCCTTTAGCAATAGAAACAGACATAGCAGCAAGATAGGGGCATAAGTCTCGGACACATACAACAGCCGTTTACCATAAAAATAGTTCTATTATAAATTCAGATGTACAGAAATGAGAAAATAGCAAAATGTGCTTTAATGCAGCTGCCACATGCATGCAGAGTTCATGTTTTTTTGGGTAGTAAAGGGCTTGTTTTATTTCCCTGCTATTTCTTGGACCCTTTTAAAAACCTGTGCCTCCTGAGAGTGCAGTAAGTAGGCAGTCATATGCACAGTTTTCTTTGCACAACCACAAAGAATCGAATGCTAATTCCAGATGCATTGTGGGCGCACATTGGAGTTGCATCAAAGCACGTTTTGCGCTGGCCTTCTCTTTTTTTTTCTTACACACATGAGCATTGACAATAGTTCTCTTTCCCTCTTTCTCTCCCTTTCTGCTGGTAGAACTGTACTGGCCAGGGGGTGGCCAAGGCCACATCAGGTGGTCCATAGACCCCAGCAGAAAATGAATGTCTAACTCTAGCCTGGCATCTAAGGAGCATGAATGAATTCTATGATTGCTGATTAGAGGTAGAAGAGAAAATTCACTTACACCAGAGTTCCTTAGTATGGCAGATAACGTAGTCCACCAGGGATACTTAGATCAGATTCTTCAGGGTACTATGAATAGCTTCAGAACTGGCAAATTAGTTTCTCTTTCTCTCGCTCTTTCTCTCTTTCTCTCTTTCTCTCTCTCTCTCTCTCTCTCTCTCTCTCTCTCTCTCTCCCTCTCTCTTTCTCTTTCTCTTTCTCTCTCTCCCTCTCTCTCTCTCTCTCTCTACAAATTATTGCATGCACTGCATGCACTTGAGTGAGTTGGGTCACTAGATGATCTGGCCTGGTAGTGGTACATTGCTGCCTTGTGAAGTCTGAATACTCTGACTAGCCTCAGGCCCCTGTTGCTCTGGTGTCCGTTGGACATTGGTCCGTTTGCATCTGATCTGCCTTCTTTCAAAAAAAGGCTGATATCTCTCCCATTCTTATCATGATTATGCCATATGCAAAAATAAGACAATCGATGATTATATGCGCGACTGGTGGCCTAGTGGTTAGGGCGTCTGCCCTGCAAGCAGGAAGTTGTGAGTTAGATTCCAAAGACTGCTAAGCACCACCGAGGTACCCTGAGCGAGGTACCCTGAGCAAGGTACCGTCCCCATGCTGCCCACCGTTCACACACTGCTCTCTGGGCGCTGTGTTCCTGGCTGCACGCTGCTTCACTTGGTGCAATGCAGAGGAAGAAATTTGTGCTGTTCATGTATGACATGGTTACTTGCACTTCATATTTCCCCATCCAAATTCCCTTTATCCTAACACTACCTTAAAATCAACTACTAGCCTAAATTACTAGTTAGATCACAGTTAGTCCCAATCTGCAGTATGAAGCTATAATTTCTTACACATGTACAATAGCAAACAGGCTATCTGTGGTAATCTTTTGGATAATGTTAACAGATGAAAATCTGAGTTCATGGATTTCAAATTGCTAAATGTTGCTGAGCACTGACAGCTGTACTAGTTACCCCTCATTTGCTAAACATGCATACTGTGAAATTGTATATGCATAGCATGTATTTCTAGCACAGATGTGAGTGTAATGTTAGGCTAAATTGGGAACCAATCTTATCTGCTTAACTGTCTCTCTTATCTGTTCAACTGTTATGGAGCCAGATTGCCAATATGCATTCACACAGAAACTTGGCTTTCTTAAAGAAAACCTATACTTAGTGCTAGCTTAAAAATATTTTAGAATGATGCTTTCATCTCAAGTCTGTATGTTACTACTAATAGTGTGTGAAAAGTAAACTATTAAAAATGCATCCTTGGTTTGAAGAAAGAACCGCCAGATGTCAAAATAAATGCATTTGTGAACAAGACATAAAATGAGATGCCAGTCAGAATCAAACAACCAATTATAGAGAATTACATTTTGGGTGGCTCCCAAGGTGTCCAATCAGATAACAGATATACACCCTGAACACCCCTGTCTAACAAATACCAGTGTGTATGTGCCTTAGTCATTCTTCAAAAAATCAAGAATGTTAGCACATATTAAGTCATTGTCACAGCATGCATCCAGTTCTTTCAGTTCTAAGCATACTGTCGTGCTGTTCACTCACAAAGCCGGTTTAGACCCATACTGGACTGCAGGAAATGACAACGAAACTTTTGACTAAGAATGCAGCCCAAAAGCAGATAGGACTTGATGAATCAAGTGATTGGTCAATTATTCTACACAGCTGGTGACTGTGAATCAACTGATTGCATCTTACGATGTCTGGTAGAAAAGAAAGCAGCAGCTATCTGAAACACTACAGAAGCAAGGCTGAATTATTTTAGCCTGAATAACATGACACCTATCGTCACTAATAGAAATGACTGTGAGATTTTGACAATAGATTTAGATTAGTCAATTGAGAAAGAAAGACCTCTTATGTAAAAGAAATAGAGCCAGAATAGCACTGAAGTAAACTATGTACCTCATTCCATCTATATTCTACATTCATAGCCAAATTCACGCCATTACCTCTCAATATTAGCGCTCATAATAATTTTTTCATTTCAGACTACATTATCTGTGTTAAATGAGCAACCTAATCGCTTATCTCGATTAGGTACTGATCTGTATTTTCTAGCCTGAAACATTAAACCATCAAAGCATGTGACTTCAAAGTAAGTTATTCTTTTGGTCACAAGGAAGAGATTGATTGAAATTCTCTTTTGTTGTCCTGTTGAAAGAATCTCCACCCAGGGGACCGCAGAATATTCCCCAGCTCCAAAAGCATAGCTATTTTCTTCCTTACTAAGTGTTTAGTCTATAATGCCTACAAAGGAAGTGATGGCGCCACGCTTGTTAGTCATTATAACTTGTGTGCCTTTCGAGCTAAAAATCAGTTCTCTCTGAACTACTGCAGGAGGAATCTGCAGTCAAAAGTGATTATAGCTCTTTCATTAGACACATTTTGAGATCTATTAAAAATTCAAATTAAAATACTTCTTCCACTTTATTCTTCTGTTCTGTCCACTTTGCTACTGTAACAAGGCAAATTTCCCATGCTTGGGACTAATAAAGGGTTATCTTAACTTTTCTTATTTTATAGTCTCAAATAATCCATAGCTTATGAAAACTTAGTGTAGAACCTTAACATTGTTTTGTGACTTTCATTTACAAAGAAAATGTTTTTAAAAGGTTCTCAACAAGGTTCCTCACGGAACATGGTAATTTTTTTTGGTATAGCTCCCCTTAACCTTAACCTGAAACCTTTATTGTGTGGCAAATAAGACAACCATGCCTTCATTCCTGCATCAGGGAGTCAGGATTTTGTAGTTTTTCAATTAATCCCCACATCTTCACTAGTCAATTTGAGAATAGACTAAAAAAAATTAGTAGTAAAATACAAGTTAGTAACCCCAAACTGGCAACATTAATAGCCAACACTATTAGTACAAACTGGCAATACATTCAGGTTCCACAAAGGGTTAACATCTATGCCTTAACATCTATGTTTGCTGAAAATATGCCAGTATTTTAATCTTCATATAATGTAGAGGTTTTGAAAATGTTTAAAATGTTGTAATCAATTCTTTTTCTGTTTTTACCTCTTGATTAAACTACCACTGAACATCTGCCAATGTTTTAATGTAACCTACTCAAAGACACGTCTGTCAGTTCGCCTTAGCAAGGTATTAAGAAAAAAACTAATCAAAGGCTGCATAATGTCTTTTAGCTCCAACTGCAGCTTAGGCATCACAAAATCACACTCTGTCAAATGAAAAGAACTGATGGGCATAAATCTGATTTGTCTGACACAATAAAAAAAATAAACATCCTCTTGCCCAGCACCATTATGAAACTAAGATGCCAGATGCGAGCAGTCCTGCAAAGTTTTATTTCCGCTCAAACTTGAAGTCCAGATGGTGTTTCCAGTGAGCTACAGATTCACATGTCCACATTCTTTGCCTTCAGTCCTGTCTAATTCACAGTACTTTGGGGTGTAATTGCCAGTGATTAATTAGATAGTTAGGAAGCCATGAAGCTAACACAAACAATGCAAGGAAATGGCTGGCATATGAGGCATGCAAATTGCCCAGTGCTCTTATCTTGTGAGGGTCATTGATAAACCGTGTTCAAAGTGGTCCAGGTTTGATTTCCTCTCATCACAAACCTTATTAAAAGTCACCAGTGACTGAGAGATTCTGGCTATTAACCATATTTCCACCCCTAACACGTATGCAAAAGGAGCACATTTAATAGTTTCCTTTAAGCGTTCCTTTATCATCTTCGGAAGTTAACGATCTAATCACCTGAAATGGAGGAAACAACCCTTTCAATTAAATAATGGTTGTAGGGTTGATTATTTTACTAATCCTTGATAAGGCTCTGTTGCAGTTCCTCACCGCAGCTGATTTTTAAAGGATGTTTGTCTCATCAGCATTGAGTAGCTCACATTGTCACCATCCTAAAATATGATAGAATGAATTCCCAGTTAAACGTGAATGTAAACTTGTGCACTAAGAATACAGCCTTCAACTGTTACAGCAAATAATTGTTTAGTTCAGTGGCTAAAGCACCGTATGCTTCTGGGTGATACACTCCATCTCCTTGAGGCACTGGAAGATGCAGTACCTCTATACCAGGCATGTCCTAGATACATTTAGAATCCTAAGTAATTGCAAGGCAGAATAAATATATATTACATAAAACATTAATAAAAATAGGGTTGCATATACAGTAGTTCTGACCATTCAGTCTGATGAAAATCATTATTAAATAACATTAAATGTTAAATAACATTAAATGTTATTTCTATTAACAATTGTTTTTGTGTCTGTACCACATAAGTAACATGTGTAAGGTTTGTTTATCAAATACACCACCTGTACATGTTATGCCACAAAGTGAGGGCATAACCTATGGCTACTGAAAGGTCAAGTCATATTGCATCACATTAGAAACAAGTGATGTTGACATCAGTGCCAACATCATCAGCTGGTAGAATTTACAATCCACAACACACACGCATTAGCTGTGTCACACAAACCGTAACATACGTAAAGAACAGAGTAAAGGTTACCAAGATTGCTATAACCATTGGTCAAGGTGTACAGAAATTAACCCAGTCTTTATCTAAAGCCTGTAACAAACAGCCAGTTTAGCTAATGTTCTCCAGCAACTTCCTGCTCCCAACTGCTGCCTGCTATACCCAAATTTAGGAAGGAACAAAAACCACTAAATCAATTGTTTGCTGGCTGTTATGAGATGTTTCTTAGGTCCCACTCTGCTGAGACCATGTTTGTTCCTCAAACCAAATGGAAAAGTAGAAAAACTTAAAAAGTCGGTTTAATTAATATGAACCGTAGCACCTTCGATCTAAAGCTGTGACTGCATTACATAAGATCACTCCCTGCCAAAGCTGTCTCACAAAACCATGCATACATTACCCCAGACTAAGTAACAGAGGATGAAATGGCCTATGTATTAACAGAAATTGTCACGAGTGGAACCAGAACAACTGAGTCTCGCCCAAATGTTACGTGGAGGAAGAGCCCAAACGCGAGACGAGAGATGGTTAGCCACGCGGTTTACTCTGAGAACGCTTCGGGAGGAGTAAGGATTCGCACCAAACGAATCCGCGTTCTCACACACATACAGGTAAGACAAGAACTGCTCCGAAGAGCTGAAGTACTCACAGTACCGATAACTGAGATTTGGCACAAGTAACATGAAGCACGTAACTTCAATATCTGTGTGATGTGTGTAACCACTTTCCTGCTTTTATACTCTATGTGGGGTCATTTCCAGTGCCGACTGACCCTACGCCACCCGGCGTGCGTGACAGAAACGGCCTAGGTATTAATCAGAAAAGTTTATACTTTCAATTCTTTTTCTTTCTAGCATAACCAATCCAGGTACAAATAAGACCTCTTCATCACTTATTACTATCTACAGTCCACTTGAGCCTTAGACATAGTTATTATGAGAATTTAGCAGTTTTATATCAAACCTCACAGAATATATTGATAAAGTAATATGTGTTAGAGATTTTCATATTCATTTTGAACATGATTCACTAAAATCCAAATTTGCTTCGATCCTAGATTATGAAGGTTTTACTAAAAAATGTATGGGACCACTCACTACTACAGCCACCCTTTTTAAACGTTTTTAACCCGTGGAGCTAATATAGATAATGTAGCTATTCTTGCTCACTCAAACCACAGTAATCTCAGATCATTACTTCATAACATATAAGCTTAATTTGAGCCATAATACATGTACTTTCCCTTGCTTTTATGTTAGGCATACAATGATATCCTCCACAGCTATGAATTTTATTGAAAGCCTCACAGATTTATTAAATGGTCCTCGGGCCTCAGAGCTGAATAACCTAAATGAATGTTTAGAGGACACTTTTTTTTTATATTAGATAATGTGGCACCTCTACAACATTAAGGAATATGACAAAAAACAGCAATCAAATATGCATCTTTAAACAAAATGCACAAAAATTTGAGCATAACTGACAACTGACCAAACCAGAATCATCCCGCTCTGCCTGGAAGCATATCCTTAGAGACTACATTGTTTCTAAACTAACAAAGAACCACAGAAGTGCCGGACCTCTGGAGTTTGCAGAAGTGATGATTTCATCATAATTATTTCATGGGCATCTTTAAAACCACAGCCATTAGACAAGAAATTCAAATTACACTTTTAACCCCAACACAGCTGCTGCCTGATACAACTGATGCAGATACACAGCAAATGTCACAGCAGAGAGGCCAGCATTCTTTAATCCAGTTCAACAGACAGCTTATTACAATGACCCCCCTCATTAACTTATTTTACTTGCACACTCAATTCAGTTTCTACAAGCTTACTTAAAGGAATCATACCAATAATAGTCATGCTTCTTTCAGCAATAATAAACTGCTCTCTTACTCTATATATAAAATCATCATCCTTACATTGAATTAGAGACCTTTTTCTAATCCAACTTTTTTATAGAAAGTTGTGGCCCAACAGCTATGTTTATATGTGTATAAAATATATACAAATGACCATATTCAATCTGGATCAGCATCACTATAAATTCAGATTCATCTTTCAAAACACATTTTGGTAATATTAGAGTATTAGAATATAATATTGGAGTATATAGAAGATTAGAGTATTGGATTACTGCAATACCCTAATATCAGGATATTCTGGTAGAAACCTAAAGAAATGACTCCTTTAGGTGGGAGTTAGAGTCCTTATCAGTCCCATATATTGTCAGTACAACAGTGGTTAAATTCCGTACTGATTACAAGAATCTACTATTGACATATAAAGTCCTAAATGGCCTGACCCCTGAGAACCTCTGTGATCTCTTGTTTACGCTTACGTGGATCACAATGTGCTGGCTATTGATTATATACCAATATCATGCTAGCTAAAGCAGGAGGAAGAGCCTTTTCATACTAAGCCCCAGTTTTGGAATAATCTTTTGTCTTTGGGACCTAATCACCTTCTCAATTTTCTGAGATTGGGCTGAAAACCTGCTTGTTTAATTAGGCCTTCAGTAGTTATCTTTTCCCATTACATAAAAGGTGCAGAACTAGGTCTTAATTATTGCTTGATTACTTTCTAAAAGCAATGCGGTTTTCAGTGGCAGATAAAAATAAATGGCTGCTTAGTGCATTTGCTGCTTGGAGGATTTAGTGGATCAAATGTTAACATGTGCTAATATTTGCTAACCTTGCTGCACTCAGTTACACATGTTGTCCGACTTTCATTAGCTTCAGCTACGTATAGTTAGAAGTAGGATGATTTACTAAGAAATCGTTAATAAACATTCATCTAAATGCCTGTGCATATGAGAAAACATCAAGAAAATTACACAAAAGCTTGCCTTGTCTGTGAGAACCTGTCCTTGATCCTTTT
This sequence comes from Nannopetersius ansorgii, assembly GCA_037974605.1. NCBI lineage: Eukaryota > Metazoa > Chordata > Actinopteri > Characiformes > Alestidae > Nannopetersius > Nannopetersius ansorgii. Next base: position 12,785,112 of record JBBPDE010000006.1, read on the forward strand.
TTCCCCATTATGGGTAGAATTTTAAGTCTATGAACAAGTCACATGTGCCTTATAGGGCCATTAATGCAGTCTGTTATTTTCATTTTGATTGCAATTAGCCAACTTGCTAAAAATCGCTCAAATTTGACCTCCCCTGTGTCCATGTCTAAACTGAAGCTACATTGTTGCATCATAAATTCAAAAAGTACACAGCAGTGAAGTGCTGCTATTTAGATTTACAGTAAGCATATTTGGCCTCTAGCTTAATGACATGTGCCAACATAATTTTATTTAAGAAACTAAAGGCTTTAATAAAGTGGTGAGGAAATGTCCCCGGCCTTCTCAGTGTAAATGTCGCCTAGGCATGACGAAGTAATGTTACTGATGAAACAAAACATTACACGCATAAACACCCATTTACTGACTGCTAATCATCACTCTAATTAATCGGTGGCCTCTTGATGCTAGAGAAAAACACTCGTCCCCATGGACCTTTCACGCTTACTGTGAGGTCTTTCCCTCTTCAGCACAGCGGAACACGTGCCACATCGAACTGACAACATGTATAGCCTGATGTGTTGAAAATCTCTCTCTCTCTCTCTCTCTCTCTCTCTCTCTCTCTCTCTCTCTCTCTCGCATCTTGATGAAAATGGAGTTCATGACTTACATGTACAAAAAATCCTTTAAAAATATGTTTGCATAATGTAAAACATTCACTCAAAGCAGTTAATTCTACTATTTGAGCTCACTGTAAAACCACTGACTGTTTCATCTTATCAAACTTAAATGAACTTTATTGAAATTGTAGTTCATACGTTTAAGTAGTAAGACCTAAATAACCTACAAAATACAATAACTATTAATGTAATAATAAATTAGTAATAAATGTAGAAGAATAGAGAACATTGAAGTCCTTTTATCACAAAGAGCAATAAGCGTTTTATTATTCACTTTCTGTAAGTTGCATTTGAAACCAGTATTGCATTTTCCCACATTGCCTTGTTAAAAATGAAGTATTTTCCATCTCTGCTTAAAATATAGAAACGGATAAGTGAAACCCAGTATAATCCATTCAACAACATTGCAGGAAGAGCTTGTGACTTTGTGTCCATTCAGCAGATCCCATGCTGATTTGGTGCATTCCTGGAAGGATTACAGTGCAAGTTTAATGACATAAGTTTATTTCAAGGCATTTATCTACCCTCAGTCAGCTCTAATGATCCCTTACACTCAACAGACAGAATAATCCATACGTAAAATTAGTGTGGCCTCTTTTGAACCATAAAATGCAGTGGATAACATCCAAAAGGATTTCTGCAGTGGTTTAAGACTTTCCAGAAATATCCCCCACTATGTTCAGTGGATATTTTTAAGGTGATGAAACTGTAACGTTGTAATTGGGATGGAGCACTATGACATGCAAGCAGTGTTTTTAAGTGTGACCCCAAGGCATCAGAGCAGATGCTTCATTAGTCCTCTTGTGCCTTGCCAGGACTTCAGCAACACAGCAGAGAAATAGAAAATGAGAGAAAATGAACATCACAGCACATCAGTGTTTGCTTGTCTGTCTGCTGCATTAGAGAAAAACAGACTTTGAAGGTTTCTTGAAGCATGACTGTGTCGTACTTTCTGACAAAACGAATATTTGTTTGAATGCATAGAAAGTTTCCAAAAGTGCATTAGGCCAAAAAATGATCAAAAGCATTAGCAATGTTTGTTCGGATTGTTCTATCAGACATATTTGTATGTAATCTTATTTGTAACACAAGAATGCATTGTACTGAAATTGGATTCAAGTTGTACACCACAGAACATTATACATTACGAATAATTATTCTGTAAATGTACAAATATTCACTTTACCTGGAAGATTCAACATTTAACACATATCACCGTCTTTTTATGGCAAATCTTTCTGCGTAAGCAGGACTGTATGTTATATAGGTTAGGTGTGTTTACCCTGGCTGAGCTTATACTCCTTTTAAATGACCTACGAGATGTCATCCACTTCCATAGTTCCTTTCCAAGCAGTGAGTCACACTTTTCTTACTTGAAGTTCTTCAGCTCACCACAACCAAAAAAGCTGAAAGTCCATAAAGACAGGTTTGCCTCCTTATCCAATTCCACAGCATTCAGGAAACTTGGTTATGTAAATATGTCCGCTTCAATAGTTTTTTTGTTTATTTTTTCCTTTAATGTTTCATTACATGTTTATGTACTTGTGTTAGATGGGGGCACTTTATTTGCTTTGCTACCACAAGAGGACTTTTTTTCACTTCCCATCGCAGAAGGTTTGCTTTCCAAAATCCATGTCCATACAGAGCTCCGAAAACTCCGGATGAAGCAGAGGGCATTCAGTCAAAGCAGTACAGATCACTAAATCCCCTGGCATAGTAGCAAGCTTCAGAGAGCACAGTTTTATTTTTGTGAAGACTATGATGAATGGGACAAGCTGTAAACAGGTTCAGGGGGGAATGTTATTAATGGTAGTTTACACAACACAGGAAGGTGCAGGTACAGACTCAGCGGAATGTTTTGATGGCGGCTGTAGTTCTCTGGTTTTCTCTCTTTCTTTCAAAGATGCAGTGTTGGCTGACTTTCAGGTCTGTTTTGTTGTTTTTTTATCATAATTTTTGCTTACAGTGTCATGATGGATAGGCCATTGGCTATTAAAAGGCCAATATCAACACACATTCCTCCCTTTTACCACCACATCAAGTGTTGTGTCGTGATCATGCAGATTACTGTAATAAATGTTTACCAAAATATTGCAGCCTTATGCAGAGGCATGAAAATAACATTGTCCTGTATACTTATAAACTGTGTGAACACATTGCTTAAACCTTGCTACATAGCACTGCCATAACGTGCCATAATTATATGTCGTTACAGATTATGTGTACTGTTTACAATTACAACTACTGGAAACGGTCATGACAGAAAATATCACAGTTGATGGCTTGATGTTAAATTAGCATGTGACATTCTGTGGCATGACATCAAACATTAAATTCCAATCACTAGTATGGGTAGCATGACCTGTTTAGAGCTGTCTTGTAGTCACATTTAAAAACAGTACTGAGGAGCATCGCTTGTTATCAATCTCAAGCTCAGTACAACAGAACTCGCAATCAGTGTGGACCCAGGCTTCAGGACCACCTCTGAACTTAAGAACATTTGACTGATTAAAAGAATCTGGCCTCGTTGCTCTTTTTCTAAAGAGGGAGCTCTCTGAGAGTTATCTTCATTAGAACTGAGGCACAGAAAAAGAGAGGAAGCAGAGGCCTCTTTGGTCTAACCATTGACTCCTGGTTATTATTTAAGCTGCCCACAGGAACAAACTGATAGCCTTGAAAACACTACAAGCAGTCAACGTGAAAATAGGGTTTGAGGGAAGAAATGATCGTCTCTGGGCATGTCCAGTTTTCAGCAGCAGTGTGCAAATTCAATTATTTATTTGTGCATGTTTGCAGCCTGTGGGCTGGTTGCCCAATCTAAATGGTAATAGCAGTGCTTTTTCTTACAGAGGTTCAACAGCAGCGGCTCCCTGTCTGCGAGTAAGGTTGCTCCTCCATTGCTACAACTTCATTATCACGCAGCCCGAACAGTTAGCTTAATGATCATGTTTAATCCTCGGCAGACCTAGTACACATCACGTATGCGGCGTAAGTGTACTGGGTATTTTACTGGGAATTATAGCAGCTTCAGAAAAACTCTGCAAACAGCTTTTACAACTAGAAAGAGCCTCATTCTACAGAGCACATACCAAAACGACACATAGAAAGTTTATTTCAGTGAGGAGAAATACCAAAAGGGGGTACATCTACTCCATCCTTTAGACTCATTTTGTATCTGGCCTGACCAGAGTAAAACTACATAAAATCCACGTCTTTAGGGTGGTCTAGGACAGGCCAGATCAACCCTTTTGACTTTAAATTCTGTCTGACATGTTTTTAAACTTGTCTAAAAGTTAGATTCGGATGAGGCAATGTTTCATTGCCCAAAAACAAAAAAAACCCCAAAAAACAGACCAAACCATTACATCCAGCACTAGGAAAAAACCTGAGTGTTAGCCTGCAATCTTCCCTACACTGGAGTAAATTGCTTTCATCTCGGCTTGGCTCCCCTTTGTTGCAATGTGACAAGGCCACTGATTAAACCAGAGGGAGATCAATAACATGCCAGGCCCGGCTCAAAACCAGCGAGAGCAAATCAACGCTGAGACTTCACTGAGCTGTGCAGTGAGAGGCAGGAGACGTAGAGCTGTCCCTCGTCCCACGTCCTCAGAGGTGTGGGGGTGGATTTGTTGATTTGGCACCTTCTGATGACCAGTCAGTTAACCGTGGCTAATGAGGTCTGACAAACAGAGAATGATTCTTATTGACAGGAGAATGGTGAGGGGAGGGTGTCTGTACATACAAGTGCTGGTTACTAGGAGCAGAACTGGGTCAGTGGGAAGGAAAAACATGTACTACACAAACCAACTTCACGAGAAATATGACAGCAGCTGCATGGTTTTTGGCCAGTCTAGTTGGAAGCTGGCAGTACATTTTCATCCTGTTTTTCTTAAAGCCGTGCTCTTGCTGTGACAGCGCAGTGAGCAGAATTAACTGTTCAACATTCTAAATATAACTTTGGCTAACATGGAAGAGCCCATCTCATGGGAAAATTATTGTTTTCTTTAAAATAAAAAAGTTTTTTCTGTAGTAACAATGTAAAAATGGATAAAGTTTCTCTCTACAGTTCATAAAGTCTGTGTATGGAAACCAAATGGTAACACTACAGTTCTAACAGAATGTAAAAAGACTGGGTACCTCACACAATCCCCCAACCAAAACATAAATATTGGGGATCACACATTAAATGAATCGCTAAACCAGCATTCTGTAGTTGTATCCATCCAAATTCATCAAAATAGCACCTGATCAAATACACTACACTGCCATTACTTGGAGATGCAAATAGCAAAACAAGGAAATAGCAGTTATTTATTCTGCTACAGTAAACTATCACAGACAAAATATTATATACTCCCTAGGCTAGCCCTAAGATTACATACAGACAGATCTTTTTGATTTCTTGTGATGTCACAAAAAAGAGCAGGTTTACATATATCCTCCTATCGAGGAAGTTTTAGGACATGTTTAAGACATGATTAAGCCCAGACTGCTTTTGGAAAGAGGCCCAGTGCAGCCAGTCTGAATAGAGGTCACTTACATACACTACCAGTCAAAAGTTTTAGAACACCCCAATGTTTCAAGCTTTATTTAATTGAATTTCAAATAGTTCAGGTCCAATGAATAGC
>JBBPDE010000006.1:12803204-12813297 GCA_037974605.1 Nannopetersius ansorgii
AGATAGATAGATAGATAGATAGATAGATAGATAGATAGATAGATAGATAGATAGATAGATAGATAGATAGATGGGGAGAGAGAGAGAGAGAGAGAGAGAGAGAGAGAGAGAGAGATAGATAGATAGATAGATAGATAGATAGATAGATAGACGGGGGGAGAGAGAGAGAGAGAGAGAGAGATTCTTTACTTCTTTAAAACGAACGTACATTCAAGCATTTACCCAAAATCACATGAATTTCCAGAACTGAAGAACTGCACTGGGAAGTGGTTTAGTTGTGATTAGCAGGGGATTGCCAAAACTGAACTGCCTGACCAGGACAGCAACTGTTAGAGGAATCATGTTAAATTTACTTTTACATTTGAATCTTTTAAGTTAAGCAGTGTTGTTCAGACATCCCAACAAATTGTTATTTATTTATCACCATGGAGGAAAAGGAAAAGATAAAGGCCCAAGAAGACACCTCAGAGGAAGACACTTTGAAAGAATGAAAGCAAAGACCCTGTAATATGATTTTAACAAAGCGGTTAGCTTCATTGGTAGCGAGTAGTGGTGAGCACTTTAATTTAATTACAGAAATCCTCAGTGTGGCCAAGCAGCACCCACACGGTGTGGCACAGCATGCCAGCCGGGCACATCCTGTCTGAGGCGACAGGAGCATCAGACACAGCAGATGGCTCATGAATCATGTAGGTGCACACACAGTGACAATAGAAGCTCTTGATTTTGGGAGAGAGACAGACAAAAAGAGAGGGAGAGAGAGAGAGATGGGAATAACTCTGTATAGTAAACTGTTTTTACTATATCCTAAAGAATATTTGTTTTATTTTTCTATTATAGCGTTCTATTTGGGTAGAACATGTTACCGACAACAAGGTTTAACGTGCATTAGGGAAGACTGAGCATGCTCCATATTCATACGGACACTGCAGTGGCCATACTGTAGGGAAATATGTCTTAATGTTTACGCACTGTCAACACATCATACCTGTGAGACGGCTCTCTTTGTCAACATTGACAGCCTGTTCATGGCAAGCAATATTTTGTGTCTTTGTTATTAGGATCTATTAGGATCTTTGTTATTAGAACATTTTATCTTTGATGTCACTCATTATAGTGAATCTAGGGAGTCTTTAACTTTTACATCCCTATGACATCCCCATCCTCATGCCATTTTTAAACTAAGCACATCTTGTTTTACTGTCACTGAAGTTATGTTCTATCTAAATATGCCCATTATCCCATTATAATACAGTTGACCAGACATGTTTGCTAGGCATCAGAGATATGAGGTTAATTCAGCATAATGAGAGTTTACAGTTACCATGCACCCCTGAATCATCACATATGTACTTCAAACCACGTTGAATCGTCTCAAACAGACTTGCGTATGAGGTTTCTGACACTTTATGACAGACAAAGGTATATTACATAGCTAAAAATAGTATAATCCTTCTCTAAGACTATGCTTGTTTCTTTCATTACAGGTGTCTAATGTATTGGAATGAATAAATTGATGTAGAATATTGATGTGTTTATGCTTCCAGTTTGCACAATCCTAAATTAATCCGTGCATTATCAGTTACATGAGCCTCACAATACCAAATGAAATGAATGACCTGAACTTCTACCACTATTAGATTAAGAATTAGTTCAGCGGTAATTTATTGTATACTTCGTTTTGAACTGAACGGGTAAAACGGAGCAAAGAGCCAGTACCATTTCAAATTCTTATTAGAATGCACTAAATTATTTGAAGGACAATGCTATAGTGCCCCTCAAATGTGGCTTCTACACATCACTGGCTTCCAGACACCCCACTAATGTGATTGCTTTAATTAGGATCCATATCTGGCTTGGTGTTACAGGAGTAGGTTTCCTTTAAAATTGGATTTTCCTGGCAGAATCTTTAATAAACTTTATTTCAGGCTTAGCAGTAGATGCTGCAGATACCCTTCAGTGGCTTCATGCATGCGACGTAATATTAATTATATGCATATGAAAAGCCAGATCAGGGACAGAGTGGGGAGGCCTGATGAGTGCACACTAAGCTGATGAGGTGCAGAGAGAATTTATTGTGTGGTTAATTGTAATCTTTGTGTGACTGGAAGGCTCCTAGTTTGCCCACAAACAGATCAACATGAAACTTGATCAACATGAGCTTGGATCTTCGAGGACGTTGATGTTGGGAAAGCTTTTGGATTCTTGTATTGATTCCACTCTAGTGTGTATTCACATGCCGAACAAGCCAGTGCTACAGCTTTCCAACTGGTTACTGGGCATCGAGTGAGAGAAGCCCAGTCAACTCAGTAATTGAAATGCACTGCAGCATATGGGGAGAGTTCCATGCACGGGAATAAATCCAAGAAGTTACTGCCTCAGATAATATAAATCTTCTCCTGGAACGCTAAATATGAGATTGACTGTTACATATCAAGTGCTGATTGGAGCTGTTTGTAAAATTCTACTCTCCTATTCAGTAGGGGTTTTTTTGCATTAAAATACTCAAACAATCCTGTCCTCTTATGGTCAGTATTTGCATGGCTCAATTCTCTTCAGCAGAAATGACAAGGGCTCTTCATGAACACTCGGCAAAGAGGGGAAGTGAGAGCAAAAGATGAATAATGCTGACTCTGGCACTTCTCAGCTGTATTCGGTGCTTTAGAAAAACACACTGTCTTGTGAAACTGTTGACACTGGCCTTTCTGTGTGGGAGGGACGCCTGGCTGATGATATTGTTCCAAGTTTGTCTATAGTCAATTGCACTCTACATATCCATCTGCCGCTCTGTTGTCTTGCTAAATGTAGGTCTTTAGAAAACAACATAGATCTGTTTGATGTGATTTTTTGGCATTGACAAGGTTATTGCATCATTATTATCAACAAAAATCCATAACATTGCTCTAATACCAAGGTCAAAACACCAATATAACTTTACCCCCCTTTGGAATCCTGTAGCTCGAAATAAGCACATCAGTGATGTCCCCATATGGCTAATCACTGTAAATGATGAATGAGCTGGGAAATATTATGCTCCGTTAGAGACTAGGGGAAATTACAGCAGCTAAAATTTAAATATGCTCTTAAGGGAGGATCCTCTGAGTTTAAACACAGCCTCTGTAACTGGTTTAACAAAATACATTCAGAATCATTTTGGAGCCCAATTAAAAAAAAAAAGTTAAAAATAATTTTAAAAGAGTGCCAGCATTTCTTTTTTCATGAGAGGCTTCGATATGAACACAATGCTGAATGCATCTGCCTTTGCTTTTGAGACTATTTAAAGGGACATTCTGGAAAGATACGGTCTACTGGACTGTAAAAAGTGGCATATTTGACAACTAATTTCTTTGCAATGCTCCACTAAATATCTTTTACCCTTTCAAATTTGGCCTGATATGCCTAATAGTGCATTTTGAATTATTACCCATTCACTACCAGAAATATATGAGCGTGAGTTAAGTGGCATGTTCATCAAGCTGGTGAGACCAGAAGAGGTATCAGACTTGCCAATTAAACACATGCATAATCTAAAATGGTGAATAAAAATTAGTGCAGCAGATGGCAAGTGTTGTTGAGTGGGTCAGATGATTTTGAAGGTTTAAAAAAAGCAAAGAAGCTCACAACAGTGCCACATTTAATCATTAAGTGAGCTAGTTCATCATCAATCAGGAGACAGGTAACCTATTGGAAAAGAAGTCTATAGCATTATATATACTGTACAAGTGTATTCAGCATTACAGTATTCATGCAGTCTTGATGTCCAGAATTATTGTTATTTTTGTGTTTTAACTTATAACACAGGTGTAGCTCAAACTAAAGTTTGAAAAGAAATTACATAAATACAAAAGACATACAAAAGATTCCCTAGAACTTGCTAACATAAGACAAATGCTTCGTGATTGGTTACCTTTGTTTGACTTAAAATGTGTCCAAAACCCGCCTTTCATCAGTTTGATATTGTTTTAGCTGTGCCAAAGCTCGACTCAAAATGGATGGCAGAACGAAAATGGATGAAAAGAAAATCACAGCATTTGTTCAGTCTGGAACACGTCCCTCACAACCGGTCTTTGTGATTCCTATTTAGCTGAATGGAACCACAGGTCTGAAAAGAGTGCCTCCATTTGCAGTGCTACTGCCACAAGATAAAAGAAATCAAAACTTACACCCTCTTCAGTGCACGGTAATTGTGGATATTTCATAATGGCGGGCTGCAATTGTCGCTGCCATGATTGAGTCCCATTTAAATAACTGGTTCTGAGGTGTACTTTTCAGCAATCAAAGTCTACTTGTGCTTTTCAGTGGCTTCATCATTCTCCTGTGAAGCTCCTGTTTGCATTTTCATGTAATATTGGGCTTGTAATTAACGAGTCTTTAGTACCGCACCATCTGTTACCTACATGCCATCTGTAGGAGAGTGTTACCTAATATTTTAAGACAAACATCAGAATGATGCTAACATTTCAGAGGTATATTTTCCTTAATAAACTGTCAATGGGAAACATAATCTGACTGCAGACTGCAGGCTGCATGCTGTGTGTGTGCGCATGTGTAGGGCTATGTTTAATTCTATGCATATATACTCATGTCTCTCTTTTGTCCTGTCCTGGATTGCTTTCGTTTCACGCCACATACCTGCACTGAGGATGTAGTGTAAGTGCAGCTTTAATTTAGTGGTTCACTGAGCTCGACTGAAATAGGTTTTTGAAGTCTTGCATGTAAAATGAATGACGTGGTAACTATCTTTTAATTCAGTCTCTCTCATTTCTGTCACGTTTCAAACATTAAAATGAAGTGATCCACCTTGGCAAAGCTCAAGCCTGCCTTGGTGTATTTTAAAATGTCTTAATTTATTTAGATATTTTGTGTTTTTTGTTTGTTTGTTTGTTTGTTTGTTTTTACTACTAACAGCATTTGTTGAAATGTTTGCCCAAGAACTTTCAGTATCATATGCCTGAATCCCCAAAATACAAAGATGGTTATGTCATTTATTCAGGATGCAGAAACCCTCTAATGTCAGCTGTTGCCGCCTACTCTCTAGACGTCTTCTTTTATAAGGCACCAATCATTTAGGGGTAAAGAAGTTACGCATGTACAGCCAATACCCAGGTCTTTTTGTATTCTAACATCAAAAGGAAGCTCAACTTGTGTAGAGAGCGCAGATTCCACTTGTGTTATTCATGATCTAGCAGATGCCCGCAGTTGGCCAGCACTGCTGTGCTGTAGACGTACAAATGAGAGGAATTAAGTCGTCCGTTCCACCTACATAATAGGGCAAATTGTACTTTCTTTGACTCATGTACTGCTGTTGCACCACTGTAATTCAATTTGAGCTATCCATCCTTCACTCACAACTGGGTTCTTTTATAGCTACTCTTGTGAGCTAGCATGACTGTTCAACCAGCAAAAACAAACGAGCTTAGACATTTATTCTTGTTATAATGACACAAACTACACTACATCTTTCATAGCAATGACTCCTTTAACAATAAATGTCCTTTGGAACAATTTAAACACTCTACAATTAGAAATGTGGGCAAAATGTGGATTGTTTGGTTAATCAAGATGTTTATCAAGATCCTGTAACTTTTTTTTAATCTCAGGACTCAGGTAAGTCTGTGCCAATCGGAACTTAACCCTCTTAGCCAGCTCCACAACTTGGTAGTCATAGTAATTTTACTGTACTGTACTGTAGTACGAGATCCTAGGCATATGTGAAGTACACATCCGCATAGCACCCCCCAACCCCCACCCCCCACGGACCGACCATGATGGGGCCCCGGCCCCGAATCCTGTCGGCACCACCCCCCAGGACCAACTGTGGTGGGGGGCCCGGCCCAGAATCCGCATATGGCCCCCAAGCTGTTAGGAACCGCCCTGGTAGTATTCACTTCTCACCTTATTTTTATAATGGCAGTTTTAACGTAATAGGCAGCTGTTAACAGGTGGAGCCAGGTGGGGACAGAGACAGAAGGAATTGTTGACACGCTGAAATGAATAAACTCCCCCTTGCCCTCATATTAAAGGACATATGGATCAAAGCACGGCACCTCTTACTGTTCACAGCACATCCTCCCCTGCCATATGACATCTGCCTCAGACAAATAGATACTAGCTCTGGCTCAGACCCCCGCAGCCCAGCAATTCCCACCAAGTCTGATCGACTGTCATCCTCCTCCCTTACTCTTCTATTCGCCTGCTTCACTCCTCCCAAGGACTGTCACCATCACATCAGCTCCAACCTGCACATTATGCCTGCATGGGGTGTCTTTTTTACTGATCTCGCTGTTTGTTTATGTGTCATCGTTACACCATCCTGTTGCCTCTGAATAGAGTCGTGTGCCAAATAAAAGTCCTTTTATCACTTTCAGGCCATCCGGTTCATCGCAGTATGGTGTGGCCCAGCCAAAGTCTATGTGTACTGCATGCGTCTTTGTTCAGCCAATCAATAATCTCTATGTGGTGCACCCCGTGCCAGCTGTCCACATCTCATTAGCAGAGGAGTAAGCCAGCTCTCCGCGGCACCATTAAATTCACCCCTGTTCAGGGAGTGACAAACGAGGGGGAGAGAGTGAAAGTCAAAGCCTCTGCATGCCATCTATGAACTCCTGATCCTTCAAGGCCAGTGATGATAAAAAGACAAGAGTAATTAAAAGCTCTAAACAGTTTCCAGATTTAAAAAAAATACTTTTAGCTGAGCCAGTAACTTGGCTTGCAGCTAACTAAATTTGCCAGAGGAGACAAGGGACAAAACCAGATGATCCCACTAGGTAGGAGATTACAGGTTCCCAGAGCAAAGCTTACCCATGTCCCCAGACAGCTCCTTTCATTTCCGATTTTGTAGAATCACCATGCCTATTTAATAATGCTTATTTCTTGCTGCAGTCCTCAGATATCAACCAGTCAATTGAAGCTCGGCATGAATCCAGTAAGGGGCAGCTTTGATTTACATTGTAGTTAGTAAACAAGAATTAATAATAAAACAAGGAATCAAAATTTAAGTAATAAGATCACTAAAAAAGTTATCATAAAATACAATTGAACTGAAGGCCTTTGTTGTCGATGTACACCAGTACACTGCAAAAAAGTAATGAGAAAAAAACAAGATTTTAAAAAGTAATAAGACAGTGATTCAAAATAATCACAAAAATAAATGAAAAACAAATGAGCATCAAGAGCATCTTGAATATTTTCCAGTTGGCTAAAGCACAATGATAAAACCAGTTTTTCCATAGAAGCTTAAAGTATGTGCTGAAAAACAGAGGCTGTAGAAGACATGCTGCAGAGCAGTGATCACCAACCCTGCTCCTGAATATTTACAGAATCCAGCTCCTGACCAGATCTTACACACTTGATCCAATTTAATGATCACTGCCATAAAGGAAGTCTAAAGATTATCTAAAGAACCTTACAATGGATACATTTGGACAAATTGTAAAAAAAAAACCTTTTTAAGAACCTCCTGCATTGTCTAATGGTCCTGCAACAATTAAAGTGTTTTTTACACTCAAAATAAAAGATGGCTTTTATTCTAATTTTCAAAGATACCACCTGTCATGAATTGTCTCCACAGTACTAAAGTACTGAGTCCAAGCAACCATCTATAAAAAGAACACACATATAGTTTTCACTCTTTTGTTATTTTCATTTTGACATAATAGGGGGGTAGAGGTTATAAAGTTGCTTAAGGGGTGTCAGCACTGTCACAGTTATACTGCAGGAGAGCCTATTAATGATTTCTGGTGTCTGTCTCTCCCTGTGTTGTTGTCATGCATGTTCAAACCCTTAATGAGTGCTCATTTGGGGCTGCTGCAGTGCTACATGTCTTCAGAATCCACTTTTGAGCTTGCTGCTATGACTCTGCGTCTGTTGGAAGTTACTTTCTTCCTTTGTGTTTGGAGCTCATAAAGAAGACGAGACCTGATTAATTAGTCCCCAGACACGAGCTGATGCTCGGGGGATTCTGGTTTGGTGCCACACAGATGCACCAACTCTCCGTGTTCAAATGAGTCCTCACAGGAAACTGCATCTTGACTTTCACCAAAACAAACTGCCATTCGGGCCATGTGGGTGTATTAATTTGGGGATATTGTGAGCAATGTTTGACAAAAGGTTTTCCCACTAATTAGAGCTGAACTTAAAGAAGCTGTCACATTGTCACTGTTAATTATGACACAGTTCTGTCTCCACTGTTCTGTACACAGTCTCTCTCTCTCTCACACACACCTTGTCTCAATTTGCCATGTTGGTGATAGATGTGTTCAATGGTCTCCCTCAATGGCTTTATTTGCATAGGTTGAGAAACTTGATGTGCAATAAACCTGAAGCAGCAACAATTACATCTAGCTGCCCATGTTCATGTACTACTCATGACTCTCACAAAATGATCCCGTTTCATTGTTACAACAAAATATTGCATCACCATATTTGTTGTGCGTTTATGTTTTACATAATTTGAAAGCATCAGATGTGCTTTATGTTGTGTGAAAATATGAGGAACAAACTGATGTGTAGAGCAACGAAAAGGTCAAAATGAACAACATTCCATTACATCGATCTCCATTAAAGATGTTTCTGTTAAAGATGTTTTGCTTTCTTCTGTAACGTTATCGTGGACATACAAAGTTTTAGCCCAGCAGTTATTATGTGCTTGTAACATGTTCATATCATCAAACTTTCAATCTTTGTGCCATTAGAGAGTGTTTAAAGCAAGAATCAGAATCACAAAACTTTAGCGGAGGAAATTGCTTAAACGAGTACAAATAAAATCTACATAAAAATCTGAAGAAAGAAAGCAACCCATTATGAAAATGTTTTGTATAATATCTATCTATAAGTAACAGTGTGGAAAAACTATTGACACAACCGGTGGTTTGGAATAAATTATTGCACTCTTAAAAGATCAGTAGTAATAATGAACTATTAAGTAATATTAAGTATTGACCAAATAGTAATATTGCACATGAAGAAAATTACGATATTCAATAATTTGAAATGGTTTCAGTACTTTGGACAGTCATGTGGTCATTTGTGGATAATCTAATTTACCTTTTAGTGTTCTTCCTTTGTGTTTCTTTCTTAGAGACTGTTGCTGAAGAACATTGGCTGTTCTACTGGGGTTCAGGTTCATCCAGCTGTGTGAAATGACATTTTTGGTCATGGATATCAGACATGGCTTGCACTTATTACTTTTGCGTTTTCTAAAATCATGTAATAAATGATGTTACATTAAAACAGGAAATGCACTGCAGCTGAACAGATTAACGTTAAAATTAAAACCACTGACCAGTAACGTGAATAATGCTGACTAACTCATTACAGTGGTAACTATTAAGGAGTGGGATTTATTAGGCAGTAAGTATATGGTCAAATATTGAAGTGAATGTGTTGGATGTAGGTAAAATGTGACTTTGACAAGAGCCAGACTGTGATAGGATAAGCAACCAGGCCAGAACATCTCCAAAACTGGTCCAGTAGGGTTTTCCAATGGTTAGTGCTTACCAAAAGTGGTCCAAGGAAGGATAATCAGTGAACTCTAAGTTCACTTGTGTGTCTGGGAAGCAAAGACAGGCTGATTCAATCCCCCAGAAGAGCTCCTTTAGCACATATTGCTGAAGAAATGAATGCTGGATCTGATCTGATAGAAAGGTGTCAGAAGATCTTCATAATTCATCACAGCTGCATACATGGGGCTGCATAGCCGCAGACCAGTCAGAGTGCTCATGCTGATACCTGTCCATCTCTGAAAAACCGCTGTGATGGTCATGTTAGCATCAGAACTGGACAATGATGTAATGGAAGAAAGTGCCCAATCCAATGAATCATGTTTATTTTACATCCTGTGGATGGCCAAATACATGTGTATTGCTTACCTGGGGAAGAGGCAGTACCAGAATGCACTACGGGAAGAAGACAAGCCAATTGAGGCAGTGTGAAGCTGAAAAAACCTTGGGTCCTGGGATTTGTGTGGAAGTTATTTTGACACAGACCACCTGACCTAAACATCATGTGGCGGGGCGATCTAGGTGAATATCCGTATCACCAATGAGATACACATCAGTGTGCTAATTTTAGATTCGTCTATAACCATACAACT
>JBBPDE010000006.1:12833054-12845271 GCA_037974605.1 Nannopetersius ansorgii
AGAGGGTGAATTTTGTGCTGTTCACACTGTGTGCAGTGGTGTGTTCACGTATGACCGAATGATCACTTTCACTTCACAATGCTAAATAAATACTATAGATAAGTAACTTACAGTTATGTAAATTTCTAACAGTGGAAGTGAGGAGTGTGTTGTTGCACGTAATAGAGATCAGCAGTAGATGGGTAATATTGATGTAAGTAGATAAGATAAGCCTTTATTAGTCCCACAAGAGGGAAATTTCCAGTAGTCGTATTCACATGGTAAGACTATTGCACATAAGATATTGGACTAAAGAAAATGTATTGCACAATATTGCTCACGGTAGTTTATTGCACATCATGGCAAAACAATGCACATAGTAAACACTCATACTGAAAGTTATTTGAACCCGGTAAGAAATTGCACATCAAAGTAGCAACAGGTTATTGCACAGATTCTTGTGTGAATGTGTGACAAAGAGAGAGAGGATTGTGGAGTTGTTCCTCTCTATCACAAATACCAGAGATTCGGTTCAGCTGCCATTTAATCTGGTCGTTTAGAGCAGGGCAATGATGGGTGGACTCTGAATGGGAACCACTGTCCCACCATATATACATAATTCACTGCTTATGTTGTCTTGTTAATAATATCTGTACTTCTGAAAGATTATCCTCACTGAACATTGGGTAGAACTTTGACGGATCAGAAGTTTAGTTTAGCCAGATGGAGTTAGTGCATGAACAGTGGAAGTGGGGGTTTGGAAAGGATGTGGGTTACCAAGTCATTTCCACAGGCACCCCTTTGATGACCTGTTTTTCCTCTGTGTCATTTTTGAAACCGTGGTGTCAGCTTTAGTTTTTAATGAGGATGAGGTCTTGCCATTCTTGCTGATTTCTTCGCTGTTGGCCTAGTTTGTTTGGCACTTCATGAAAAGCCTTTTGACATGCGTCATACCAAAAACATGAACAGTTCATCCGATTTTTTTGGTGAGCTTTGAGGCATGATGTGTTCTTTGGTGGTTTATTTCAGGTACCAAAAGCGTCACAAACCAGCCAGTCAGGCAGTATGCTCGAGCTGTACGAAAAAAGCCAGGTAAGCAAAAAGACACGAGTTTGACTGAGTTTATGTTATGCCACGTCTCATACTGTCTGTCTGTGTTTCTAATGCAAAGGGAAGCACTTGGCTCACTGGATTACTTTCTCTTTTCAACAGAATTTCAGAGTCAGCTACAAGACCTGCCACCATCCATGCTGAAACATGAATATGCTTCCGTTCCACTTGCAAACACGTACGCTTCCTCTGTTATTTTTAGTTTGTTGTTGGATTGGGAATTCATCCTGCTGTACCAGTTTTTATGAGCTAAACACCAACAATCAAGGGTTGCCCAAAGTCCTGAACAGTCATACCATTCAACAGTGTGTTAAATCAGTGGTCCCCAACCACCGCACAGAAAAAAAACCTGGATGTTACCTGTGTTATGTTGTTGGCTTGTTAGGAAAATGCTGTTAATAAAGCTGCGAGTACACATTGGATTTACGTTCATTATTAGATTTTAAAGATTCCCCATTATTATATATTTAAAATATCCCCATTTTTATGCATATCATTGATTTGTATAAATACATATATGTATGATTATAAAGTTTCTGATATTAAACCAGTCCGTGACGAAATAAAGATTGGGGACCACTGTGTTAAATGACATAAACACTGTTTTGTGGCCTGCTGATGCCTAACCCTGTTGTAATATATTATATTTCACAAGTAAAACTTGCACAGCAAAAACATTAAACATGGTACTAAAATGTTCTGATGCTAGAGTCACTACATCATGAAATAATTTTAATTTGCATTAATGCATTGGTGGCCTGTTGGGTAGGGAGTTGCCCCTGCGATCGGAAGGTCATGGGTTTGAGTCCCAGAACTGCTAATGGCACCACTGTGGTACCCATGAGCAAGGTACCGTCCCCACACACTGCTCCCCAGGTGCTGTGTTCCTGGCTGCCCACAGCTTTACTTGGTGAAAAGAATTTTGTGCTGTTCACACTGTGTGCTGTGCTGTGCTGTGCTGTGCCTGTAAGATGCCGCTATAATCTACGAAGCCTGTGTTGCCATGTGATTTCAAAATAGAATACCTATCGCAGGGCAGTTATATTAGGACTGTTATTGAAGAGATGACTACTGCCATGTGCTTATCTCCTGAACCAAAGAAACCCTGTTTCTGATTCCTTAATCTATTTCATCCCATCCTGTATCTGTGACCTTTTACTACAATTTTATGTGGCTTGAGAAACTTTTTAAGAAGGAATGGGCATGAGATTTTCATATCAATATGCAGAGTTTAAACATTTTTGTAAAGTACTGGTCAACCTGAAGAAACAGTACACCAAAATTCAAATGTATTAACTTATGTAACAAGGCTACACAGGTTAGTAAAGGGAACAGGGATTACTGCAAAACTTATTGCCCCAAATTTAAGGTGCCTTAATATCTTTCGTAAACCGTGTTGTGTCTTCCGTTTGCAGGGTTGATGATGTGGTCAAGAAGCTTCTCTCGCTGGAACTTGCAAGCCATGTATGTCCTTTTCATTATAACAGTGCTGCTGCCATTTTCAGAGTACATTTGTATCTGTAATTCTTTTATGGGATGGACAGTTGTAGGCTGCCTATGGTTTAGACTTTTTGCTTTCATAATAGGGATCTTTGAGCAGTTTTAGAAGTGACCAAGTTATAACAGCATCTGCCTTTTAAAATATGTCTCCACATTAATTGTTGCACACAATTTAGCAGTATCAATATTTGTGCCCAGAGTGAGAAACTCCTTCTGAAAAAGGAACAGCTGATTGCAAAAGTCCGTAGAGACGACAACGACCGCAGCTCAACAGAAGTTAGGGGTATGTTCCTCTTTTTTACCTTTGTGATAAGCAATTCTTTCACCACTTCACAATCTCATAATGTCACTCAGTCTGCCTTTTGTCAGAAAGGACTTTTTTTTCTGGTCTGTTTCTTTAGTGGCCATTTTGACGGCACAAATTCGCAATTTTCAAGAGCACTTGCAGAAGCACCCCAAGGTATGTGTCAGAGGATGAGTGTGAACGTTCCTGCGTGCATGTGTGCTCTGCAATCATTTCAAGGTGTGAGAACACTTTTCACAGTCCGTCCCATCTCACCCTCAAAGAGAGACAGGAAATCCTGTACATACTCATCAAAGAGTAAATATATTTCACCACATAAATATGAAGAGATACTGTGAGTGTTCTATAGAGCAAGTTGATAGTAAACCATGGGATATATTAAGAAAGGTAAAACATGCGTCGTAGGAGAAACCAGTAGCCATATCATGCTCTGTTAGATTAACCAGTAGCCATATCATGCCCTGACTCACTTCTGATTGTTACCTTAGGACAAGGCTAATAAAAGGTGGATGCTGATGAGCATTGACCGCAGGAATAAAATCCTAAAAGTCCTGAGAAGAACCCACTATGAGGCCTATGAGAAGGTCTGTCGAGAGCTAGACATCACGTACACCTTTCCTCCAGAGTACTACAGACGGGCCACTAGACGCTGGCTGGCTAAGAAGGCTCTATGCATCAAGGTAGCACACCAAACAAGCTTTTCTTCCTTTTACATTGTAAAGTCAAAATGCTGTGAACGTTTAATATTTAATGTTGAAACATGTATAAAACATGTATGGTATCCTGTTCTTGGACCACAATAATATTTACCAATAATAAGATTCATGTTTTAGTATTCATACTTCTGCATTGTCTGTATTTCTTCAGAGATTGAAGATGATAAAACACACATTAATGTTTTGAATAAATGTTGTATCGTGCTGTTTTAGCTGCCGATATCCATGCCTTTGTCTCTGTCTATCTCAGGTCTACAAAGAGATCCAGAAGCAGAAAGCTGAGAAGAGAAATGCTATGCTGGCTCAGGACAAGACTTCTTCAAGCTCTACCCCTTCAGAAACCCAAGGGACTCCAGTATAAAAAAGCATCCTTGAGCACTGGAAAGACGCTATATAAATAAAAAATATTATTATTATTATTATAAAAAAGGCCAGAATAATGAATATGGGCTAATCATGCAAAGCAACTGCTGTTAAATACTTTACAGGAAGGATTGGTTACACACACGGCTCTGACAGCAAGTGTTGTCTGCTGGTTTTACATTTATCGCTATATGATATTTGATGTTTGTTCTTTATTTGATGTCAATACATTTTCATATGAGTCTGTTGTCCACTTGTCAGCAGAACTAAATAAATGATTTGGGCTCTCTCACCCTTTCTCAAACTGCACTTGATTACATCAGACTTTTTTCATTTAATGCCATCAGTTCAACTTATCAAAATGACAGCTAATGTTGATTTGAGGCATAGATAAGAGCCAAATGCAGCTTGAAGCATTTGTGGTTGTGGTTAGAAGATATAGCTCGTCTGTGCTCAGTTCCGTGAAGTCTAGTTTTATTACAAGTGCATGACTGTCATACACATGAGTGGCCAAAGTACCAGAGCTTCAACAAAAGTGTACTTTTTACTGTTTTGATTGAGTTCAGTCACATTTCCTATTGCATTGAGCAATTCTGGGCCTTTCTTGTGTTCGTGTGTGTGAAGGTTGTGCGGTGCGTCGGAAACATTGCAGGCGTGTTGCACTGTGCGGTAGTGTGTCACAACTTCCTTTAGAACTGAAAGATTCAGATCAAGAGGATCAGGCGAGCAGGCAAGGTAAAGCGTTTCTGTCGGTATATATATTTGCTGTTATTTCTTTAAAATAGGTGTTTAAAAGAACACTAAACTATCAGCATTTGTTCAACTTTTGCTTTGGTCAACACACTCTGCACGTGTCATATTTGATCGGTCAGCTTGATCAGAAATTCAGCATGTATTTATATGGAAACCAGATCCATGTGGTACGAGAATAACTAATTCACACAGCTTTAGAATACAGCAGGCTGTGACTGTATACTGTGTTTTCCTGTGAGGTTATACTATAGTAGTTCCTTTTGGTTTTTAGCACTGCACTGCTTGGGTGCATTTTAAGGTAGAATTAGCTTTAATAATTCATACTTTTAGAGTCTGAACTTTTGAGACCACTATAGTTACAGAAGATTCTTATATGAACATTTGGAGATTATATTAACTGGATGTTAAGGATTGAGTGTGAAAGACCAACTATATTTGGGATCAACAGGGAACAAAACCAAGCATCTCAAATGTGAGCAGACACACAGCAGTTACTTCTGCTTAACTGCTTTTCAGCAGCATTTTAGTGTACTTCAGTGCTCATGCCTTTCTCTTGCATATTAGTTACTTCTAATTTAACTGAGGGTTTTATCAAGAGATAATTCTCTGGAGATCTGATGGTTCTTCTAATGTCATGTTTTTCTAAAATTGGAACACATCAGGACCTTGTGGACATCTTCCTTTGATAGACATGTCAAACCCAGTGACCCATCAGCCAGCAGCAGGCGCATACGGGACCAATGTTCAAACAGGAGAGTGGAGCACAGGCCTCTGCTCCTGCTGCAGTGACCTACTCATCTGTGAGTACAGAAATAAATGAAGTATCACATTCAAAATGCACCAAACCTCCGTCTGTGTCCTTCCTGTTAACACTGCCAAGTGTTGGCTGATCATACCCCTTATTGGTGACTTCCAACCAAAAAGCAATTAAAAAGACTTTTAAAACTTCTGTAAAATTAATCTGAGATGTAAACAGTGATCAATTGCACACAAACAGACTAACAGCCAGGGGCTATGATATCTACAGGGCAAATTCAGTCATTTTATTTACTATTTAAATAACCACTGAGCCTATAAGTGTGCTGATGATGGTAAAACTGTTGAATCTAATAGAAATTGCCTTACAATTCACTACATTTATCACCCATAACTGAGGGTTTTTGCAAAGCTGTTGTGAACATCTCTGGCATCAGGCAACATGTCCATTACCATTTCAGCCAGCTGTGATATGGCATTAGACAATAAACACTTCAGCCATCTGGTTCCTATTATCATGCTTGTGAGCAATTCTCACTCAATAAAAATTCTTTGAAATGGAGCATTTCACACCAAACTGTTAAATCTTAATTATGCATAAATTTGAAACAATTAGCTGAATTCTTATTTAAACACCATTTTGAATCTATTCTTTTATTTGGTATGAATTGCTGAGTGGAATTCAATATCAGACTTTAATATGCTTTAAAATGCATTGCCTCACAGCAAACTTGCAGAGTCTGACAACATTATTGTGTCTGTCTGTTAATGGCAATGAGATACAAGAACTTATTCTCACTCTGTTCATTTGTACCATCCAGGTGGCCTTGGCTTCCTCTGTCCAATTGCACTAGGATGCTACACAGCTAACAAGTATGGTGAGAACGCATGCTTGGCATGTGTTCCTGGAGGCATGGCTGCTATGAGGACACACATGAGATTGACCTATGGCATCCAAGTGAGTCCCCCTACAACATATGAATATGTTCTGTCTGGAGATAAAGAGATTACTCTCATAAATTAGCAATAAATGAAATTCTGTTAACAATTTGGCTAAATAGGTTTCATTTTACCTCTTTTTTCGTTTTTCAGGGTACAGTATGCAATGACGCCCTGATGACCTGTTGCTGTGGAATATTTGAGACATGTCGAATGGCCAGAGAAATTCGTGTTAGGAATGGAGAGGCATAATCGTGTTACCCCTGTAACACTACTTTGTAGCAAAGTACCCCCGTCACTTTTTTTATTGTAAAGATTTTTACAATACAATACAATACAATTACACATTAATGCAGGAATAAACATGTAACTTAATAAGCAGTAAATTAAGTAATAAACAATGTTTCTGTTTGTAACTCTTTCAAAAATAAGTAATAAAAATTGCCCCTGTTTGGAAAGATCCTGTTGCAAGGTGGTCTATAGTAAAGTGGTGACTAACTCTCTTCCTGGAAGTCTTTCCAGCAGCGGAGCTCAGCTAGACCTGATCTTAACGGAAGATGCTGTACTCTCCAGAAAGGATAGTGACAACTGCCATAAAGGTGTTGTAATTCTATAAATGTAGTTAGGTTACATGAATAGCATAGAACTGAGTAATACAACAATATTCATTAATGGTGATAGTAGCCTCGAAGGTAAAACACTTGCCTGTGAACCCAATGATCTTAAAGTCGCAGGTTCGACCCCCCACTTTCTACCATAGTGACTCTTAACCCTCAGCTGCTCCAGGGGTACTGTCCCTGTGACTTAAGATAGTAATTCCTTCTAGATAAGAGCTTGAGTCAAATGCTCCTTTATTATAAATTCTCACAATATGTATCAATTGGCTTTTCTGATTAAGTTCTTAAAGCACACTGAAGGACTACATGTTTCATTATAAACCAAGCATTATTAGTCTTGTTTACTTTGATCTATTATATATCAGGGTCTGAATCAATGAAAAAGCAACTGTACTCATTAGTACATTAGGAAATAGTATTTTTCAAAATATAGCATTGATATTTTTGCATAAATGTGTCAGTATATCAGAAATTTCATAACATTGCTCATATGGGCTTTACAAGTTACAAATTGTTATTTTGTATTTGAAGAGGGAATTATTTAAAGTTTGAATTTAAAGAACATTTAGAATAGAATTTTTTTCACCACACATGACCCTAAAGAGTGCTCTGCTGGGTTCTGTAAGCACTAAAATACATTATACAGTTGTAATGGTTTTGCAAAAGAGGGTCTCTTGAGTGTGAACGATCTGAGCCAAGATACATGATTTTACACAAAGACAGACTTTTACTTTTTGTATGTCCACATCAGAATCAGAAAACATTTTTGATCCTGGAGAATAAAATGTTATGACCGCACAGAGACACAAAAACAAGAACGATATCAAAAGTCTAAAACAATCCTATAAAAAAGCTGTAGAAAAATCGCAATATAAAATACATTACATAAAAAAGTGCTAGGAATAAATACTATAGTTAAGGTAAACAGAAGTTAGAAGTACATGACTGCATGCAGCAGAGATGAGTAGTACATAAGAATTATTGATTATTTTGTAGTTTCTGCAATTTTGAAACCATCATTTCTCAAAACGGGACAACTTTGAACCAGGATTTTTTTCTCACAAGACCAAGGAAATGTCCTAAACCCCAACTGCAATCTAAAGTCAATTTTGACCAAATATGTTGGATTTGTAGGACAGCTATTCATGTGTGATAAGACTATTGCCCATAAGACTATTGCATATAATGAAATTATTTCACATCCATTTAGAAAACCCAGATTCTGCACATGGTTAGACTATTGCACATAATGAAATGATTCAGCACCCAATTAGAAAACTTTACATGATGCTCCACGTGCTAAGACTTCTTTTTCTACTACTTTCGGCTGCACCCACCCATCTCCATTTCCTTCTATCCTTTGAGTCTTCCTCTCTGGCAGGCACTACAGGTCCATCAGAAGTAGGACCAACACACTCAGAGACAGCCACCACTGGGTCCCTGAGCAAGACTCTTAACCCTAAGTTGCTCCAGGGAGACTGACCCCTGTAGTTAGGAAATGGAAGTTGCTTTGGATAAAAGCGTCTGATAAATGCCGTAAATGTAAATAAAAAAAAATTCCCACAAGCCATCACTACCCTAAAAACAAACAAACTCATACCATTACCACTCACAGACAACATACAGTAACTGCAGCAGTTTTCAACAAATCTCAGGGCAATGTGTAACAACACTGTCCAGAATATGTGCAACTATTTATTCTTTTATAATGTCATTTTATACACTTATATATATATATATATATATATATATATATATTTGCAGGTGTGCTCATAAGTTTACATACCCTGGCATAATTTATGATTTCTTAAGCATTTTTGAATGCATTTCTTTCACTCAGAGGTTAGAGGTTGGACTCCTGACAGATCCTTGCATCTTTCACCCAGTGCTGCACTGACGTTTTTTGGATTCTAAGTCATGGGGAAAGTAAAAGAATTGTCAAATGATCTGCAGGAAAAGGCAGTTGAACAAGAAAAGGGTGTTGAACAATCAGCAGTGTTCAAACTCTAATTAAGAAGTGGAAAATAAAGGGTTCTATTGAAATGAAACCATGGTCAGGTAGACCAACTAAAGTTTTAGCCACAACTATCAGGAAGATTGTTTGGGATGCAAATTAAAATCCACAAATAAATTCAGTTGAAATACAGGACTCTCTGAAAAATGTGGCATGGCTGTTTCAAGGTGTACAATAAGGAAGCACTTGAAGAAAGATGGGCTGCATGGACGAGCTGCCAGAAGAAAGCCTTTATTATGCAAATGCAACAAAGTATTGTAGCACTGAAACCTTCTGACACAAAGTCCTTTGGAGTGATGAGACTAAAATTGAACTTTTTGGCAACAACCATAAACGCTACATTTGGAGAGGGCTATGATAAGGCCTATGATGAAAGGTACACCATTCTGATCCACAGTGGTGGACTACTGATGTTTTGGTGATGTGTGAGCTACAAAGGCACTGGAACTTTGGTCAGCATTGATGGCAAGATGAACGCATTAAGTTATCAAAAAATACTGGAAGAAAATTTGCACTCATCAGCCTGGAAGCTGTGCATGGGATGAACTTGGACATTGCAACAAGACAACGATCTAAAACACAAGGCCAAGTCGACATGTCATTAGCTACAGCAAAATAAATTGAAGGGTCTCGAGTGGTCACCTCAGTCTCCTGACCTCAATATCAATGAGCCACTCTGAGGAGACCTCAAATATGCAGTTCATGCAAGACAGCCCAAAAATGTACAGGAACAGGAGGCCTTTTGCCAGGAAGAACGGGCAGCTTTACTGTATAAGAAGATAAAGAGCCTCATCCACAATTACCACAAGAGACTTCAAGCTGTCATTGTTAAAGGGGGCAATGTACAGTATTAAGAACTGGGGTATGTATGTTTGATCAGGGTCATTTAGGTAGTTTGTGGTTTTAAAAAAGTAAATACAGTTGTTTGACAATAAATAGCTTCAGCCAATTACTGAGCGAAAGAGAAGTTTTTGTGTTATCATTCATATTCTCTAAAAATAGTTAAGAAATTGTAAATTCTGCCAGGGTATGCACAACTCTATATACACACGTGTAATCCTTATCTCATCTCATTACATGCTATATTTTAATGCTTAAATTGTGACCTGTAAATTGTTGTCTATCCACAACATCATGTTTTGATGTTTATTGTCTATAGTGTGTTTACTGCCTGCACTGTTTACTGTCTGCATTATGTCACTGTCTGTATTTGTTTGCACCATTAAGTAGCCCCTACAATTTCGTTGTATGTGTAGCATCTCATTTGTACATGAACACACCACATCACAGTGTGAACAAAAAAAAACTTTCTCTGCATTTAACCCGTTCAGCTGCAGGCAGGAACAAAGTGCTCAGGGAGCAGTGTGTGAGGACGGTACCTTGCTCAAGGGTACGTCAATGGTGCCACTAGCAGTCCTGGGATTCTAACCTTCCGATTGCAGGTGCAGATCTCATACCAAGCTGGGCCTCCAGCTGACCCCATAGCAAACACATGCACTACTCCCCACTGTAGAAATTCTAAGTAATACTCTTTTAACAGAACTGATGTGCCTGACATTAGATGGTATGTATTGTGTGTACTAGTCACTCTACTGGATCAACCATCCTTGTAGAGCTTGCTGCTTCTTCGGTTATCTCTGACTGATCAGCTACGCGCATGCGCGAAATCTGCAGCAGTATGGCGAGTCCTGATTGGTCGTTGTTCGTCGTGACCTGGCAACCGAGTTTGAGCTTACAGACGCCTGTCTGTCTTGCCTCGGCTTATTCCATTAGAGACAAATCTTCCCTCCGCGGAGTCAGACTGCGATAGTAACGACCCTGCTGCTTTTATCGAGAGATAGGGACCATGTCAACGAGAACACTACCTCTACTTTTCATCAACCTTGGTGGAGAAATGCTGTACATCCTGGACCAGCGACTCCGAGCCCAGAATATCCCGAGTGACAAAGCCAAGAAAGGTGAGCCGAGCTGGGCACAGATATGACGAGGCGTGTCTCCCTCACATTGCTGAAGGAGGATATACACTTCGTGTCCAAATGGGTCGAAGCCAGGTTGACAGCTTCACTTATTTCCATTTTGTCTTGAAATGAACGTCCAATGTCTGCCCAGCCTCATGTTTACATCAGCCAAGATACGATAAGAGAACCCTTTATTTACATTACAGAGTGGACAGTACAAAAGTAGAATAGCAAGACCAGAATAGCAAGAGAATAAAAGCTATACCATAGAACAGTATGGTGTCCTAGTGGTTAGGGAGCTGCCCCTGCGATTAAAAGGCTGTGGGTTCGAATGGACTCATAGTGACACCTCTGAGGTACCCTTGAGCAAGGTTTCATCCCTAGACACTGCTTCTACACACCTACACACTGTTGCTATGTTCCTGGCTGTCCACTGCTTCACTTGGTGAACAGATTAAACCCAGAGAAAGAATTTCACACTGTTCACACGCTGTGGTGTGTTAACATATGACAAATGGTCAGTTTACACAAAATAAAAAGTACAAAACTACATACAAAAATAGAAATACAGAAGTTTGTGTGTATGGAAATATATATAGGTATGCATAAACCTCCAAAAGTTTATGTATCTACATATTGGATGTGTGTATGAACATCAAAACATCCCGATCGCCATGCAGAGTACGAATCACAGATGAGGCAAAACCCTTTGAGCACACACCCGTGACGGACGCTTTTGAAAATGTTAAATATTTTATTTCAAATTTTTTGACGGTTTTGAAAAGGCCAAGTTAAACATTTTATTTCAATCTTTATTTTATACTGTGCATTGTTTAAATGCTAAATACATATTTCCATAGTTTTGTTACAGATTTATACTTTGAACCAAGAATATTAATTTATGCAATTGCAGTGCTTGACTTTAATGAGGTAAGTTAAAGATCTCAGTGGCAGTTTCTATAAGACTATGGGTGAAACAATGTTTCACCAAGAAAAGTAATACCAAAAAATCATAACTTTCACTTGTTATTTTTTTATTGCTAAATACAATAGCATTACAGTTGTATATGGCTCTGGTCAAAAACAGCGCCACCTCAAACCGCCGTTTCACTAGTGTCCCTATTCATTTCAATGTACAAACCGGATTCCAAAAAAGTTGGGACACTATACAAATCGTGAATAAAAACTGAATGCAATGATGTGGAGGT
>JBBPDE010000006.1:12859354-12882970 GCA_037974605.1 Nannopetersius ansorgii
CCATGAGACAAGATACTGCACGGAGCTCCAGACTGAGGGCAATCGATGGTCCATTTGATTCCATTTCCGAATAATCGCCCCAACAGTTGTCACCATCTCACCAAGTTGTCACCATCTCACCATCTCACCAGCTGATGGTCTTGTAACCCAGCCTTGTGCAGGTGGAGAGGTGATTCTGTGGGCAGGTGTGCTTTATACACACGACACATTAAGATCAGAAATAGATTGATTGTAATCTGTGTGCAACATGGGCACGCAGCCAGTGGGAGTCAGAGGTCTGGCTGGGTTGTAGGGGATCAAATACTTATTTCACTCAATGACATGCAAATCAATTTATAACTTTTATGTAGCATGTATATAGCATCTCTCTCCATAATGAAACTACCCCATGAATTAGAGACTAAATTCAGCAGGGGATCAAATAATTATTTCCCCCACTTGTAAACAAATGCATATTTAATGTCTATAACTGTAGTAAATCTATATCTGTTTTGGAATGTATTATATGTAAAATGCATTTACTTTTCCATAATAATGAATTTATTTACCAACATATAATGAATTTATTTCTTCTTTGAAAAGAAAGTAAAAACAGTCTGAACAATTGAACTTATTGAATGTATATCTGTCAGCATGGGCATAAAAAAATAAAGAAATAAATAACAAGATTGGAAAGAGCATCAGTAGTTGTTGTGTAGTTAAGACAAACTATTAAATGCATTCATATGTACACTATAAGGCTATACATACATACTGTATATCAAAACTATACATGCATACTATACGTTGGCACCGGAACTATTATAGCAGGGAAGGCACATGTTGGAGGTTCCCAATTTCCTTTGCAATTGTAACAGCCACCACTCTTTCCACAAGATTTTGAGGTTTGTCTTATAGTTTGTGAGGTCAAGGCCTTCATTGGAGAGGTGTTCAGTTTGTTTGAGGTCAGGCTTCTGTGCACACCGCACAATAACTTAAAGTCATTACACAATGTATTTATGTTCCTCAATTTGTGTAAAGGGGCACAGTCGTGCTAATACAACAGGATATGACCTACCCCTTAAATTGGTGCCACAAAGTGCATGTAATTGTCCAAGTGTTTTTTGTAAACTAAGGGGCTGAACCAAAGCACAGAAAACCCCAGTTCAATATCCCTTGTCATGCATATCAAAACTACACATACAGATTGTATACATTATTTTATTCATATGAAATGTTGTATGTGTACATATCAATGCTATAGATTCAAACTGTAACCATTATTTATTGATGAATAATGTCTTTTTCTTATTTCTACTGACAGACAAAAGGCCAGCACACAACTTAGACAGAGGCGGGCCTTAACGTTTCATTGGCTGCACTTTTCCAGAAAGAGAAGCCTTCGCTCTTATTGGCTGAGTCGTTTAAGAGGGGCGGGTCATTGCGTCTGATTGGCTGCGTGAACTGTCCGTCAGCATTCGTGCGTCATTTCCGTTGTCAGGTGGTGCTGCTATGGAAAGATGTGATCAGTCCGACGGGACGAGGCTGTTCAGTGAGACGAAGCTTTACTCACCCGAACTCCAAATAAACTCACCTTTTCACCCACACACCGCGACAAGGCGTGGGGGTAACCGCCACGCTTAAGAAGAAGAGCAAGCAGAGATGGCGGTTTTGTAGACAGAGGAGCCCCCCGGCTGTTTGAGCTCGAGGTGAGTGAGTTGTTATTAAATGTCCGTCGAGAACTGCTAACTCCATCCCAGAACAGACACACACACAGCTCTCTCAGACCTGCTTCATTTCAAAATAGGGACCTTAATCTTCTCATATCGCAATAAAACAAATTTTGTCTCGACCATCGAGCAACCCAACTTTCGCTTCGAAACTGATCATGAAAACACCACGGCTAGTCAGCTAACTAGCTCATGGCTTGCTCCGACACGCCAGACCATTCTATTTTAAGTCTAAACTGTCCATTTTGTCATATGTGAACACACCACAGCACACACTGTGAACCCAAGTGAAACAGTAGGCAGTCAGAAACGGGGGACAATGAGTGGTGACACTCAAGGGTATCTCAGCGGTGCCATTAGCAGTCCTGGGATTAAAACCCAGGACCTTCTGGTGGCAGAGACGGCTCCCTAACCACCAGGCCACCAGCTGCATCTATTTCACTTAACTTTTCCATATTTCCTCCACTAGTATGGTCAGACGTTATGCCTTTACGTGAACCGAGCTCACATTTGGTATCGTTAGTACGATCCACTTACAACATTTCTTCCTGTGTCTGTTGTGGCAACGTTAACATTTTTCTGGCTGCAGGAAGAATGACACTCACAGGTTGTGCACAGCTTGAGAGAGTGAAGATAGATGGTTAACAGACACTGACAATCAAATAACAAATGTGCTGTTAGTAAGCAGACTCTGTGCAGGTACTTTTAACGTTAGAGATACTCGTTACGTGCAGGAGATGCGAGGATGTGGTTCATCACAACTTGGAAATATTTTAAGAGTACTCGGTGTACACTCTGTTGAGCAGCTTCTCACGTTGTTAAAGTGTGTCCATTAATTGCATTATAGCAGTAATAACACGGTATTGCTGGCGTAAAGCCTGCAGATCAAATAAATTGCATAATTTCACCACAGTTGTCGGTTCATCACACGATTATGAGCTGATTAAGCAGCATTCCAATGCAGAGAACAAAAGAATAGGTAAACCGTGAATAATTTGTATCTGTTTAATATTCGGTCCACATAATTGTGTATATGTGCGTGTATGAATATTTAATTATGAGCTTTTGCTGCCTGATCGCATTTTCTATTTTGCGACGTTGTCCGATGTCCTGGGAAAGATGTCTGATTATGACGAATTTGTGTTTGCCATGTTTACGCAAGGCGGATATACGATCCAGTGCAATTGCTGACCTCAGGGTGGACTGAAAGTATGAAGCAGCTGAAATGAGGCAACCCATATCCTGCTTCAGTACAAAACAGTTTCAGCAAGTCCCTTTCATTTCATTCTGTGTTTAATGTCAACTTGGAGTGCTTTGCTTTGCTAGATAAATACTTGGACTCTGTCATTTTTTTTGTCAAGTAAAAATCTGTTGCTGCTGTCATGAACAAGACCATGTGATCATGTCTGTCGCTCATGTCTGTCACATTGTCAACAGTCTGCAGCTTGAGGAGAAAAAGAATCCCTGTTGAACGTGAGAATTTATGTACAGTAACAGCCAAATGAACTCCTACTCCCTCCAGACAAGCTGTGTGTTCAGCTTCAGAATGGCATCAAAAGATTTATTTAGGCTTCTTATTGTCATTCAGTGGTACAGGCGAATCTTGACCATGCCTAATGTGTTAAGTGCCTGTTGATGTTGTTGATCATGTTCTATCTGAACGTTAACAGGGCTAAATTTGAAATGCGTGGGAGGCTTATTCTATTTTCTGCCTGCCTCTTCATGGTGTTTATTTATAGAATGCTTCAGAAGGTGGGTATGTTTGATAGACTCTGTCTTTTATTATTGTGGTTTAACCTATCTAGTATTGATTTGAGATTTCGTTTGATTAGCCAAAGCTCTGCTGTTTTATTGAATGTACTCTCACTGGGGTGTTACTTTTGGTCGACTGTGTGCAGTGATTGGACTGGTATCAAGATACTCTTATTTCTGTTCAATCATTAGGCAAGTGAGAACCTCAGAGCTTCTCTGTGTATCACAGTATTGGGCATGTTCTTCCTTTTTACAGAAAGTGGCAAGTTTAATTAAATTAAAGGAACTAGTTTCCTGGCAAAAAGTGAGGATCCCCTGCTATAGCTGCCTGTACATGTTTACATTGTATTTGAGTGTGGCAAATCTCAAGATACAAGTTTTAAATGTTTCAGTAAGTTTAAATATTACTATACAGTTGAATGCTTGAGAAATTTTGGGTTTCTATTTGTGAATTTGTACAAACTTGTCTTGCCACACACAGATTTGACAGATTAAGATTTAGAGCAGAAGGATTTGGAATGAGGGAGAACAGAATGAATTAAACAGAGTTCACTGTAGAGCCATGATCTATTTTTGTAGACTTGATCTTGGATTGGTGTGTGTGTGTGTGTATGGCGGCCCATCTGTTATGAATGCAGACCCTCTTATGCAGTGCACGCCTTTGCCGATTTTGAATAGGCTGATGCCCAGTATGTCCCCATTTGTGTTGGTGAAGTCACATCAGGAGAATTCACACCAGCAGCTGTCCTCTGCTGATGCAAATGGACCTGTGATGGCCTGCCATTCATTCAGGACTTGTGCAGTTGCCAAATCTGATTGCTGTAAAGAGGGTAGGGGTTATCTTTTACTGACACCAGCCCCATCCCCCACATACATGTCGTTTTCCTCCCTGTGACTCACTTTTTGCTGCCAGTGTACTGGAAGTCATCAGTAGTGGTGGAGTGGATGTTTTCTTTCAGATTTTAATTGTGGTGAGCTGGATTTCCCTGAATGAGGGTTATGCTACAACATTGAGTAGATGCTCATAGTGCATCCAGAAGTTCATTTTTATTTATTTGTCCACTATATATGTCTTTTATTGTAAGTTGCTACTCTTCAACTTCTTGCAAAACCTTTCACTTTCTGGCATTTATTCTAATCTGCTTTTGGTTTGTTTTTACAGATCTACAGAATGTCTAAGCGCCGTGCTTCTGAGAGAGGTGCAGGGGAGTCATCCGGCAGAGCCAGCAAGCTCCTTTGTCCTGGGATATCTGGCAACAATGCTAAGAGAGCTGGTCCCTTTGTGTTAGGTAAGAAACCTACATTTAATTGTGTCTGGAAGTGTGCTCAAAATGTTATACTGCTCAGCTAGAGGTGCCACAAATGTGGACAAACTGTACCTTTTGGTCTGACAGTAACTGTTTACTTCTGCCACCTCTCTGTTTACTAGGCCCCCGACTGGGGAACTCTCCTGTGCAGAGCATAGTGCAGTGTTTGGCTAGGAGAGATGGGACAGATGATTTTTACCAGCTAAAAGTAAGTTATCTTCCTTGTTTTTCTACCTAGGACCACTAGCACTAGTGATATTTAAAAGGTTGTCCATTGAAAACAAAAGCTCCAGTGTCTCTAAGTCAGTGTGAACCTTTGACTTTCCTTAACAAGCCTTTTCTATTTTGTTAATTTATGACCTTATACAAAAGATTTACCTAATCTAGAGAAAACATCTGACCACTGCAGGCAGTTCACTGCCTTTATGAGGGGCTATTGGTTGATGAGAAGCGGTCTAAGAAACTTTTGTTTCAGTAAGAATTTAATTTAGAGATGCAGTCCTGTCTAAGAGTTAAAAGGTTTGCCCCGTTCTCCAACAGAGACCTCTGTGTCTGTCTGAGCGAAGCTTGAAGGACCTCTTATTCTTCTCACTAGCAGCTTTTGTCAGGTCATCTGTGTTGTCTCAAGGTCAAGATTCGGCCTGCTTTGTCATGCTAGGAAAGATAAGGATGTTGAGATGCTCAAGACACTTTAAAGCATAGACTTTTGGGGTCGTGCCCTCTCAGCTTCAGTTTCTTTCTTCAGATTCTGACCTTAGAGGAGCGAGTGGACGCAGCCGGGGAGACGCAGGAAGAAAGACAAGGCAAGATGCTGCTGCACACCGAATACTCACTGCTGTCTCTGCTCCATAACCAAGATGGAGTGGTCCATCACCATGGCCTCTTTCAGGTAGAAACAATGCAAATGCATGAGTTGTATTTATGTTCTAGAGCTTACTTGGATCTGTTCTATGTTCTGAAATTATAATCTGTCAAAATGTATACCTCATCATGAGCTTTCTTTGCTTTTCAGTCCTAGTGTTTTCCCTTTTTGCAGCTGCTAGGATAATATTTCACCTACTGCAGAGTCTTATTCACCTCCCCCTGTGTTTTTTAGTTTTTTTTAGTGAAAACATTATTTGTACAAGAACATTTTACTGCACAATACTCAAAGTGACTCATCGGTTAGTTTAGTTTCTGTTTGAGCCAGGCATTCTTCTCCCACTCTCTCATCTGCCTCACTGCCATTGCCGCTCCTCCTCTTCCTCCCCCAAATCCCCCCCCCCCCAGCGGAGCAGGTCTTCACAATCGCATGGCTGAGCTGTGGGCATCATTCATTCAAGCATGCACTATTGATTACATTATTATAGCTCCTCCCCAGAGGTGATTGTAAGCTGTGGATCACTTCTGTAGGCCTGCAGAGGCACAGTCATCCCTCATCCTGTCCACATGCTAACAGTCCAACCATAATGAAA
Source organism: Nannopetersius ansorgii (assembly GCA_037974605.1). Taxonomy (NCBI): domain Eukaryota; kingdom Metazoa; phylum Chordata; class Actinopteri; order Characiformes; family Alestidae; genus Nannopetersius; species Nannopetersius ansorgii. Next base: position 12,865,577 of record JBBPDE010000006.1, read on the forward strand.
CCTGGATAGAGAGAATAAATAATTTATGCTTTTATGAATATTCCATAGCCATAGGAATATATTGGGTTGTTTCTGCCTTGTTTGGAGGCCCTAAAACTCAAAGGTATAGCTAAAGTGTGAGTGTGGCTTGTGTTTATTTTAGTGATTGCTTGTTAAAAAGCCTGTTTATTTTTTCCCTCCTTTCTCCTCCCCTTGGTCTGGTTCTCAGGATCGTTCCTATGAGATTGTGGAGGACATGGAAGCTAATAAAGTGCGCAAGATGAAGAAGCGAATCTGTCTGGTGCTGGACTGCTTGTGTGCTCATGACTTCAGCGACAAGACAGTTGACCTCATCAACCTGCAACACTACGTCATCAAGGAGAAGAGGCTGAGCGAGCGCGAAGCCATTGTCATCTTTTATGACGTAGTGCGAGTGGTGGAAGCGCTGCATAAAGTGAGCAGATTTATGGAAAACCGCAACAGTTTTTTTTTGTTTTTTTTAAATCATGTACTTATTTTTTATATTACAATCAGGATTAAGAGCTATGCATCTCCTTAAGTGTTTGTTGTGTTTTTCTTTGCAGAAGAACATTGTGCACCGAGACTTGAAGCTTGGAAACATGGTGCTTAACAAAAGGTAGGACCTCACGCCTCTGTTTTGGTTCTTCAGTCTACCTGCTGAGCTAAAAGAGCTAGAGGAGCTGAGGCTTTCTCTTTGACATTCATTTGGCCTTCAGGCAGTGCCAGGGCAGGTGCTTATTCGCCAAGAGAAGCCTGGCCTTGTTGACCTTCTCTGAGCACTGGGGAATAAGAGTGTGATTCAGCCCTGCGGTTGGAGTTTGGGAAGCTGGAGAGGGAGCCTCTTCCAGTGAAAATAAGGCAGCTTGGAACGTGCCTTCGCTTTGTCCTCTGGAAGGGGGAGGAGTGGGAGGGTTGTTGCACATAGAAACAGGGGCATTTCAGGTCAACAAGTTACATTTACTGCTGAATTACAAACTGTGTGTTGTGTGTATTGGAAACAACGTTTTTCAACCTGGACAGTTTTTCTTTTTACTAAATTCCTTTTTGCTGGATTAATTATATATGCCATCTTGAGTGGAAAGTTCAGTGCTTTTATGCATCGTTAGTTGTTGGGGAAGGGCTTAAATTAGTATGCTGAATAATTAACATTTCTAAGTTCTAGTTGCTCACATTTGCAGGCATGTGTTAAGGTTACAAATGCATGAGGCTTGCACTAATGCTTCATCTAATCTTGGAACTCACCCTGCTGCACCATGTGAGCTTGACAGCCTGCACACAACGTGCAGTAGAGGGAGTTTCAACTGTCTTAACTTATCCAAGCATACTGAACCTTTACAGTTGACTGCAAGTTTTATGGCAGCTACCAACATAAGTATGACATGATGACATTGTTGCTGTTCTGGTGTATGACCTGATCCGCTGTATCTTTGTGTTGAGTAAGCTGTGTAGTGTATATAGGTCTCTTTTCCCATAGAGGGCATTTTCTTTCTCAGAAATACAACAGAACCAATTAATATTATGTACTGTAGCTTCTGCAGGATACTTGGTCATGGTTTTGCCTGAACTCTTAACAGTTTTTGCAGTGGTGTCTTTCCTGCAAGTGATATCTATCAAACACCACATAAAGAAAATAATAAAATATACATGTATATATACAATATATATAATAAAATATAGTTCTTATACATGAACACAGAAGCTTATGTGCAGTGCTCTACCATGATGATAGGGAGTGCTCTGGTCTGACTGGCTCAGTGGAGCAAGAGAGAAGAACACTCTGTCCCAGCTGAAGACAATACAGAGTGCTGCCAAAGGATCCATAGCTTAGAGCTGAGTCACACATGCAGACACGTCATCCTGGCAGGGCTCGCATTCTGCAGTTTTTCCACATACCTTTCTTGCCCTTTCGTCTTTTCAACCTGTTTCTTCTTATAAAACGTGTGTTTACTAAGAGCTTGGAATGGAAATGATCACACAGCTTCTTTCAACGCCTTCCCATAAAGCTCTGATTCTTGTTGTTGATTGTCTGTGCAAGCAGCTCCGTAACAGATTCTTGCAGATGATGTAATTCCCAGATTGCCTGCAATATTTGGATGAAGGAACGTCTTACCGAATAGCGACTGAGGTCATTGTAATGCAGCTGATGAACTGACCTGAAAAAAATTGCTATGTTTGAATATTTGGGATTTAGTAGATTAATATGTATGCAGTGATTTGTAGCAAGTACAAACCAATGAAATATAAGGATCTCATATGAGAAATGATTCATGAGTCTACTCATGGGGACAAACAGATATGATTAAACGGTTTAACAGAATTAAATATCTGAGCTAATGTAATGATTTCCTAGACAGGTTGATTTTCTGTCAAATGTCTACTTAACCTCGTAAAAATCTGCATTTCTTTAAATCCTGATTAGGGCCACTTTCATGTGTTCATGTCCACACACCTCTACAGAAATAGCAGTCATTGCTTCAGAGTGTAACATCTCTGTTAATGTTTTGTGCATGTTAGTCAGTTTAGAGTGACCAGTCCACACTGGACTGAATTAGCTTTATGCTTTGTATTTTGCCTTTTAGAACCATACTCCATCCTTCAAAATCCCACCTGGTATTTGATGAATATTCTAATCAGATATATACCTTTTTGTAAGCCATACAGCTATAGTTCCAGTGTTTGTGGTGTGTGGAGTTTGTAAGAGGGATAGCTCCTTGTTGTGCTGGATTCACCAACACCTTTCAAATAGCCTCCACCCATTCACACCTCTCTCACATCCTGCTGAGTACACACACTTTCTGTCACTGGGGTTCCTTGGTGCAACTGCAAAGAGACCACAGTGTTTGTGCTTTTATCACTCCCTGGGACTTCAGGTAGCAATGCAAAGAACAAAATGTGGAGTTGCCTTGCATTTATTTCTCTGTGGTACCTGGATGTACTTATGACGGTGGGAATACTGGAAAATCTGTCAAAGTGGCATCGTTTTGCTGGCCCTCACAAAGGAAAAGTCTTAGTTTTACCAGACGAATATTTATTTTTTTTCAACAAAAACTAAAAACTTGCCTTTGGTCACTCAGGTTAGTGTTGGGGGTCGTTTTAGATACAGTATAACTGAGCTACAATATTACAACCCCTGGCAAAAAGTGTGGAATCACCCCTCTCAGAAGATGTTCATTCAAATGTTTAATTGTGTAGATAAAAAAAACAAGCACATACATGCCACAAAACTATTTTCACTTCTTGCCAACTTCTGGCTATATACAACACTTAAAAAAACAAAAAGATAACTGTAGTCAATGACAACTGTTTTAAAAATCAAACAGAGGAAAATAATATGGAATCACCATGCATTTTGCATTTCTAAAACAAACACCTGTATCTGATTACAAGTGCTAATTAGTCTGCAGTTAAAAAAAGAGTGCTTGCACACATTAGTGATGTGTTGAACCAAGATGGTTGACAGAACTCATGGCTCCAACTTGAAGGATGTCAGTGAAACAAAGGAGAGGATTATCAAACTTCTTGAAAAAGGTAAATCTTCACGGAATGTTGCAAAAGATGTTGGTTGTTCCCAGTCAACTGTGTATAAAATCTGGACCAAGTACAAATTAAATGGTAAGGTTGTAAAAGGGAAGCGTACTGGTAGATCAAGAAAGACATCAAAGCGCCAAGACAGAAAACTTAAAGCAATATGCCTTGAAAACAGAAAATGCTCAACAAACAAATGAGGAACAAATGGGCACAAAGTGGAGTCAGTGTCTGTGACCAGGCAGTAAGAAATCGCCTAAAAGAAATGGGATTTACATACAGAAAAGCCAAACGGAAATCATTAACATCTAAACAGAAAAAAACAAGGTTTCAGTGGCTAAAGAAAGACAATCTTGGACTTCGGATGACTGGATGAGAGTTATATTTAGTGATGAGTCACAAATCTGCATTGGACAGGGTGATGATGCTGGAACTTTTGTTTGGTGCCGTTCCAGTGAAATTTATAAAGACAACTGCCTGAAGAAAACATGCAAATTTCCACAATCATTAATGATATGGGGTTGTATGTCAGGTAAAGGTATGGGAGACATGACGGTCATTACATCTTCTATAAATGCACAAGTTTATGTTGAGATTTTGGACACTTTTCTTATTCCATGAATTGAAAGGATGTTTGGTGATGGTAGCATCATTTTTCAGGATATTAATGCATCGTGCCATAGGGCAAAATCTATGAAAACATTCCTACAGGAAAGACATATAATGTCAATGGCATGGCCTGCAAATAGTCTGGAACCCAATCCGATTGAAAATCTGTGGTGGAAATTAAAGAAAATGGTCCACGACAAGCTCCAACCTGCAAAGCTGATATGGCAACTGCAGTAAGACAAGTGTACTGTTTGTCATTAGTTAAATCCTTGCCTCAGAGAATTCAAGCTGTATAAAAGCCGGAGGTGGTGCAACAAAGTACTATTAGTGTTTTTATTTGGTGATTCCATATTATTTTCCTCAGATTTTGGTAATTCCATATTTTTTTCTTCTGTTTGATCTGTAAAACAGTTGTCATTGACTACAGTTATCTTTGTTTTTTTTATAATTGTTTTATACAGCCAGAAGTTTGGACTGTTGAGTGAAAATAGTTTTGTGGCATGTATGTGCTTGTTTTTTTTTTCTTCTACACAATTAAACATTTGAATGAACATCTTCAGAGAGGGGTCATTCCGAACTTTTTGCCAGGGTTTGTACTATTGTACAGTGGGATTTTTTCTTTCATTTTGGTTTGACATTGAAGCTGTTCCGCTCTCTCTTGCTTTAACTTCAGTTCCTGTTTTTGCCGGTGTTGCTTAAACTAAGGAACTCCTTTCATTGTGATGTTGCATGAAAAGTCCTGTGTTGCTGTCAAATGGAGGCAGCTGTGTCAGGATTGCAGCCCAAAGACTTCCCCTTTCCATTTAAATCTTTTTGCTTTTCCCATTAGGGGAGCTATATTTAGCTGCAGGGAGAGGCAAGGACTCTTCCGGTTTCCCTGATGTGTGCGGGAAGTGGAGATGAAGTGTTATTGGTTAGCATCCTGAGGGACCCTTGTGAGAAGAGCGAGCGTGCTTTATCAGCTAAAGAGCTGCAGGAGTGGCACAAGAGCAGCCCAGAGAACTGGGTTTAAGGATTTCTAGGTGACTTAGGCCAAGCCAATAAAAGAGAAGAAAATTTCGTACTGAGCCGATTGCAGCCATAACTTTTCTGGCTAGCTCTGTCAGATATGCTTTTTTCCCCCAAAATAACTCTTGGATTTGTTGTGACCACATATACTTCAGGTTGTGTTCTTGGACCAGTCAGTTTGCCTTTACATTGGAGGGAACCTCTCTGGGGCTTAAGGAATTGTCTGTATTGTAGCCTCGTGGCTTTCATGTGAAAGTGAGAGATTTTGAAGAAGTGGTGGAAAGGAGGCCATGACTGAGAGAAAGGTCTCGCAAATGAAGTTGATACAGCTGTGATTTTGGCAAAGCTTGCCTTCAATGGAAGTCTGTTCCATAGCAACACCGTCTGCGAGCCGTTTGCTCCATGCACAATGACTTTGTGTGCATGTATTTGTGTGTGTGTTTGCCTAGCAGTGAAAATAGCTCAAATCTCTCCTCTTTACTCTGAAAAGTTAGTCATGCATGCTCTTGTGCTAAACCACAGGTTGACTCACTTGTTTGTCAAAGTACAGCCTCTGTGTGTACTGTCATGTTTAGTTCTGTTCTCAGTAAAGGCAGGGCATTGCCATTCTGCTGCATTCCATGGCACTTCGCCACCCACATCAGTTTTGCTGTGATGACACAGATGAAGATATCAAACATGTTCATGCAGAGACCAACAATGGTGGGAGTTCCTTTTAAAGTGGAACAAAAAATTGGTGCTTCAGCCTTGTATATTTCCCTTTGTGCTGACTGAAGGTAAACAGTGCAGTCGTCAGATAAAAATAAAGTTTATTAAGTAACCCCAGAAAACACAAGCTTATCGCTTCTTTAAAGCACTAAAGCAATCAATGGCCTTGCTAGACCAATGCTCCTTCTCAGTGCAACCTAAACCTAGCCACCAAAACAAAACGTTTTGGCATTACTCTGAGTCAGGCTCGGGACATTACTTATCTGTACACGTTGTTTTGATGTTGCCAGTCAGTATATGATGCCACAGCTGGTTCCAACACACTTCTAGTTAAATATGCACAATGCTTCTCTTGGGTCAGCTCATATGTTGGCTGGTTGTAACGGCATGTGTTGATGTCGTTTAATGTTTACCTACCCATAATGGGTAGTTCTGTATGATGTTCGGGTGCTGAATGCTGCTGCTTGAATTAAGTGTAAACCATTCCTGCAGTGCCTGTTATTGCGGTGTTTGAATAAATGGTGACACACATTTCTAACCAACTGTTATTGTAGACTGTATAGAATGGAAGTAGTTTTTCATTTGAGTTTGATGCTTTTACATGGGCTTCATGAGTAAAGGGCTTCCATGTATTATTTTATTTATCCCAAAGAGTAAAACAAGTGCTAACCCTCCCAAACACTGTTTCGTTTCTCAGTACTTCCAGCCATTTTGTTCTTCCATTTCGACTTGACATAAGTGTTCTGATGAATGTGTGTATCTTGCAGGACCCATCGGATCACCATCACTAACTTCTGCCTTGGTAAGCATTTAGTGAGCGAGGAAGATCTACTGAAGGACCAGAGAGGCAGTCCGGCCTACATTAGCCCAGACGTCCTAAGCGGTGAGATGTTGTGCATGCATGTGTGTGTATGTGTGTGAGAGTGCAAGAGAGGCTATAACTATGACTCACCCTCCATGTCACCACTATAATCAAAACTCATTAACTCAACCACCCACACCGCGTGATCATGACAGCAGTCAGAATCAGGAAGGATGACTGAAGGTTGTATTTGTTAAGGTAGATTATTACCTGTTTTGTGTGCCGCGGAACTTCCGTATGCCTAAAAGACTTCAACAGATTCAAGAGTCCCTTTACAGTGTCCTTTTTTTCAGTTACTCTTCAGGTATGTGTTGTTGAACTGGATTGGCTTAGTGTATGTTTGCTCTCCTCCCCTCACATAAAAACAAAGGGAACTGGACGTAGATCAGCAGAATGTGACAATAGAACAATGAAGCTCTGCCAGATTGAGTCATCAGCATGAGTCACACTAAGGGAAACTACTCCTCTCTCTCTCTCTCTCTCGCTCTCTCTCTCTCTCTCTGTGTGTCCCCCAAACCCCCCCCCCCCCCCGTCTGTCTCTGTTTGTTTTTCTTACTATTTATTTTTTCCCTTCTTTTTCACTAATTTCCACTTCTTTCTATTTCCGTTTCTTTCTTTCTTGGTTTCAGCTTTTTATATTCATATAATAGAGAAATGCATATGCCCCCTGCACTCACTAGTCACTACAGTTCTGTAAAGGACATACAGAAGGTGTTAGTTCTTGAGCTGTCATTAGCGGTGACTCATGAGCTTTTTAATTGTCTCCATGGTCATAAACAGTCAGTCATATGGTTAATGTTTTATAGCCCAGTTTTCCTCAAACTAAACATTATCCTTTTTGGGGTTTTTGCAGTTTGTTTGATGTGTTGGTTATTAAAATGAAAGTAGGCTAGTAGTTTAGGTGTGGGACCAGTTGGTAGTTCACCTTTGTGCATGATTTTCCATCCATTTCTGCAGTTTGTCTGACTATTTAAATGGCTATGTAAACAACATGCTCAAATTAAAGTCATTAGTGTTGTTTTTTTTCCTTATTTTATGTAATTTGAAGTCATATAAACTCCTAAATAAATAATTTCCATCAAACAGTTTTTTTTCCATAAAAATACTGCCCTTTGGGAACTTTCCTGATGAATTGCTAAAGGAGCACATTGTGTATTTAGAAAGATATCTGATTACTGAATGACTCATAGACATATTAACAGGTGTTCATTTTCTGCAGTTATTGCAGAATATGGATGATTATGTGCATATATATGTACTCTCTGTTCCACTTATTAAATAACTTTTGATTTGTAAGAGAATTATGGTAAATATTTGAGTATTTGCGCTTGGAGCTGTAGGGTAACTGTTGTGTTTTTGCTGCAGGTCGACCATACCGTGGGAAGCCCAGTGATATGTGGGCTCTTGGTGTGGTACTGTTCACCATGCTCTACGGCCAGTTCCCCTTTTATGACAGTATACCTCAAGAGCTATTCCGCAAGATCAAAGCTGCAGAGTACTCCATCCCAGAGTGCGTAACATTCACATCTCCGTTCTCCGTATCTTTTTATGCTTTTATCAACTGGTTTGTGACGTTAACTTAAATGGGACATCTATGGGCTATACAAAACATGTTCATGAAGATCTTTGCACAAAACCACTCTCACAAAAAGATATAACCAGCTTTATTTTTTAGTTTCAGTCCCTTTCAAAATAAATGCAAATAAGCTGTTGCTGGCCACGCCCCACCCATCCCATGCTTACAAAACAAACAAGCTAGTTCATACTTAACTGTGATAGAAACACAAGTCATTATTTGAAAGTACTTGCATCTCCCTCATCTGCTGACTTCTCACAGACAGAAGGTACAGATCCCCCCACGACACTGAAGTTAGCTGCTTATTCACAGCTCCTTATTCGAAACCGATTGTTGATGGGACATGGCCATCGAAATGAAATGGAGCCACGCAGGGGGGGATAATCAACTACACTAGTGCGTGGGGTTTCAAAAGATTTGGGGCGGTTCTATGCATATTGGACCAGTGTTGCGTCCCAATGGGCTCGCCGTCCAAACAGCCCATTTTGAAAGGGCCTGAAACTGTGAAGAATAAAGCTGGTTATATCTCTTTTTGTGAGAGTGATTTTATGCAAATAACTTCATGAACATGTTTTGTATAACCCATAGACCTATTATAACTAAAGTTTGGCATAATATGTCCCCTTTAATTATGCATTTTAATGGTTGTGACCGTGTTTGTGTGTGTATGTACTCTTCTGCAGAGATGGGCGTGTGTCAGAGAGCACAGTGTGTTTGATCCGTAAGCTGTTGGTGCTGGATCCCCAGCAGAGGCTGACTGCGGCAGAGGTGCTGGAATCTCTCAGTGGCATCATTGCCTCCTGGTGAGTCCCTGCTCACTCCCTCCTGTCTGCATGCCACAATGCTCTCTGCAGAAATCCTGTTCCTTCTGCTACACCTCATTGGGTTTGCGTAATTTCCCTGGCATTTTAAAGCAGTAGTAACAGTTCTTTCCTCTCCCTTAATGCAACTAGGAGTAGATTAGTATTCAGTACCGTAATTGTTTGAATGTACATAAAGATTAGTGATTCATAGATCTGTGCTCATCAGTCCTTGACCTCTACTTTGCAGGCAATCTGTCTCGTCAGTGAGTGGCCCCCTGCAGGTGGTGCCGGATATAGACGACCAACTTAACCAGCCAGAGCATCTACAGGAGGTCAGTTCTCAGTTGCTTGGCATTTTCTTTTCAGCATTACATAAAGATTAAGGTGATTTCTGCTTGCAGATTTGTGCACCCCCACCCCGCCCCCCAGAGCTTTTGTTAATGCGGATGTTTTAGCTAAGCTGATCGTGAAGCATTTGTGTAAAGTACTGTATGGAATCAGTGCTCAGTCATTGGAGCCAGTGTTCTCAATAATATAAATCCAATTTTGCTAAATATCATGTGATGCCTGCACCATGCAACCCTTTATAAAGAAAAGGCCAGTGATTCTGTGCTTGTGTAACATGTACATTATCAAGTATGGTGTTAATATGAAAATAAAATAAAGCATTGATAAGATCATGAGACAGACAGCCTCAGTAATTCCAAAAAATTCTCTGATCATTTGCCGTTCTTTCTGTGCAGTCTTTACTAAAGAGTAAAATATTCAGTTTTTTATATTCACAGTTCTTGAAGTTTCAAATTCCCAAAAAAACAATGTACATGAGAAACAGGGGTCCAGTTGTCTGAGTGTTGTATGACTGTGTGAGTGAATTTAACTCTTTCTCGCTGCACTTCCCAGGTGAAAGTGACTGAGGAGTCATCTCAGTACGAGTTTGAGAACTACATGCGCCAGCAGCTGCTGCTGGCTGAGGAGAAGAACACTATCCACGAGACCAAGAACTTCCTGAGCAAGAGGCCCTTTGGCAATGTGCCGCCAGTTAGGCGTCTGGGCCATGATGCTCAGCCCGTCAGCCCGCTGGACGCTGCCATACTGGCCCAACGCTTCCTCAGGAAGTAGAGCCATGGCAATGCCTGCAACCAGGAGCAGGTCACTGTGAGCAGGGTGCCCCATGGAACCAGCCCTGTGTATGCCTGTGTGTGTTCGTGTGTTTGAGAGTGTTTGTGCGGGGAGATACATAACACATTTTTATCCCATCTGCTCCTCTCACTGGCTGAGGAAGTGGACTCTGGCATGAGCAGCACACAGAAACTAAGGGGCCTGGACCCCAAACATACCCGCCTCACTCTGAGAGACATTATCAGCAATACCAGAACTGAATCATGTAGCAAATGGGGACTCACACACAAACACTCTTTTCTCATTCTCCTTTTCTATTCTCTCAGCACTTTCCATGGGAACATCTCAGATCACCTGACCTCCATCTGTTCCACTCTCCCTTTCCCCCCTTCAGTCAGGCTCATCCATTTTGATCCTGTCTGCATCCATGACTGCAAATCTACCTCTTACCACCTCTGTTTCTGTTTCTCAGTCCATTCAGAACTATGCTCTCGATTCTTTTGAAAACAAATATCCAAATATGGGGGTAGTGCCACAAGCACAGGCTTAAGAGCATTATTATTTTTGTGTCAAAACCAGCGATTAGTTTTGCCTCACAATCCGAATAAGCTTTTTCCCTCTTCTGTCAGAAAAGTAGCATTTTGCATGATATTCTGTTTTACTTCCCAATGAATTTAAGTTGCTTAGTCTTGCCCGCTGTAACCTCAGTTTGAAGTCGTACTATGATACAAGGTCTCTGCATTCCTTCCTCCTTTGAGCATTTACAGGCAGCTAGAGTTGTACAGCTGAAAGTCTATATGTCAAGAATGGGATGGTCACCTCTTAACATTCTGCAGCCCAGTGAGGTACGATATGCTCTCCCTTATCCTCCCCTAAAGCGCAAGCAGACCTGGAAGTGTCTTTATTCTGTCTTATCTGACCCGAATGGGCATCTGTCTCATACCGAAAAATGGGTCTTCTGGTGCTGACTGATTATAGTGCTGGTGGTGCAGCAGGCTGAGGGCTTTGGCCAGCGCTGTGAGGATAGCCGGAGGGGAGTTAAGGCCATCAGGAAGCAGAATGGTTTAGGCTGTAGTCATGCGGAAGTATAAGCTCTGTTAAGCCCTGTAAGCACCTCCCTTAAGCTCTCGTTCGCTCCTGCAGTGACCCAGGCTGGCTTCCCAAGCCGCTCGCCCTTTTGAAACCAGCCGACGCTTTAAACTGATTGGTGTACGCTGGTTTTGTGGTTCTGGTTTGCATATTAAGCACAGAGATCACTGCTGCCCATCAGGCAGGGTACAGGGGAACAGCCACTAAGAACTAAAACCAGGACGCAAACCCAAAGTCATTGTTGGCTGGGAATGTATAAACAGGCCTAATTCTCACCTTTCATTCTTGTTTTCTTTATGCATTGTGTGCAAGAAGATTAATACTCTTAATACAGTGGTCACCTCTGTATGTATTTTCTTCATCACTGTTGATGAGAATGTTGCAGGATGTATGTATTTATAACCTTGTTTAGACTGTTTTCCAATCCCATCCAAGCTACTTGTAAGAATCATAGCCACTCAGTTTATTGCCTTAGATTGAGATTGTCATTTCAGTAAGCAGTGAAATGTGTACCTTCGATGCTCCAGCATATCTTAGTAAACAGGTGGTTTATCATCAGCCTGTGAACCTGCAACTTGGTTTATCAGGTCCTGGCTGGTTCCGCTATTATGTTTTAACGTTAAAAACAAACAAAAAAAGAAACCCCAGTACTGTACTGGTCTCTGAGCTTTTCACCTGTAGTTCTAATAGTTATTTCTGCTTTTGGCGTTTTGAGGCTTAAGCAGCCCTACAGGCAGCATGAGTGGATCTGCTTGACTTTTCTCTTTTCATTTTTATTTTATTTTTTTAAATCTTTTCCTCCTTTTCCTTTGGGTGTTCATTTTTTATTTATTCACTGTGTATAATTGGTCTTGTTTTAATGTTATTTTGAACTCCCCCCTCTGTCCTCTTAAGGTGTGAAGTATCATGAGATCATCGCATAAGCCGACTCTAAAGCATTGCTGCGATTTTTCTCTTTTCCCCCTCCCTTGATCCCTAGTGAAGGGTTTGTCCTCCATTTTCCTTCTTTTCTTTTGAAATCTTGAGTAATTGTTGCCACAGTTCTGATGGTTTATTAAGCTACGTTAATAATGAGACTGACTTTGCATAGCTCTATTTTTAAGCAAACTAAATTATAACACACATTAGAATGACATTTAGAAACGATGTAGAATTTATCCTGCGAGTTTAATACAACACCGCACTCTGGCCAGTGTGTAAATACCATCTCGATGGCAACTTGTGTCTGTAGTGCAAAACGAGATGAGTACTTGTCAGTGTGATATTTTTATTTGTCTGCCACCATTGAAAGCATTAGTCTACTCCCACATCAATGTGAATATATTTTTTTGGCTATAAAGCAGTATTGTAATAGATGGCATGCATGTGAGCGAGCAAGTTTGTATGTGTCTGCGAGAAAATTATCTGAGGGGCAAATGTAAGTACCAGATCCCCCCTCTCGAACGAGAACAAGCACGAGTGCCCCATGTGTTAGCAGCAGGGCAAGGTAGTTACCCCAGCACCATTTCCTCATCATAAATCTGTAGGTTTACAAAGTGACTATTGATGGTGTGCTTGTATAGTCGGTACCCTAACCTAGAGGAGCTACATTTAAGTCATTGTTGCTGTCGAATGCTCCCATATAAGTGTCTGAACAGAATTGCTCTCTGCATAGGCAGTTGTTTGTAGCGCCAAGCTGTATTCGCAGCATGAACCGTGTATGTTGTTGAGCTGTTTATACATTTGAACATACTTAATGCATGACTCAGACTTGCAAGAAGTGCCACAAGATCTCTTCAGTTCACAGACCAGGTCATTTGGGTGGGCGTTGGTGTTTATTAAAGATAAAATTCATAGTCCCATTGCAAATACACACAAAAAAGAGAGAAGACTCATCTTAGCAGTGGTCCTTTGGGTGATTTCATTTAGAAATCGGAGCAATTTTGGTTTGGAAGTATGATTTTTCTTATCCTGTCACTTAAACATTCGCATATTTTACTAACTGGAAACCTAAATTGGTGTAGAATGCGATGATGGTAAAATTAGTTGAAAGCCTAAAAGTTTGGTGTTGTAAGCTGCTTGGTTGGATAGATATCAAAGAAAAAAAACTGGGAAAATGTACAGAGATAAAAGCAAATTTGTATAAAAGACATATTTTTGTACTTCATAAAATCTACATGCATGTCAGCAATAAACTTTGATATGGAAAATCCTAGTTTGCTCATTTATTGTCATAAGTACTTTTGGAGGAGGGGGTCCTTCTGTCTGTTTGTTTATATGCACATGCCACAACTGGAGTATAATACACATGTGGAACTTGATTCTCTATGCTGATATGGTAACACTTAACATTTTCATTTCTGGCTGAGAGTTTTGAGAAGTGCATGTTGCTAGATTTGTGGAGTAGCAGAGACCACCATAAATCACCTTTTGAATCATACATTGCTAAACCAAATGACAGCTGATCAGTTGATCATTTTGCATTGTTTCTGGTTTATTGAACGGTTTATTTTCACACGAGAGAAGGGAGGAGTGGTTTGTAGCTTATTTTAAGGTCAGTTCTGCCCTCTAGTGGAGCAATGATGAAAGTATAATACTGCAGAGGCAGACACTTGAACTTTATTACAAACAAACCTGATTTTATGGTTGTACAACAGGACTGTTGCAAAGTGTTAAAGGAAGTATATAGTTCCCTCTACAGGCATAGTACTGTTAAAAATGTCTTCATTGATCTAATAAGAGGAAAAAATAAAGCTAATCATATCCTGTACAATAGTATTAGATCACTAATATTTCCAGTTTTCGGTAGAGTGCTCGTCTCCACTTATTGGCTGAAAGTTCATAAGCAGTTGTAATTGACCTATTTAAAAATAAAGGTTCTTACAGGCTTCTTGGCTTTGATTTATGGTTTAAAGGGGAAGAAATGAGTTGGTTTTGAGCCTTTACATATGGAGGTTCTCTAAACAATAGAAATTACATTTACAGCCACATGTACAGCGTGTTTACAAAAGGCTTGAACTATTTATATAACTGTAAGTGGTTTTCTATGGTATGTGTCAGTGCTGACTTTTTTTTTTTTTAGCCCTTTTGTAGCCAGATGACGGGAGTAATTCTGTGGTGGTGTTTCCAAGTGAAGGAGTCTGAATGCTGAAGGCTGCAGTGGTGGAGAAAATAGAGATGTAAAGGGTCCGTTGCTGTTATTTCTGCACAACAGAAGAGAACAGAGAAGCTTTTTCAGTTGCAGAAAAAGCTCCACATACACTGCCTTCATGGCTGAAGAACAGTGCTGATCTTGAATATGGCTCTCCGTGCTGTTTTAAGACCCTGTGCTGCTTAATTAAAGAATTAAATGTCCACGCATTTTCCCCAATTCCCAATGACCGTCACTAAACAGTGAATATTAAGTACAATTGGTATCTGCGTCAATACTACCTGCATTTTACCTGTATTCCAGATTTAAGAGCTTTGTCCATACATATATCCAGGACAACATATAGTGAAATGATGATCTGGCCAGCTCCTAGATTCTGCAAGAAAGAGCATAATACTATAAAATGCTGTAAAATAAGTAGTAATAATTAACAAATAAAAGTTAAGTATGGTGCAAAGATGGATTTAAAAAATGACTTGAGTGGTAGAACTATGGATAACGTTAGTAGTTGACCTTAAAGTGAAATCTGCATGTCCATGTTTAGAAACCTGGGGAAGAAACCTGGGGAAAAAGTACTGGTGTGTGTATTGTAGGAAATTTTCCTATTCTGGGTTTTAGTGCTTTAGTAAGCAGCATCGTGGGAGACTAGAGAATGCATGATCCCTCTAAAAAGGTTGGTAAGGCACTCCACCAACATTCTCACTCTTAATTGGAGAAAGTTTGTTGTTTCCCCTCATCTTGAGTGCATCAACTAGGCCAGAAGGCTTACAGTTGATTTCTAGTTCTCTAGAACACATTTGTTCCAAAATGTAATTGTAAAGGTGCTAATACTGTAAGTTCTGTATTAACAGCTTAATACTATTATTTACTACCTAGGAGTTCTGGTTGTGGAGAAACCGCTGATTAGAGACTGCTAACTAAACAGGAACTTCAGAATCTCATAGATCTAGTGGGGATGATTACTACATCTCCCTGAATGAATAAGTTAACTTTTTACCGTTCTTTCAAAGCTGTCAATAATCATGTAATTCTCTTTTTTAATGTTTACACTAAAAGGCATCCTGAGAGGCCTGTACTTAGAGGGGAGTGCAGGCATCAAGACACACTGTTCTTAATAGTGACAGACCTGTGCGTTTTGACTAGCAGCTATCTTGATATTCAGTTGTATGGGCCACAAATCAGCCCACGAACAGAACAATGGCTTAAAATATATTTATATTTTTGCTTACCTCACTAGTATGTGTGCCCGCCCTTATGGAAATTCAATATGGCTTCCTATGGTTTTTATGCAGTAACCTTTACTATGGTACCCCATGGTACTTTGGTACTACCCATAGTTTTACTATGGGTTATCCATAGCACTTCATGGTAGCTGTGGTTCTACCTTAGTTTACATATACATACACCACTTCATAGTTACCCCAAAAAACATGAAAACCATGGTTATTTAATCATGGTAAACCATGGTTAATTTTCGTAAGGGCGTGCTGTTTCTTCCAGTTAGAAAGTCCACTTGAAGACATGGTGGTTCACAGTATGCTGTGTCATGTCTCTACTTTTTCCATACCCCAAGGCTATAATTTGAATATTTATAAGGTGTGGATATTTAAGTAGACAATGTCTCATTTGCATGCTGTAAGAATATCATGATTAGATGGCTAAGCTTCACTGTGAAGTCTTAAATGTTACCCTGTAGTGTCTCACCTTAAAAAACCCATGTTATGCACACAAGGCACCCATATGTGCCATAATGGCAAAACAGATTCCTACGCATTGCTTGTTGCAGCAATATTTGGTTCTTTGTTGTTATTCCCGGAACATCAAAGAATTCACAGCATTTCCTAACACTGAAATAGATTCCATAAAAACTAGACAAATTTACTCATTGCAAATGTTGAACCATTTCAACATTCCAGTGTTGTTCTAAAGAAAATCCTTGTGTTTAATTACTGGTACTTGCAAATTACTTTTGAAACCAAATCCAACCAAAAAAAACAAAATGTTTTTTATAAAGAAATTGAATTAAACCAAAGATCAATAAACAAGTTATTTTATTGCTTTAATAAAAATGGTTTATGATTTCTGATGTTCATAGTTTGTTAACATTAACCTAAATGTAAAATAATACCTAATTATGCCTAACCAGTCTGGCCCTCACATGCTAATGACTGAAAATTATTTTGGTTATAAGTGATATTTTAAGGTTTAGTGGTCTGAAGATGAATGTATGAGGTTAATGGTCATGTGTGAAAAACAAGTATGAAATGCAAGATGCTTTTACAAGCTGTAGATCATCAGTGAGACCTAAATATGAATATTATAATAGTGATTTAAAACAACTGTAATTTGAAAGTCAAACAAGGAAGTGATGAATATTTTACTCTAATTGCATGTAACCTAATAAGTGTGAAAAACACTGCTCAAGTGAAGCACTGTGCGTGTAGAGTGTCACTTTCCACCGCTGCCTGTTTAGAGTTAATGCTCTGCTGTTTCTACACTCCTGGAGGTCCCAGAACTTATTTCATGCTTCAGAACTATACAAGCCGCTTGTCCAAACCACTACCCTCACTGTCGCCTCCACATTAAAGACACAGAGCAGTGATCTGTTAGTGATCTGATACACTGTTGTTAAAGTGGAGACGTTTGGACAGAAATGCTTTGTTGTGGGGAGGGGATCTGTTGTTAGCCGCCTACATGGGAGTTTCCAGTCCCCTGGCACACAGTCTGAGCTTGGTTAAATGGTGTTCGAAGCAGTCTGGTACAGATCTAAGATATTGATTGGAAGAAGATATACTGTGCTGTGCAAAAGTCTTAGAAATTACATGTGAAGTTATTTTTCTTCGGAGCAGTAGGCATTCGTTTATTAAAAAAGATGAATACACAAAAAAAGTTGTGTGTGTGTGTGTGTGTGTGTGTGTGTGTGTGTGTGTGTGTGTGTGTGTGTGTGTGTGTGTGTGTGTGTGTG